>JAWWMP010000214.1:0-14052 GCA_035047865.1 Dendrocincla tyrannina
AGGAATCCCTTCCCAATATCCCATCCAGCCCTGCCCTCTGGCAGTGGGAAGCCATTCCCTGTGTCCTGTCCCTCCATTCCCTTGGAAACACTCTCTCTCCATCTTTCTTGCAGCTTCTTCAGATCCTGGAAGGCCACAAAGAGGTAACACTTCAAGCCCAGAGGAGCTGTGGCTGCCCCTGGATCCCTGGGAGTGTCCCAGGCCAGGTTGGGGCACCCTGGGCTGGTGGGAGGTGTCCCTGCCCATGGCAGGGTTTGGATTGGATGGTCTCTAAGTCCCTTTCCATCCCAACCCATCTGGAATTCTGGGCTTCTATTAAACACTGCAAATCTCAGCATCCCTTGTAGCCTTGATAGGTTTTCTTTCCATTGTGGGAGGCCAGTGGATGGATGGGAGAAGATGATGGAGGGGCCAAACTGGCCTCTGAAATCGAGACTAAGCCTTCAATTCTTCTGCATCAGCCCAAAAGCCTGGCTTAGTGTGAGGGACACAGGACAGCCTCTCTCACTGCCCTTCACCAGCCTCAGAGCTGTCCAAAAATGCATTTCATCCACAGCTGGCCCTGCTGGGCTTTAGCAGAAACGTGGCCAGTGAAATCCTGCATTTTATCTGAAATCAAAGCAGCAGTTTTTAATTCCCAAGGGAAAACAGGTTCTCAGTGAAATGGGAATTTTCATCGAAAAGCTTTTTTTGTAGGGAAAAACCCCCCAAAACAAACCACTTTTTTTCTTTCCTTTTTGTCCTTTTCTTTTTTATTCCCTTCCCAGAGAGCAGTTCCAAAGGGCTTTAGTTTCCAGCTTCATCCGTGACAGAATAAAAACACCGAGGACAGATTGGTAACAAAACCTTAATCAAATCCAAATTCTAATGGCGGAGATGGAGTTTCTAATTTCCTGAGCAGAAAATGAGGGAAGTGCTCCAGCTCTATCTCTGCCAGGGGTGGAGCCACCTCCTCTTCCTCAGGGCTCTTGTTTTCCAAGCTGGAATATCAATTCCCATTCCCAGGGGCTCCTGGAGCGCTCCGGTCCCCCCACCTACAGGAGGTGCCAGTTTGGGGTGACACACCTGAAGGAGCAGCTGAGGCCACAGAGATTCCCAGGAAATGGGATGATCCCACCCTGGTTCCCATCCCCAAGCTCATCCTCCTGCCCCCTGAGTGCACGTGGTGCCCAAAGTCTGTGTTTGGGGACCTCCAGTCTCTTCTGGTGCATCAAGAGGGTGGGCTTGATGACCTTCAGAGGTCCCTTCCAACCCAAGCCATTCCATGACTCCATGATAGGATCGAGGCTAATCCTGAAATTGGGGCAAACTGGGTCCAGGAAGGGCTTTGGGGTTTTGCATCCAGGGATTTGCCCATCCCAGAGCAGTCACATCCTATTTTAACTTTCAATTTTAGCCTATTTGAGGCTTCTCCATCTCCACGACTCTCGACTAGAAGGATGTTCCAGGACTTGGTGCATTTCTTAGCAATCTCCTTCCTAATTTCCAGCCATCCAGCTCATTATGCTGGTTTGTCCTGGAGTAGTGTAATAATATCCAGGGATCAATATCCCAGACTTTTGGCAGCGCTGCCTGAATCCCTCCTGCTTGCAAAAGGTCTTGGCTCTCCTGGGCACCTCTATTATTTTTTATTATTTATTGAGCTGTTGAGACAAAGGCAAAGCTCTTCTGAAAGCTGGATCTTACAGATTCCTTAAAAAATCCAGAATAAATTTCCCTGGATATTCTGGCCTAAAAGTAATCCCTCCAAAAGTGCCCAAAGCACAGAGAACAAGGGGGAATAAATTCATCTCAGCGAGCTTGTACATGTATTATTTCCCTCCATTCCTTTCACACTTGTCTCCACAGTTGGTACCGTGCTTTGGAATGATATATATTCGTATATAAAAAAAATCAGACCAGTCTAAATTGCCAAAAGCCCTTTTTAAAAATAACATGTCGAGAGGATTTGGCTGCCTAAGTGCAGATGTCTCCACTGGAAGCAGCCCCCTTTGGGCTCTGCCCAGAGCCAGCAGAGCTCTGCTTCCACTGGATGGGATTTGTGCTGGACTCGGTGCTGGGGAACCCCCCCTGGCTGCTCTCTGTCCCCCTCCAACCAGAGTATCCCTGGGCTTATCCCTGGGATCAGCAGCACCCCTGACGTGCTGGAGCTCGAGAGGGTTTAGCAGGAGCTAAAGGGCAGGCAGTGGCAGTGCCAGGTGGGATTTCTGCCCCCTGAAGCACACGGGGAATGAGGGCACATGAATCATGCCCTGAAAGTGGCCGGGTTCCCCCTGGCTATAAAGGGACATGAGCTCAGAGGGGGCAGCTCCTGCCCTGGGCACCAGCAGGGAGGGAGGATCACCTTCCTTCCCCCTGCACCTCTCTCCTTTCCCAGAACCACCCCCAGCCCTTCCTTTGCCTTTGTGAGCTCGGATGGCTGAAGTCACAGCCCTGCTTTAGCAGGGACAGATGTTCCAGATGAGCTCCTCGACAAGTGTTCCAACCAAGTTTCCCTTCCAGCTGCGTCTGTGCCAGAGCTTTGTGGTGAGGAACAGACGCATTCAGAGCTCAGGTCACCTGGCTGGGGCCGAGATTTATTTCCTTCTGCTGCTTGCCCCGTGCAAAATCCCCTTCTCTGCTCACCAGGGTCCCCTGGAAATGATGGGGACCCCCCAGCTGAGACTCCATCACTCGCCCTGGACACCTGACGTGTTCATGTCTCCACCACAGCCAAAAGTCACTGCCACACTTGACCTTCTCAGCACATACAAAGGCACATCAGCATTATTTATGTGAAGAAAAAACCCCAAACCACTAAAAATATCACGCTGTATTTAACCATCGCTGTCCTCTCCAGCTGAAAGCTTTTCCAGAACCTCCCCCTGGATTCTGAAGCGAGTCATCCAGCAGTGCGAATCAAGCAAGCCATAAAACAGCTCATGAGTTGCTGCCCGTTTGGAGACAGATTCTGTGTGGGGTGAGGGTGGTGAGGGATTACGACAAACAGGGCCTGCTCATATCCTGCCTGGGAGGCTCCACTTGTGTGTCAGCAATGAGCAGAGGGGAAAAAATTCCACTGGAACCATGAGGGTGCCGTGAGATGGAGCAGGAAGGTGAGGCTGAAGCAGGAGTCTCGGGATGCCCCATCCCTGGAGGTGTCCAAGGGCAGGTTGGGGCAACCTGGGCTAGTGGGAGGTGTCCCTACCCATGGCAGGGGGTGGCACTGGGTGGGCTTTAAGGTCCCTTCCAACCCAAATCATTCTGGAATTCTGGCATCATGAGGACATGGAAACAAATCTGTGAAAAGAAACCTGAGCCAGGCAGGTCCAACCTGCATCTTTATTCTGCAGGTGAATGGGGAGTTTTGGTCAGAAGAAAAGAAAAGGGAAATTTAGAAATCAGAGGTGAAAGGAATCAGTTTTCCTGGCTCTGAAAATTCTCCATCTCTGCCACCAGGGAATGTTCTTAATTGTGACCACTCTGGATTGGGACTTCTGGCCACACCCACAGAGATGCTGCCAGGAGCTCTGGGTTCAGAACTGAACTGGAAAAGGCCCTTGATCTTTCTTGTTTTTGGAAACCAGATGCACCCAGCTTGTCCTCACCAGCCTAAGGCCTTGTCCTCTCTGGGTTTGGCTTTACTGACTAAACCCTTGTCTGCTTCCCCAGGTGACCCCACTCCACCTATATCTGGGGTGTTTGCCAGGCCTACCCTGCCATACCCATACCCAAGTTGGGATCCTTTCATCCCACCTTTCAACTTCTGTCCCTGCCATTTGGCACTTCAGGCCAGACCCCCCACACCAAAGCTGTGGCCACGTGGTCCTGCTGAGCTTCCTTGAGCTTTGGCTCACCCCACCTTCCTGCAGACACTTCACACCCCCCATGGCATCACTTGGTCTCCCCAGGCTGATCCCTCTGCTGGAAGGAGAGTCCTCCCAGCAGCTCTGGAGGTGTCCCCCAGTCCACTGGCCACACACAGGGCAAGGTGACCCCTGAGAGAGACATCTGAGGCACAGCTGAGGCTGGGCTGGCTGTCACACATCAGGGAGTCATGGAATGGGTTGGTTGGAAGGGACCTTCAAGATGATCTCATCCCACCCCCTGCCATGGGCAGGGACACCTTCCACTAGCCCAGATGCCTCCAACCTGGCCGTGGGCACTTCCAGGGATGGGGCAGCCACAGCTTCTCTGCCCAACCTGTGCCAGGGCCTCCCAGGGAAGAATTTCTTCCAAATGTTTGATTTAAATCCACTCTCCTTCAGCTCAAAGCAAAAGGGACAAACCCCCATATCAGGGCTGGTTTGGAGTCCCCAAACCCAAGCAGGTCTGAGGCTCATGGCAAAACACAACATTCCCATCTTCCCCTTGTGCTCCTCACTCCGGAGCTGGGAAAAGCAGCGCTGCGTTCCTTCCCAGCCCTTCATGCTTCTTTGCAATGGAATGACACGAATTCTCCCCCCACCTCCAGCCCCACAGCAAAGGGGGCCCAGAATTTGGGCTGGTGGAAATCCAACCCCCCCAGTGACGTCAGCTGGGGAAGGATCCCTTCCTGGGAGACCGGCTGAGAATCCCAGGGCTCTCCCAGCCACAATACGGGATTTGTGTCCAGGAATACCCGGGCAGATACGGATATCAGCACGTGCAAAGATCAAATTGCCCGTTCCCTGCTCAGAGGAGCACTGGGAATTTCAGGGCACACCCAGCCCCGTGACTTTGGGATGATGGATAGACATCTGTCCTATACATCATACCTTAAATTTAGCCCAGGGCACAGACTGCTCGGAGAAAAAGCCCTTTGGATGGCTCCCGAAAAAGAGCCAGCCCAGGCTGTGCGGGAGAAACGTGCCGGAGGAACGGGCAGGAATTCTGTCTGGAGTTAAACAGGCTTGTGTGTCCAGGAATAGCTCGTGCCAGCAGCTCATGGGGTAAATATGCCCCGAATTCCAGTTTATCTCCAACCTGGCATTTCAGGGCCTCTGGATGCCTCAGCAGGGAATAAAACCCAGGCAGGTTTGAACTTTAAGCTTTCAAGGTTCGGTTTCTCTGCTGTAACTCACAGGTGGCTTTTACAGGTTGCCTTTAAAAGCTCAACTAAAAGTCAGATTTGGACAAAGTTTTCCCAAATATCCCAAACTCCTTGGAAGTTATAGTTGCAGGGGGAAATCACAGAAGCACAGGATGGTTAGGGTTGGAGGGGGCCTCGAAGATGATCCATCTCCAACCCCCAAATACACGCAGGAAGACACATAGCCTAATAAAGATTATTTCTTAGGAGAATTAAATTAGGAAAAAGCCAATTTTGGACAGCTTAGACAGCCCTCACGATTCAGGCTTTATCCAGGAGTTAGTTAGGAAAAGAAATGTGGCTGGAGGACAGGGAGGGATATCACAGCACAGCTCTTTACCCTGGGGTTTCCTCCCTGTCTTCTGTTTTTGGCAGCTTTGGAGATGGGCCCTGGGCTGAAAAGCCCCGAGCTGGGCTCAGCTGAGCCAGACCCGTGTCCTGCCTGTGAGACCTGCCCAGCACCAGCACCATGCCAGGGTCACCCCCCAGCACAGCCAGCCCTGCTGTCACCCTCTCCCAGCCCCTAGAGCAGCTGCTCCCAGCGGGAATGGATCCTAACTGGCAGGTAATGAGCAGGGAAAGAGGGGAAGGGGAGAAGGGGAAATGTGGCCTCTGCCATCTGGAAAGTTGGTCACTCCGAAACAAAGCCCTGCAACAGGAAACCACTTCTATCAACACGGCCGACAGCCCAGACAGGAGCCAAATGGTCTGGGTGGGAGCGGGGCCAAACTTCGGGAAGCAGATGGAGCAGGGAGGAAAGCAACAGCGAGCAGCTTTCACTGCTCAGGCAGCAAAGGGTGGATCTCAGGTTCCCAGGGATGCAGAGGATGGATCTCAGGTTCCCAGGGATGCAGAGGATGGATCTTGGATTCCCAGGGACACAGAGGATGGATCTCAGACTCCCAGGGACACAGAGGATGGATCTCAGGTTCCCAGGGACACAGAGGATGGATCTCAGGCTCCCAGGATGCAGAGGATGGATCTCAGGTTCCCAGGGACACAGAGGATGGATCTCAGGTTCCCAGGGACACAGAGGATGGATCTCAGGTTCCCAGGGACGCAGAGGATGGATCTCAGGTTCCCAGGACGCAGAGGATGGATCTCAGGTTCCCAGGGATGCAGGGGATGGATCTCAGGTTCCCAGGGATGCAGGGGATGGATCTCAGGTTCCCAGGGACACAGAGGATGGATCTCAGGTTCCCAGGGACACAGGAGGTGCCTGGTGAATGCTGGCAGAGGATCTCCCTGTGCTCACACAGCACCTGATGGAGGATGGATATGTTTCCTGCCCCACTTATCTCCCCCCATCCCCTCACCCACCCTTGGGCACAGGCTGATCCTTGTCAGTGGGAATTCTGGGAGCAGCACATTCCCTGTGGGCACTGGGCCAAGAGCACATGAAATGTGGATTCAATCCCTGCTGACAGATTTGGGCTTCTCTTGAAGGGTCATGGCCAGGAGATGGTCACTCCCGATGGTCCCAGCCCATGTGGTCAGCATTGACCATGACACTGAGCAGGTCCCTGTGCTGTGGGAAGTACTGAGGCTCTTGGGAAGACTTTCTGAGCAGTTTGAAATGACACAAAACTGGTGTCATGTGGATGTTGAGGACGTGTGGGGGAAATCTGGGACAGCACAAAGCTCAGGAGGTGAGAAAGAACAAACCCATGCCTTGAGGGACCAGGAGGGATTAACCAGAGGAGAGGACAATTCTCCTGAGTGAATCAGCTCTTTTGACTTGGAATTAAAGAAGCCAGAGAGATGGGGGGTTCATGTTTCCTTCCAAAAACACCACTGCCACAACTCAGACTCCTCTCACCCAACTTTACCTTCCACAGCACCTACATCAGGAGCAGAGTTTGGTGGCAGCTCCTGGCCACCACAAAAGGCAAGGGCTGGGCTCTGGAGGATGATTCAGCCCATCCTAAGTCCTGAGTCCTGTTGGAGGAGCCCACGGTGGCTACTGGGAAAAGCTCAACCCACTGGGTCTTGACTTAGACTTGAGCATGTTCAGAGAAGCTGTGGCTGCCCCATCCCTGGAGGTGCCCAAGGCCAGGTTGGAGCACCCTGGGCTAGTGGGAGGTGTCCCTGCCCATGGCATGGAACAAGGTGATCTTGGAGGTCCCTTCCAACCCAAACCATTCTGGGATTCTTTGAATCCTGATGGTTTTCTCCCCACGGGGAGGACGTTCCTCTTCATCTTTGGGCTTTCTGTTGGTATTTGGGTTCAAACTCCAGAGCTTTTGGAAAAACCCAGCCAAAATCCTCCCAGCCAGACCTTCTGGGCATTTTGCTCACTCTCCACTGGAGTGAGGGAAACCAGCCTGGAGACCATGAGCTCATGTCTTGCCTGGCTTAGGGAGGACTCCTCAAGGACACGCCGAGTGGCATCCACCCAGTTTGGTTTTGGCTTTTCTCGTGACAGAAATAAACTGAAACAACAGCAGAGACTCACTTGGGTCCCAACCAGCCTCTCCTGCTCCCTGTGCACCAACCTGCCAGCCCAGACATGCTCATGGCTTTTCCAGCCCCTTCTCCAGAGCCTTCCAAGCGGCAGGACGGGGAGTTCCAGAGCCATGTGCTATTTACAACGCTGCTGTCCTCCCACACATCATCTCCTGGGGAGCACAAAAGGTTAAGTGGACTTGGCATTCGGGAACTCGGACCTGGCAGGACTTTGGGCTTTGCAACAAAACCTGAAGAGGAGCTGCCCGGGTGGGATTTGGATCCAAGAGGCTGCAAACAGTTCCCTGTGCCGGGACAGGACAGCGAGTGTCTCGCCGGATTCTGGGAAGATGTCCCGCTGAGCTGGAGCCATTTCAGCCCAAAGCTGATGCCTGAGCTTTAAAGGGCAACTTCTTCTGGAGCTGCACAACTTTGCTGTGGCCCTGGCAAATAGGAGGCTTAGTCAGCACAGGGGGCTGAGCTCTGCCCAGCAGCAAAAACTAAGGCTGAGACAAGCACGGGGTTGTTTTCTAGGGGAAGAGGGAGAACCGAATTTGGGGTGCTGTGATTTTCAGCCCACCCCTGTCCCCAGGCAGTAATCCCAGAGACAGGACACCACCAGAGCTACATCCTCAGGCAGGGCTAGGGACTGTCCAGTTCCTGATGCAGCTGGGGACAGAAAGAGTGTGGAAAGAAAAGGTTTGGTGGCAAAGAGGGCAGCAATGAGGAGAACTGGGAGAAGGGAGCAGAGCCATAAAGCTGGGAAAGAGGTGAATTAAAAGCAGCAGAGAAGGGGAAGATGAATCCTGTGATTCAGAACTGCAGCTTGGGACAACAGCGGGGAGCCAGGACCTCTTCTCCCCTGGGACACACTCCCAGGATGGCCACGGGCACCTCCCTTCACTTTGCAAACTGCCTGGAATGAAAGGATCAGGCAAAGTTGGCCAGCTCGGGGGAACACGAGCTCGCTTGGAAACACTCACCAGGAGGAGCAGGGAAAGCAGTAAATAACGAAGGAGAGCGGCCAAATAAACAAAGGGTGAGGCAAAGAGAGTTTGGGTTTGGGTTTCAACACTCTGCCCTGGCTCCTCAGTATTCCGGGGTCCTGGGAAGGCAGGGGATTTGTCACGGCTCAACATTCCCTGCTCCCTTTTGGGTCCATTTAGCCACGTGTGTGCGAGGGCTGGAGCTGCGGATCGACCTGAGCCCGGCGCTTCCCTCAATTGGAACCAAATGGACTCTCTCCCTTTTCCATTGCCTGGTTTTATAACAGCTTGAAATTAGGCTGATGAGGTGTTTCCTTGCCAGCGCCGTCTATCTTGGGCTAATTACAGGGGCCGTGCTAATTGCGGGAGGCAAACCTATGGAACCGCAGCATTCCTGCTGGGCTTCCAGTGGGAAATGTATGGGGCACCCACACTCCTGCTCCCCCCAGAGCTCCCCGGGGGGATTATGCTCCTGAAATGAGAATTAGAGGGCTGCAGAGGGAAGGGGACCTGGCAGAGCGTTCCAGGCTCTGGAGAAGGGCCATGGGGCTGGAGCCTGGATAACAAAAGTGCACACGAAAGAGCTGGAGGGATGGAATCCATGATCCAGGGAGGAACAGCACGTGTGGCAAAGCTTGCTCCTTGCTGGTGAAGGGACTGGGAAGGCGCTGCTTTCTCTGCTTGGATCATACAGGGCAGGCTGGAGAGGGCTTGGAGCAACCGGGGCTGGTGGAAGATGTCCTTGTCCATAGCAGGGGGTGGACTAGATCATATTTAAGGTCCTTCCAACATGTCCCGGGTTTCCAAACCATTCCAGGGTTCTGATGCAGCTTGAAACATTCGGGGCAGGGAGATGCACAGACACATCCAAGCCCTGCAAAGCTCCCGTGGAGGGAAAGCAGGATTAGGACCTCCCTCTCCTCCAGTGAAGGAACTGGGATGCAGAGGGAAGTGACACCCCCAAGGCCATCCAGCAAGTCAAGGCAGGAGCCTTAACCCACATCCAAAGTCTAATCTCAGTTGCCCTCTTGGGCCTGCAGAGGGGAACAGGGGTCTTCACCAGGCTGGGATGGGTGGGACATGATGGGACAGGGTGGCTCCACCCTGAAAACAGGACACACGAGGCTCCTGCTGAGATCAATAATGACTGAGCAGAGGAAGGGCTGTGAAACACCTTCATGTGAACCTTCAGGAGACCCCCAGAACTGGGGGCCTTAAAATGACAGCTGGGGCAGGATCACTGTGAATCTGCCTTTCAGCCCCTTTTCTCCAGTACTTGGTATTATCCTCTATAGGGCCTGGGGCTGGACTGACTTTTAACAGAATTAGAGAAAATCCATACAGGTTTGGGTTGGAAGGGGAAGATCATTCCATGCCACCCCCTGCCATGGGCAGGGACACCTCCCACTGTCCCAGGGTGCTCCAAGCCCCGTCCAGCCTGACCTTGAACACTTCCAGGGATCCAGGGGCAGCCACAGCTTCTCTGGGCAACCTGTGCCAGGGCCTGCCCACCCTCATCATAGAAAAGTCCTTCCTTATTTCCACTCTAAATCTCCTCCTTTCCTGTTTAAAACTGCTGCCTCTCATCCTGCCACCGCAGGCTCTGCCCACTTCCAGGACCATTCCTGGTGGGCAGTACTGAAGATCTCACCCTGCACAGTGTCCCAGTTCATCCCAGCACCCCGGAGCACAGCAGACTGGAGGAGATGCTGCTTGTGGTGACCAGAAGCGCTGTGCTGGAGGTCCCCGGTGACCCTCACCTCAGCTTCTCCATCCCTTTGGAGAAGGGTCCGTCCCTGTGGAGCGCAGGGATGGAGGGATTTCCCTGGCTGCGGTTCCCAAAGCTCCCCAGCGGGATGCTCCGAGCCTTCTGCTGCCATCTACGGCCAACACCAAATAGTGCACAGCAGGTACAGAGCTGGTCCCCAGCCTGGAGTCCCTCAGCGCTCCACAGGGATGCTCCTCCTCCACAGGGGCCGCGGAAGGAAATAGGGATGGGTACAAAAGGACCATAAATACTTCAGAGTAACCCCTTCCCTGCACAGCCATGCCATGGAAAGCTCCTGTCCCGGGATCCACAGGATTCTGCCTGTTGGACTCAGAGCCCACCAATATTGGGTATAAAGCACAGAGCCAAGGGAGAGGAGCTCCCTGTGACAGCCTGGGGTGGCAATGATGCTGCAGGGGACACACAGACAGACCCTTGAAAGGCTTTGGAAACCATCTCTGCCCCTTCCTCCTGGGGTAGTTTCTCTCTCTTGTCCCTTTTCCCCGGTGTCTCCAGAGCAGATTCCTGGAGAACAGCCAGTTCTGCATCTGCCCTTCCATCAGCATCCCCCAAACCTCAAAGAGTTATTTAGGGAGCGCAGGAAGGGCTGGAAGGTGGTGATTTTGTCCTGGCAGCCTTGGCAGCAGCTCGTAGATCATCTCTCCACCCTCTCTGGATTGCCAGCAGAGCAGCTGCAGCCACTGCAGCAGCACAGCCCTGCCTGCTGCTCTGGCTGCAGGAACGCAGGGCCTTGAGCTGCCTTGGCTTTTTTGGGATGTCACACACACAGTTTTAATTATCCTGGGCTAATTACATGGCTGGTTGCTCAATTCTTGCACCTTTGTAGAAGCCACTTAGCCGGTGTTGCCCTCTGTAATTCTTTTTCTCCTGAGCTTTTAACCCTACCCGTTATTCCACACCCCTCTCCCTTTGACCTGTGCAACAAAAATGAGGGCCAAAAGCAGGTCCTTGGTGGTTTTCTCCACCATAATGGGGACAACCAGGCACTGGGGAATGGGAAGTCACAGCCTGGGGACACTGGGGGTCTGGATCTTCCAGCAAAGCCCCTCTGGACTCCAGGCTGTGTATTCCAAATGGAAGCATGGAGCTTTGTACCCTCACAGCCCAGGCAGAGCTGGCTGGAGAATGGGTGACTGCTGAAATCCAGGGGACAAGTGATCCTGGTAATGTTGTGGATCCACTCAGGATCCCACAGGCAGCTTGGGATAAAGCTGGAGAGAAGAAGAGCCTCGCCATTGCCCCCACGACCAGGAACACCCCCCCTTTCTGAACTGCAAGATGAAGTGTGTGTCCTGAGCCCACCATCCCTGTCCTGCTGGGAAGGCCCCTCTGCAGTCCGTGTTCCAGGGGATACAAAACCTGCCAGGTCTCCTGTGCATTTCCCACCAGCTCAGGGGACCTGGGGAGTCACCACGTCACACTTCAGCCAGGGTTAGGGCTTGGTGGCCACCAGGGCCTTCCTCCCTGGACAACCCTTTCCCTAAACAACCCCACTGCATAAACCCCCCCTGTGGCAATTCCCCCATCCCTCCCATGCCAGGGATCTTGTGAACAGGAGCCCTCCGTGTCTGGGCACGAGGAGTCCCCTGCAGGTGGGGAAGACGAGTCATGGAATCCATTCAGGTTGGAGGAGACCTCCAAGGCCATCAAGTCCAGCTTTGGACTGAATACCCCCCAGGCCACTAAACCACATTGAGAAATGCCACGTCCACTCATTTTTCCTGTCTGTTCCAGGGACCAAGAGCCCCTGGGGGGGCCACCACTGGTGACACCACGAGGCCACGTCCTTTCACCGCTGCAGAAGCGTGGAAATGTTAATCCACCCTGCTAATGGAAAACCCCAGAGAGGGACAAAACCTGTGTTGCATCACAGACCTTGGAGGGAACCCTTCGCCCTTTGGGCTGGTGGAGAACAAGGACGACACATGCCAACAGCACAGGAGGGACACTCACTGGGTGGGCTTGTCACCAGACTAACTGGGGACATCCAGTCTTTTAGGACAGGATTCCCTTAACCTGCTTGACACATCTGCTTCCCTCGTGGTGGGCCTTGTGCACAGACAATGCCTCCATATGTGGGTGTTCCAGCACGGGACAGGAGGTGTCTGTAGGGTTGCCAAGAACTCCTCCAAGCTGCTCTACCAGCAAATGCAGCACAACTGGAACCACTCTGGACTTCCACCTCAGAGCACACAGGGTCACTTCTGTGACCAGAGACCTTCCATGTGCCATGAGGGCTCTTCTTCAGTCCCTGAAGAGCCCAGACAGTGCACCTGACTTTCCAAGGGGATGGTCCTCTCCTTGACTGCACGCCTCCAACAAAACCATGCAGAGCTGATCAACACACCCAATGGAAAACATAAACTCAACTGACAGGCCACAGAGGAGGGACCAGTGAGACCTCAACACCCTCACTCCAGGGCTGTGCCACCACCCCCTGTCCTTTGCAGAGGACATGCCTTCCACCCCCGGGTCCTCCTGGAGTGGGAACAGTTCCCTGACAGAGAGAAACCTGAAGCCTCATGCTCATGTTCTCCGTCCTCTTCCCATCCTTCTTGTCCAAGAGCCATTGGATGGAATAACAGCAGCCCAGCTTAAGGGGAACAGATTTCTGCTCTCAGGGCTGTTTGCCTGTCACTGCTGCATCCCTGGGACAGGATTGTTCCCAAGATCCCATTCCAGGAATCCTCTGACTTAGGAGCACTAAGGATTTGGGAACAGGGTGTGAGGTAGAGGACTGACAGAGCCCTTAAGGTCAGAGCATTCCTAGGATCCCTAGGACGGCTCAACTCATGGAATCGTGGGTTGGGATTTAGGGATTGTGGGATTTAGGGATGGTGGGATTTAGGCATGGTGAGAGATCCCTCCAGAAGACCCCCCCACTTCCAGTGCAGCCAATATGGTGCAGCTCTTCCCAACAGCTGGAAATCCTTCTCCATTCTGTTTTCCACACACTGGGGACTTTGCAGAGCTCTGGGCTTTCCCAAGAAGGTCTCAGTGTCCTGTTTAGTCTGTGCCTGAGTGCCTGGACATCCATACATCCATACATCCCCCCATTCCTGACACAAATGCCGGGGGCAAGCGCTGCTGTGCACAGGAGATTTTGGGAGCGTGCGGTGCCTCCCTCCCTCCCTCTCTCGCTGCTTCCTGGCGAGGCAGGAGAAAGCATTCCCAGTGTGGATGGCCCCGGGAATGGCCCAGGACTCCTCAATGCAGCTGTTTGTTCTGGCAGGGCGCACCGAGGTCCCGAGGCGGTTGAACCGCATCGCCTTCCCTTGCCAGGGTCGGGTTTCGGAGCGCTGCGATTGGGGATGCCCCGCCGACGGTGCCGCCACCTCCACCCCCTTTGCCGAGCCTGCCACCGCTCCTGCGGCACGGAAACCTCCGCCTTTCCAACACGGGCAGCAGAAGGAACCCGCCGGGAGAGTGATTTACAGCCCGGCTCCCCCCCAGCCCACGAGGCAACAGTGCCGCTATTGTGACAGCCCGCCCGGCGACAGCGGAGCAGCCCCCGGGCCAGCCCCTCCGGCTGCCCCTGCCCTGTCACAGAGCCAGGACCCTGTGACAACCCTTTGGCACCTGGGACACTCGGGTGGCAAACACGGAGCAGCCCCCGGACAGCCCCTCCGGCTGTCCTTGCCCTGTCACAGAGCCCTGTGACAACCCTTTGGCACCCGGGACACTCGGGTGGCAAACACGGAGCAGCCCCGGGCCAGCCCCTCCGGCTGCCCCTGCCCTGTCACAGAGCCAGGACCCTGTGACAACCCTTTGGCACCTGGGAC
>JAWWMP010000215.1:0-21550 GCA_035047865.1 Dendrocincla tyrannina
ATAGAGGGGGTAGAATACATAGTTTTGATCACCCCCACACAGTGATAACTGGTCCCTCCTGCTGAACTAGGACACCCTTGATAAAGGTTCAGGGAAACTGATGACCTTACAACAGTTGGTTTTATTGTTTTATGAGGGTAAAATAAAACCATTTGTTCCCCTATTGGCACAAATCATATACATACTTATTACAAAGAGGAAGACCATCAAGTTGCGAGCTATCCAAACACAAAAGAAATGCATATACCTGGACACTGTGTTAATGACTCACAATGTTATTACACGTTCTCTCAGTTTTGTATGTTCGTTGTTATATACACATGCACACGTATTGTTCAGAGTAGTTCCCCAGTTCTCCCTCGTGTTCACCCCGTTTTCCCACTGGTCAAGATCTGCAGCAGTGCAGTCTCACCATATAGGATTATCTCCTCCCCAGTTTTCCCTCTACAGTTGTTGCCCTTCCTTCTTTTACCATACATGTGAGAGGATTTGCATGCTCCTCCCAATCTCCATCCAAGTTCTGGAACATTCCTGCAACCCTCTATATAAGCCTGAGTCTCATTTGAATAAACTACCATTCTGCCTCGCCCCTTCTCAGAGTGTGCTGTGTCCCCCCTTCCCCCTCAAAGCTGCATTAGTCACGGTTAAGCCCTAGTTTAGGAATCAAGTCTCTGGCCTTCAGCAGATTCTTTAGCCAATCCTGGAAATGCTGTCCCTATCTCAGGCATTGCCACTGGACAGATGTGCACAGAACAATTCTTCATGTTCACAGATGTTAGAATGATAAAGACTCTCCTAACCTTGGTGTACACTGAAGTTTGGCAGTCAGCTATGGATGTGAAGCTTCGTCTATGACAGTGGTTACAGCTTCAAAATTAAGAGACATTGTTAGAATTAGTGAACGTAAAGAAATATGGATTGAGGCCATACATTAATAAAGAAAAATAGAAGTAAAAGAAGATTTCCCTTATAAAAGTCCAAGTGTCAGTTGCCTCTGAGAAGACAAGAATCAATCCATCTAAAAAGTTATGCCAGATGAAGTTAACTACAGAGCCGAACTTGAATGCATATTGCAAAAACTGTGAAGGTAGCAAGCACCACAGAAATCATCCCAACTTTTTGAAAGACTATAGACACTCTTCCTGCAAAATATGATAAAGACAAAGCCTCAGTTCCTGAAGGTACAGATAACAAGATAATCTGTGGTATCTTTGAAACAAGAGTGTGAATCACTGCAGGATCACCACAGAAGGAGCAAAAGCAAAACAAGGTTCAGCTGAAGATGCAATGATTTATGACACCAAGGAAGCTCTGTTAGCACCTGCATTTCAATGTAGAATAAAGTGAAGTGGATTCGAAATTTATTTCTATTGAATCCAGTCTGCATTTTAGTATTTCAGATAAAAAGTGCTTCAATAAAGCTAACAGGATGAGAAGAAAGCATGGGAGTGTTGTGACCATGACTGTCTCTATGCATGAGAGGTTGTCCATCTCCAAATGGCTAACAAGGCTCCCAAGTGCAGTAACCATTGCTACCATGCACGGATAATGTCCAAGGCCCTGAGAGACACCAGAAACTACATCAGAGATCCCAGGGCTCCCTTTAAAGTCAAATAGTGCATGCATATAGTTGTTTCTTTCTCCACAAATTGCAGATAGATGTCAAGCAAGCAAGGAAACCAAGATCTTGAAACAACACAGGGTGAATTTCTGTAGTTTGTAGGATAATGTCCACATTAACACATTGTAATAGTTTCAGGAGATTTGTTGCATTTTATCCCCTTTTTCCAACATTGGTTTTGGAGGGACGATCTCTTTCCATAGGAATTTTCTCCCCGCTCAGACTTCCCTGCCAGAGAAGGGAGGAGAAGAGAGAAAAAAACCCCATGTGTTTGAGGTAGGGTGGGGAACAATCCTCTCTTTCTCTCCTCCAAGGCCCCACAGCTGTTGCCCAGAAGGTTGGCACAGCGCTGTGGTTTGCAGGGGCCCGCTGAGCCCATACCCACTCCTGGACCAGCGCGTCACCACCATGTCCTGCCGGAGGCGACCTGTGCAGCACCAGGATCAGAGCAGCCTGGGGCGAGCCCCACCCTGGCCACTGCCCCAGGGAGAGACCGAAAGTGATACAAACCACTGTGGCTGGCACTGCCTGTGCTGGGACCCTCTGTCAGTGCCAGGAGCCCCTGCCCGTGCTGCCAAACCACCACTACCTGCAGCCCAGCCAAGCCAAGCGAGCCAACACACAGTGCCAGAGCCAGCATGCAGCAGAGAACACAGAGGTTCCCGGACTGACACTGTTGCTGCAGTCAAAACCTGAACTTGACCAGGTCATGTGGAATGAGCAGTTTAATAGTATAAGCCTGTGTGAACTACACAGTTTTCCTAGGTTTTTGTTTTGCCCCTGTTCCTCACTGTCTCTTTTGTTTAATTGGACAGAGGGGGGTGGTTGGCAGAGAGGACCCTCCACCACTTCCTCTCCTTTCTTTCCTGGGGACCAGGTGATGCAGTGAATTCCCTGTTTTTTGGGGGTAAACAATTTCCTTTGTATCTTTGTAGTGCTCCTATTTCCTTGTCAGTAAATTATTTTTTTTCACTTATATCTCCTAGCATTTTGTCTCTCTATATTAGTGGGAAATAAAGGGAGTTCATTTTATTGCTGTTGCCACCCCAATAATTGTCTTTAAACCAAAACACACATTTTCCCCAGCATCATGAAAGATGTACATTGGATGAATCATTAGACAACGACCCTACAGGAACCAGGAAATGACGGTTGTAATAAACTGCCTGAGCCAATCTGCAGTTTAAAGTATTTATTACTTTATTAATGGTAAAAACAGCACTGGGTGGCTGGGAGTCTCCTGCTCCACCAAAAGGCGCGCACCGGACCAGTCCTGAGTTTGCTTTTTATACCCTTTCTCGCCTTTTTTCAAATCTTCTAATCAGGGTCTATTCTGTTCCTGCTCAGGGCGAGTCCTGTTACCACGGTAGACGGCCCAGGGGCTGAGGTGGTGAGTCCCGTTATCACAGTAGATTGTCCAGGGGTAGAGGTGGCAAGCCTGTTGTTATCACAGTAGGTTGTCCAGAGGTAGAGACGGTGAGTTCCGTTATCACGGTAGGTGGCCCAGGGTGGAGGCAGCAAGTCCCGTTATCATGCTGTTCATGCTTCTCACAGCTCTTTCTGTATCTTTCTTAATAGTACAATTCAAAGCCTATAACAGACATACCATTGTAGTTTAGTATTTAACAGCTTAAGCCATCAAAACAGGATAACAAATTACATTTAACAATTTAAGAAAAAATTTAACATTTGACAGAAATATCAAGTCTATATGCACAGGGTTCGAGATAGATTGTCAGCAGCCTAAAGGATATTTCGCAAGCACAAAAGTCACCCCTGCCCTTCCCCCTCGGATATCTGCGGTTTATCCAGCACCCCCACCAGTAATGCAAGCCCATATCATGGGATTTAAAAGTATCAACAACATTTCTTATTGACAACTCATCACAATGGCGCAGTATAAAACAGAGAGGCAAAATATTTCTTCACACCTCTCTTGTACCCTGATCTTCCCAATAAGCCACAGAGACCTCCTACACCTCCTGGCTGAACTGCGCTAGGGATGTCTCCATTTCTCTGGATAGGACATTTCTCACTTACTTTGATATAAGAACTCCTCTTAGAGTAGGTTAAGTAAAAGTCACATACAGTTGAATTTACTTCGACACCCTGGGTGAGATGTCACCGCCTGGGTTTTGATAGTGCCAGCAATAAAACTCTTGCTTCCTGCAGCCTTGAAATGCAGCTCACACCTTCAACTGGAAATTTGCAGACCAAAATCTCAGCAGACATTTGTGTTTAGCAATTTATTTTTTAAGACATCTGAGGAAAAAAAAAATTACTTGCTTTCTTCAGTAGTTCACTTTCCCTCCTGCAAATGCTTTTGCTTTCTATTCTCATTATATTCTACCACATTGCTGATTTTCTTCTCTTTTTTTTCTTCCCTTGGGTTAAAGCAATTAATAATAAAAGTTACATGAAAGCCAGAACTACAGAGGAAAACCCTGCAGCCCAAAGTCTGTGCTTGGAAAATGTGTTCTTCAACTAGACAGGTCTGACGGCCTGGGGAGAAGTCAGAAGACGAAAATGAGCAAATCCCTCAGTATCTTCAAAGCCAAAGAAGTCCTGCTGCTTTCCAGGTGCTGGGAATCAGCAGGGTCATCCCCACAGGAGAGACCCACTGCAGTGATAACTTTGAGGGACTTTCATGGTCTTTTGGAGGTACATTTTCACAGAACTTTGTCTGCCTTAAAACACAAAACCTGCAGAAGCTTTCAGCAGTGGGGGCCAGGTGAGAAGGGCTCATCTGAGCATCACCCCATCAGAAGCATGAGCAGCTCCAAAGGCCTTCAAAAACCCAAGAGACTTTGTATCCATGCCATGAACCTCTTGCCTCACCTCTTGGTCCCCAGGATCCAGGTGCACAAACACATGCATGCCCTTCAAGCACAGAAATGGTTCTTTGGATTATTTGTCTTCTGGTTATTCATAATTTCAGAGTAGCTACTCACTGCTCTCTGTATGAGTCATACTCTCTATTTGGTTTTGCATTATTACTGACAGTATGAATAATAATTCACATGACTTTGTGCTTCACAACTATTAAATAACCAATTAGCAGCATTAATAAATCAGACCTTCTACTTCCCATTTCTGCTCATGAATAGGTACACCAACCCTGCATCAGGGAAGAAGTTACTCATAAAGCACATCTGCTCTATTCCCCACTTTAAATTATAGTTGCAGGGTTAATTGAACACCCCAGTCTAATCTCCCTTTGCGGTGCATCACACTGTACTATGAGAAGTAGAAAAACTGGTTTTATTACAAGCAAATAAACTGAATGAGGGTTACTAACCTAAAGTTTATTTTTGTTTTTGATTGTTACTAACCTATAGGCGTTTCGCAGAAGTTGTAAGGCATCCAGTCCAGTTTAGGAATGTATGCCAGGGATTAAGCATTCGGGAAAAGGGCATATTAATTAAGAATATAGGTGATGCATCTTCATGCCACATGGCCAACCATGTGGCTGGGTGGGGGCTGACATATTGCCTGAAACTCCACCCCTGGCATAGGGGGGGGCACAGAAGAACCAATCTGAGAAGAAGAAACACCCACCCCCTGTTGCAAAATGGAGTTGGGCCTTGAAAAGGTTTAAAAGTGGGGGGTTTTAATTGGAAGGTGTGCTCCTGGGGATACTGTGTGACCAGGACACCCAACATGTGTTGTAACCAAATTTTTCTTTTCGTTATATTCCTTTTGTTCCACGGACTTTTGGGTTTTTTTCTAAATTTAATAAAAGCAATTTTTCTAACAGTACAGAATCAGCATTTTCACTTGAGTTTATTTTTTTAAACAACTACAGTAAGACACTGACTGCAAAGTGAAAAACAGCACTAGGGGAAAATATTTAAAAACAATGGCCCTGTTGAGATCACCAGAAAGGGTTCTATTTTAATAGGCTCAAGAATAGCATTTTTCATATTTCAGCACATTTTTACCAAGCTACTCCTTTATATTTCCTGAATTTATAGTTTGTCCTATATCAAGGCTAGGATATATCTTATAAAGGATATCAACAGCAGAAGCATAAAATCACAGGTCATGCTGATATGGAAGAGCTATCTGAATCAGACAGACACTTCAGCCTATTTGATAAATTTTTAGAGGACATGCATTTTATTACAAATCACATTAATGCAGAAATACCCATTCATACTTCCTACTCATTCCTAAAATCCTACTGGTTCACAGAATTAATATGATTTTTTGCCCATGAATAGGTAAGCTACCATTATAGTAAAAAAGTCTTACAAACCCTTGGGTATAAGCAGTTTTATTTTTACTGATATTTGCTTGCTTGACTGTGGCAGGACTGAGCCCAGAAAAAGTCATTTAATTTCAGAAAAATGGTATAATTTTAATGAAAGGGCCTTGATTGAAAACTCAGCAAAGCCCAATCCAACCCAGCTATGTCAACCTTTAAGGCCTGCCCATTTTGACTTATAATAAGCTACCTGTCACATCTTTAATCCCAATGTTGCTCCCTCTGTAGCTATTTGTTGCATGGATTATTATCTCAGTAAGTGCTGGAAATAGCCCTAGACCTCCCTCAGGCACAGGAGAACAGCTACATCTTGCACTTAAAAAAACCTGACAACAAGGGAGCTATCAGTCATGTCAGTGCTACATGTCTTTCTCAGCAAGGGTCAAAACCAGAGCAATCCTTTCACATTACAATACTGAAAGAGAATGGCACTAAACCAGCAACACCCACCACAAATACTGACCCTCAGCATGAACTGCCAGCACAAACTATTCACAAGTATTGCAAACAAAACACATATTGCAAACAGAACACACATTGAAAAACAGCATAGAAGGGTATGAATGGATACTGGAGAATTACACAGCCTTAGGCAGTCTCCAAGCAAGCATATTTTCCTTTTTTAAGCTTTTTTCTTCAAAATCAGCTAATTCCTTAGCAAAGCACTGTATTCTTTTCAATGCAAACTGTGTCTGAATTGTGTATGCAGGCTGAATTAGATGCTAATATTTTTGGTCTGTCTTTGACCCAGCCACCTGTGAGGAGTTCTGCATTTCCTGCCAAGTTACGGGAAAACAGGCTGATAAAGATGGAATTGGTCCTTGAAGGAGGCAATTTTGTGTAAAATGGAATTTATTGGGCTCTCACTATTGGCTGATGGCCCTTCAAGGGCACTTGGAAAAGAAAGAAAGGAGGAGGAGGATGAAGTAAGCCCCCAGATCCATTTAATAAACACCTGTGGAAGAGGACTTGCAGCATCAGAAATGGGAAAAGTGATGCCAGAAATGGCTCTGTGAAGAAAATGAAGAAGCTAGCCAAAGTGCTTTAAAAACTGAAGCTTTTACTGTGTTGTAAAATGGATTCCTTGTCTTTTTCACTTAGGCATCCTTCTTCTTCCCAATATCCCTTGAGACACCCCTTATCTATGTAGCTAAGCCCTAAGGAATTCGTTCTTGAAAGCCTCTGTTTAAGTTTCCCTACTGGCCTTTAGTTAACCCTTTCCCATTGGTTCTTATCCCTAGATTCTTATTGGTAGTAGATAGAATCCCCCTAGAACATTTAAATACCTCTACCCATGTTAATAAACTCTCTCTCTGCTTCTCTTCCTGTGGTTTCCATGTGGCTCTCTCTGGGGCATCTTGGAGACAGTGAGCCGGCGGGCAAAAGGGGGAGCATCTCCCACCAGCTGTCTCAAAGACCTCCTGGAACATATCATGCAGGCACCAATGCCACCAGCTATGTGCAAGAGGGTCCCACTTACATAACTGGGGAAGAGACTGGAGGATCTCTGGCTGGGTGGTCCTGGCCACACCTGCTCGGCTAAGATCACTTTGGCAAAAAAAGAAAAAGAGCAGGTAGCTCGTGCTCAGGGCTTTTTGCTTGCTTCACAGGACAGGACAACGTTGCTCTTTGGTGGGGATGCCTGGCTTCACCTGTGAGCCTGCTGACCCTTGAGGATGCAGCCACTCCTCTGGGAAGTTGGGGCATTCTGGGTGTCAGTAACACAACTCCATGGGAAACACCTGAGCAATCGGGGAGTTTATACCTGGGCGTTTATTTTCCCTTTTTCTCCCTCTCTCTTGTGTTTTTTCCTGTTTACTTGGCCACTTTTGGTAATAAAACTACTGTCTGGGTTAAGCTTTCAGTGGTGTCTCAGTTTCAGTTTCCACAGCCCTTCGGACCCTCCCTGGAACAATTGTAGCGTGGGTTGAGTCTCTAGTGGCGTAGCTCGAGTTGCTGATGACACAGTCTGAACCACTGGTGGAGTAGGTTGAGGATCTGGTGGCATAGTTTGGGTCACAATTTCTCTAGAACCCATAGTTTCAGTCTGGGTACCTGATTCCATTAGAGTGTTTTCTATTTCAGTTTGGGTTCCTTCCTCAACCATAACCTTTTGAAATGGTCAATTGTGGCTTGATAAGCACTAGCCAGACCCCAGCACAAAGCAAAGAATCGCATATTTGGATCCTCCTGTAGAAAACACCCTTCTATCAGATAATGGGCCATCTTATCAGGATCAAGCACTTGTTCTGGTGTAAAATCCCAATAAATGGGAGGTGCTACATGCCCTACTAACTTGCCAAATTGTTCCCATATTCCTTGTCACCCAGAGACTGGCTTTTCCAAAGTCCTTTCTAAAGCTCCAGTGAATCCTTTCAAGGTTAGACCTTTCCTAAAATAAGGAAAGCAATACAACACCACCTTCCCAATGTTCCCAATGTCTATGTCCTTCCCCACACATAAGAGTGTTAGCAAATAATCTAAGACAGAATTGATGCCAAGTTTAACCCCAAAGATTTGCATTACCAGATCAGTGAAGCTAACATTAAATAAGGGAGATATTTGCCTCAAGAGCAGTGGTTGTCCCCACTCTGTCTTTGTTCCTGGGATATTTCATCAGGAATTGAAGAACATCCCACTTCATGCACAAAAATGGTTAGAATTAAGAAAAAAATTGGTAAAATGGACATTGTTCATACTTTCTTCTCATTGTTCCTAAACAAAATGGATGTTTATATAAGCCAACTCAGTTTTGGCAGTTCTCCCAGTAGTGTTCTTAAACAATGGCTGATATTTACCAAACAAACTACTTCTGACCAAAACAATATGTTACGTTTGTATGAACCTGGCTGTCTTCCCAGAAAATGTTCCAAAATAAACCAGGTTAACCAAAACACGTTGCCACATTTTCCACCAAAAGTGTGTGGAGGTTTGGGTTGGCTCCCTGCCAAACCCAGCTGTTGGCCACACAGATTCCCCTCCCCAAGAGAAAAAAGAAAAGAAAATCATAGTAAAAAATATATATATATTCACATATATTACAGTTGTATACAATTAAACACTATGTATATTCAGAACAAGAATACCAAACAGCCACAGAAGGGAAAAGGGGGAGAAGGGGAAGGGAAAAAAGCACAAAAATCCGGTAAAACCAAAATAAAACAGAGATACAAACTTGAAAACTCAGGGAATAACTCACTAAAGTGACTTACAAAATAAACTCTCACCAAGTTTCCTCAAACTTCCCTCAAGAAAACAGCAGAAGTCTCTACCTCTGTGTGGCTTCAGACAACAGTCTCTCAAACAGGCCTCAGCTTACATAGATAAGAGTAAAGCCAATGCACTGAGACCTGCTGTCCTCCAAGCACCCAAAAGGAAGAAAGAGGAACCTCCCCTCCTTGTCTTATATACACCTGATTACGTAAAGGAATGGTGTGGAATGCTCCTTAGTTATAACCCTGTTACCAGGGAAGACGTAGACCAAAACCAAGAAAGCAAAACCACCAGAAATTATAAGTCAAAGGAGCAAAGAAACTTATTCATGGGGAGTGGTCTGAGAAACTCTAGTGTTAGATGAGAAAGGTGACATTTCAAAGTAGGGGAGTTATGGGGACAAAGCACTCAAATCCTTCTCTTCTCAGTCCCCTCAATGAAAGAGCCAGGACAGTGACAACATCTGACTCACTTCCAGTGTCTCAGGAACAACAGTCGAAAAATCTCCTCTTCATCAGGTAGGTCACATAGTGGGATTCTAGTAGAAGGATGATGGTGCTTAAGGCAAGCAGAGAAAGCTGGAAACAGGAGGCCTCAGTAGTTTGACTCAGGCAGAGCAGTGGTTGCTGCTGCTGTCAGTAGTGGCAGCACACTGTTCTGCACTGTTACAGGGTTGAAAATTTGCCATTAACAGGTGGGACTGAAGTAACAAAACCTATCATCCTTCTTTCCGAATGTCTACAGGCAATAGCCAGGGGTAATATTAAAGACTCAATGATCATGACTCACTTTAATTTGCTCTCTATTCCCAGCACATTTCCTTTAGTGAGCATAACTGCATGTCCAGAAGAACTCATGCAGCAAGAAAGCAGAGGCTGTAGAAGCCACTTGGCTCTAAATCTGTATTGAAAAGTTGAGAATTTCTAAGTGGTCACTGATTAACAACCTGGATATGCCATTGCTGACCCGAATGCGTAAGCTCTAATATGGATTAGACAAGTGGAAATAGCCTGTTGCACTAAGAAGGTATTCTACATGATACCTAGCAATTAATATATTTAAAATACAGCAGGACAGAAATTAAAAATGTCTTTTTAAAATTCAAAGAGATGAAGCCAATAGCAAGGTCATATTTAGAAAGGGGGAAAAAAAAAAGAGACAGAAAGACAGCCAGTATGGCTACAGAAAAATTTTATAAGTATCCTCTGTTGAATGAAACCTTATAAAAATGAACAGAGAAGAATCTCCAGCAGAGCCATTTCTGTCCTCTGTGTGCTTGATGGGATCCCAGATCATCAGGTAGGATGCAAAAACAAGTTTACAAAAGGCAACTGAAGAGTGCCTTGTATGTATTAAATTCAACTTTCAATAGTTAAAATTTAAGTTCTTCATGTAATAAAACACACAAAAAGCAAAAATTAAATATGAGAGTAATAAACTCAGAGATTTTGCCTCATATCAGAGATCTACTTCCCCACTGCTCAAAGAAATACAAGCAAACAGCAAGAATAATAACAGAAAGATTAGTGAATTTCCTAAACTGATTTTAAAAGTCCATTATCTTTGTTGTAACTGTAACACCCCAAACTCAAAGACCATACTGTGACTCCCTCTAGCGCCTTCCTGTAGGAGTACAAGATTACAGTAAATGGAAGAGAGACCACGAGATGACTTGACGAGACCGAGGATCCTGCACAAGAGACAGTTTATTGCTGTGTATTGGGTTGTTACGGATTTCTCAGTCTGTAAATTCGCTGTTGTAAAGTTAAATAGCATTGTTGCATGCTACAGAAAATGGAGTTTGGTGTCATCCCTGCTCCCTGATATGGTTATCTCTACCCTCGTTTACCCCTTATGGTTATAATCCTTCCCTGTTTTTCCTTTTCTGTGAGAGGATTTGCATGCTCCTCCCAGAATCACACCCCCTTTCCAGAAAGTTCCATGCCACCCCTATATAAGCTTGGCACCATTTTAATAAATGTGCCAGTCCATCATCCAGTATACCCCTGCCTGGAGTGTGCCTCTCCTTTTTACCCACAAAGGCTCTCATCACGTTCCCTCCCTATGCAAAGAACCATTTAAAGAAAAACCACACACCATCAGCAACACCTTTTCTTTAGCATCACATTACTGTGTATGAAGGACAGCATGAAGCTTGGCTTACAGCTCAGTTCAGATGCCCAGAAATCTTTAGCTGAAGTTCATAACTTAGACAGCTTTAAATACAAGCACTGATTTCAAGATAAAATACACAAACTAGAAACTGAATTGCAGCTGTAGGACAGCTATCTGTGCACAACACATTGCAGGAGTTCATGCAATATCACCCAGACATTTAATATTTAAGCCCCAGTGGTGGCTTGCATGCTTATACTGCAGCAACAACTGGGCAGATGCTATTTCTAAGTCCCCTAAAACAGAAAAAAAACTCAGCAAAACAGGACAAGAACATGAACAGGATCAGTAGTTTGCAGCATGTTTTTCTTTGTTGCTCTTATGGGATGTTGACAGTCCAAGTTCTTGTATGGGATGGGGGTTTTTGGTACAATTGGAGATTGATAAAGAATCCCAATCCTGCATCTGACACACCATCTTTTTTGGCTATATTGAACTTTAAAGGTTTTCAGGAGCTGAGAAATTACTGCACCTGCCAACAGCACGTTATTGTTATCAGCTGTGGGTCTTCAGGAGAATGAACTTCCCACTCTGTCAGAAATTGTCTGCTCTAGGAGGTGTGATTAGACATTAACCATTGGTGTAGAAATGTCATTCTTTCTTGCAGTTCATTTCTTTTCAGTCCACTGGACTATAGATAGTATAATACCTTAAAATGAATTGTGAATGTAGCAACTGCTTATAAAAAAAATCAAACCTGATTGCATATTTTGAATAAAAGCTCCCCTGCACCCTGAAATTTGTTATGAGAAATCTTTATCTCACTCAGGCCTTAAAAGGAGACATGGCTGGTGAAGAAAAAAGGAATTGAGGTGCTCTGTTTGCATTTTTATGAGGTAGAAGCAGCTTGCAATGTATAGAGAAGTCCACAGAGATGCCAGAAAAACAGGCACAATACAAATGTTAGCAAGAGACAACCAGTGGAGAAACCAGGGTGTAAGCAGGTCTCAGCCTGGGACAAAAAGGCAGGCTTCAGAGGTTAGCAATCTCTACTCATACTTACTCACTCTGAATAAAGGTTACGATTTAAAGGTCAAGGTGAACCTTTTCTCAAGAACTGCCAAAAGTAGGAAATACAAGTAGGTTTGAAATCACTTAAGATTGACACATAATGATATTGCTGGTTCCGTGAGGCAAAGGGACCTCTCTGTCCCTTGTAAGTGTCATATGATTTCGAGGAGTCAGCAGAGGAGACTGAGTATTTTTCCCCTAGTTAGAGGCCGAACCTGGGAAGACTGATATGGAACACGGAAGGCTGAACATCTCTACCAATACACAGGGAGCTCCTTTGGAGCCACCTCTGGCAGCGCGTCACACTCCAGTCAGCCCATCACCATCTGCTCAGGGCTTTACAAGTTGCTGTTAAGAATGTTAAGTATTACAGATGTAAAAGGAGCCCTCCCTGTTACCAAGCTATATCCAAAGTGGTCAGTGCTGTCCCCTGTAAAACCAGAACCTGACTGAAAGATCCATATTTCTCTTTTTGGATGCCATTATATGGGGGGTTTATTTGAATGAAAGTAGGTGCTACCAACGAAATATAGAATAGACCATTGTAACAGATCCACCACAAATCCTTCAGAAGCAGAGGAAGCTCAGACAAGCTCTGGGAAGAGTCGGTTAAGGAAACATCCCTGTCCGACTATCCAGGAGCCACTCTGGCAGTCACCCTCACACTACCTGAGCTGGAACCAAGGTCCTTTCGCAGCTACACCCTCCACACTCACACGGTCAGCCCAGGTTTCTTTATCAGCTCCACCCCAGGTTTCCCAAAGCAAAGCCTCAGACATCAGTATCCTTAAAATAATTTAATAATGATGCAAAAACTAGATAACAAAATAACAACTCAAGCTGGTTCCTCCGAAGAGGGACCCTGAACAAAAGAACCCCTGGGCTTATATCCCCTCACAGCCTGAGCATGAAAGTCTGGAGTCTTTGGTTCCTGCCATGTCTCTGTGTCCCTCGCCTGGCTGTGACACAGTCCCTGGGCCCTGTGTTGCACACAGGGTCAGCAGTTCACGGTCTGTTGCCACAGGCTCAGGCTCCTCCAGAGCTCAACCTACAGCTGCACCTGGAGCTACCTGCGCTAAATGGATTCTTTAGCAAGCTGGCACCATGGATTTTTTTTCTGCCAGGTGTAAAGAGTTTTGCTATTAAACTCGCCCTTCAAGGGCTCTAAGAGACATCATCACCCTCCAGGGAAGTTCTAGCAGGGACTCTACCAGTGACCAGCTCCACTGCACTCCACCTCCTGTACAAATACAAGAGTGTACATTCCTGATTCTATTGAAAGTCATAAGAAACAAAACATTCTGCAGATCTGGGGAGTAGAGATTCCAGTTTTGAAGGCACACATCTCAAATAGCCACGGAGTAAAATATATAAAGACTGGAGTTGCAAATCTGTCATACACTGTATGATAGCCTTTGAAGATATTGCAGCATAACTCTTTTTTCATCACAGCAGCTAATCTTTCATAAGGCTAATACTCAAACACTAACATTTTTTTAGGCAGAAAAATAAAAAGACTGAGCCCTGTATGTATTACATAATCTCTACCCAAGGATGAAAGCAATGGGAATGTTTTCATTAACCTTCCATTCTTATAAAAGGACAAAAATCAATATCAAATTTATTCAGGCAAATGAAAGGCAATTTCAAGGAATTTCATAAGGAATTTCATTTCCATTGCTTTTTTCCTTCCACAAATTCTAATAAAAATAATATGATCTGCCCAAATGTAACACAAATGCAAAAATACAGATACTGTCAGCTCCTGAAAGGCTCGGGGTAAAACTTCCTTTCTACAGCTGGATAATTGTCTTACTAAAAATATTGCTTACTTTGGAATTCCAAGCAAGTCTGCAAGACACTGTCTGACTGACAGCCTGTGATGTACTTTGTTGTATGGTACTGAGCTGGTCTCTTTTAAATAAAGCACCTATGATAAAGATTTTTTTTTCCTATGACAAATTGAGCAATTTCTTTCTGGTGCACTTTGCCCTTTCATGCCATGAACAGAGGTTTAGATTACAGGGATTTTGGTGCACTTTCTAATTTTGCTATTCGTCTTATATATTCCAAAGCATTTTGCCTTTTAAAGAATTGGCTTTGAATTCACAGTCAAACATCTGACAAAAACAATTATAAAAAGTACAAAGTAATTCAACAGCTGCTTCATTTTTCACAGAGGGAAAAAATGCTGAAAAGCACAAAACAGGAGTAATGGCTGTTTAGTTTAATCTGTGACTTGACCTCTTTCCATGAGTTCTGCAAGTATCCTTTCAGAATCTGTCACAGTGCAATGAGGGGCAGCGAGGGAGCAGGGGCAGCCACAGCCTGATGCATCAGGCCCTACTGGTTCCCTCACAGCCGACCAAACTCCCAACATGGGACCTTTAATTTGTTGTTGTTGTTGTTACAGTAGCCTTTAATAATATCTTAAAAATTAAAATTATAAGTTACTTCTATAAAGCACCATTATTCCATAGAGGCATCTTTATTGCAGCTGTTCGTTTTCAAGTGGCTTTGGTTCCCTTGCCGGCAGTGATGCTTCTGGAGAGTTTGAGATCAGTCATAACACATTTTCAGAAGTTCAGTTTCTAGGGAAACTTGTGAATTTTTTGTACTACTTGAAACCGATCTAAGAGTACATAAAGTTGAGCAGAATTTGAGTGCTAAACTACCACCCATCAGCAAAGGTGTTTAAAATGAGATCAGCTCCTTCTGGTGCTGCTTATCCTTATCCAGTTGTTTAGAAGGAAAGATCATCTCTCTTCGGGTGGCTGAAATAAATATTGCTAAGTTCACCAGGATGGCTTCCTAAAACCTCTGAGCTCCACCGGTCCCCTGGCATTTGCATTGCAAAGGAACAAGAAACTCCTCTTCCACTTCTCTTTGTTGGTACAAAGAGATGTGATTGCTTTGAGGATGATGGAAATAACCATTTACTACTTCTACCATCATGTTATCCATGGAGGAATGGAGTTTGTGATGTTGGGAAATGTGCAGCTTTCCAGTGAAATATTAATGGATGAGAAAGCAAGCCCAAAATCGCAGCACTGTGTTGAAGGCTTACATCTGCAATGCATTTGGGGACGTGTTTCAGTAAGCCTGTGCCTAAAATGAACAAGAAAATATGCTGAGATATTCTCATTTCTGTAAAAGGAGGAAATCCAGACAAAGTTCACTCAAAGTCAAGTGAGAAAGTACAGAAGAGTCATAAAAACTTACAAAAACATCTCTAGGTCTTTGTGATTATTGTTACAAGGCTACAGGGCAGATACTCTATGTAAACTGCCATCAGAAAACTTTTGGGGATATTTCATGTAAAATAATTGTGACCTTAATATGGCTATAATATTGGAGCACCACTAGAAATGCTAGGAATTCAGTTTGCACAGCTCAAAAAGCCCCCAGAATCAGTATTGGGGTTTATTAATTGTAAATTAAATTCTAGCACACAAGAAGATGATGGAAATCATAGGGGACAAAAAGCTGCCAGTTAAAGGGATCTAATTCCAGTAAATGTCTTATTTAATAAAATTAAGTTACTGTATAAATACTACCATGTTTTTAGGATGCTGTGCAATTCACCATCACCTTGAAGCTAGGAAAAAGTAGATAGCAAGGAAATATTCTGGGGAAAACTGAAGAGGTTTTCCTTTTCCTTTCCCTTTCCCTTTTCCTTTTTCTTTTAGTTCTGTGAAAAAGCAACAGCAAGAAAACAGAAATAAGTATCTGAAGGTGCAGAATGCATTTAAAAGGCTTCTCATTTTCTCTCAACAAAGTGTGAGTTGACAGGTGTGAAGGATGTGCTTTTAACAGCCCATAAATCTCCAAGGATGAATCTACTGCTCATTACAGTTAGTTAGATTAATCATAAAAGTACAATATTTATATATTAATTTCAAGTATTTGTGGAGGAACTTCACAGAAACAGACAGCTATTGTCAAAGACTTTTATATATATATAGTTCTAAATTTATGCTCCTAGAATGACACAAGTCAAAGCTGAAGTCACACTGTGGTTTTCCCACAAGACCCAATAACCTGATAATCCATTTCATAGATGAAGTAGTCAAAGGTCTTATCAGGAAGAAACAGATTAGCAGAAGAACTGCAAGCAGGGTGAGGGATCAGCACACAGGTACACTTCCTGAGTGAACTTTAGATGGGGATTTCCTGAATGGATTATCTGTCAGAGAACACCCAAACCACTAATTTCCACTCCACTTTCTTATCAGATAGCAATTTTTGAACCTAACTTTGTCAAAGCATCTGAAATACACCTTTTACCAAAACTAGCTAGGTCTGTCCACTTTGAGCTTGTTTTTAGACAGGACTAAGGACTTATATTTAAGCCAGCATTGCACAGGCACTGAGCTAGAAAGGGCACAGGTTATCACCAATGAGCCCCTAGCAATACAGGGTAAACAATATTTGTTGTCCATAAAAGATACTAATCTAGTTTTAACTCATAGAACTCATAGAACTCTACAGAATGGGAGGAAGTGCTACATTTTGCCATGCCAGTTTATTCTACTGCCTAATTTCTTACTGTCTTAGTGCGAGGGAGAACTGAGATATCTATATTGGCCAAGAAATAATCCCTCTCTTTTAAATTTTAGGAAAAAAAACCAAACAGATCTTTAATTAGAAAGAAAAATATATATAAAGGAAAAGATAACAGTTCTTAACCACAATACACATATATATATATCTCCAGAAAATAACCAAACAACAACAGTTTGTAATAAACCCCTCCACCCCAAATGACAAGGCAAAACAGTCAAAAGGTCTTTTTGGCTACCCCCCCAAAAAAAGGGGAAATGCAATTATATCTACGGACAGCAGGTGGTGCTGTGGCACCTCCGCTGCTGGCCGCTCGCTCTCTCTCAGGAGTTGCAGTTATATTTAACAGTTATATTATTTATAACATAAATAATAGCAGTTATATTATTTAGCAGGTGGCGATGTCGCGCCCTGGCCGGCTGGCCTTTCTCTCAGGGGAATGGCAGCAGTACCGTTACCGAGTCAATGCGTGCGGGGCTGATGGTAAGAGCAGCAAAAACCCAGCGATCTGCAGTGTAGAAAACAGGCGTTTTTCTTCCTCGCAGCAGTCTCTGTGGTATTTTAGGGTGATCGGCGAAGCCAGAGAGTGCAAAAAGACACAATCCTGGTCCCGCAGCGACCTGGTGTGTCCCGTCCTCCCTCCTCTGCGCCCCGCCGCTGAACTGCTGACTTGTGCAGAAAACCAGAAACACCAACCCCTCCCCACCACGAGCCCAGTCTTTCCCCCCACCCTTCCCGCTGGGGAGAGATCAGAACAAAAAGCCTGGCTAAGGGAGATAACATCAAGATATGCAAGTCCTTTGTTAAACATCTTTACTGACACTAAGGCGTTGGCTCAAAGCTTTTTGGAAGGAATTCCAAACTGAGGTTTAAAACTCTAACACTTACTCAGTCAAAATAATTTCCAAACAGTTGGCCTGAGCTTCCCTCACTGCAATTTAAATCCATCTTCTCCTCATGCTACACACTCTGACTTATGAGAGCACATGGATATTTATGAGTTTTTGAAACTATTCTGTAGTGTCCTTAGCCGAGACAAATGCCTTCTCCCTTGTCAATCAAAGACAACTGCAAATTTTATGTGTCGATCAACTACTTTCTCAGTAGTAGAAGTTATTATTTTTCTGATGCAAGTAGAGTTCTAAATTCCACTGGAAAATTCCACAGTTTTTAGGGTGGCAATGTTCTTCCTGGACTCTATTAATCAAACTCTGGAGTCCACCCAGGTATCAGTGCTTATTCATATTAAAATTTTGTCATGATAGTTATAAAAAAAAAATAAAAAAAATCCTCTGGTACTTTAAACATGCATTTGTCTTACTGTTTTTGTTCTTAGCAGTTCCCCAGCAAGCCAAAAGTGTCAACTATCTCTAGCCTTGACAAGATTAACTGAGCTCAGCTCCTTTTCTGGGCTTATGTCCTGCTGCATTATACAAATCTTTATACTTCCGGTCTTCCACATACCCTCCAGCTGGCTCAGTTGTGCATTTGAGTGGCTGGCTTCCATTCTGCTTCATGGCACACTGAATACATTAGAGAAACCAGACTTGAGGTCCTCCACATACTGTTGTGGCTAATTTCAGATTCTTCAAGCTTTTCAAAAGCTCCTCTCGCACACACAAAGCCTTCCAGTTAACTGCACTGAAGTTGCTGCCATTCCCACCACTGGAGTTTCAGCATTTCACAAACTAGTTTAAGGATATAAAAAGGTATTCCAGTCATTTGGCATCCCATTGCTGATGGTAGCTGAGGTGCAAGGGAGAGGACAAGAGGCAGCACACATATACCATGTTCTTTCTACGCTGACTTCCAGCATTTCTGAGAACCTCCCTTGTCATTCCCTGACAAAAAGGGCAGTGTTTAAAACTGCAATTTTCAACAAGGTTTAACACTACTTTTGGTTTAGATTAAATATGATGTGTTTGTGTTCTTTCAATTCAATACAGAATGCCATAATGGCTGATTTATGGTCTCTCTCGATGTGCCTAAGGTACAGAGTTCTTTCACTCTCACTGCAGTCAGCTGAAGACATTAGTGGGCTTCTGTTTAAATAGAGAGCAGTTAAACCATTTTTACCATGGAGCATTAGCTGAGCTTCTTTCCCTCACATCAAAATGAGTAAGAGCTGGCATCCATAATTAATCAATGATTTCTCCTCTTGTAGTTATTATTCCAATTAGTTTTCTTTTTTCATTCACCATTTTGGCGAGAAACTGAACCATAAACATCCCTCATACTATGATCAGAAGCAGAGGGAGTTTAACATTGGCATTCTCTCTGAGGTAGATACAAAAGAAGGCAAAAAGGAGAGCACGAAGCCAAACAATCCTCATTCAGCTCTGTGTCTGTCTCCATTCCTGAACCAGGAATAAATTGAATGTTAGTAGGATATTTAGCTTTATGAAAGCCTGATGAATGCCTCTTCTTGCCATGTCTAGCCAACTTTTTGGTCCTGACAGAGCTCTCCAGCATCTACAAGTAGGAGGTGAGTGAGCACAGGAGCAATGCTAGGTTGCAGCACAGCCCTCCTTACCAAGGTTCCTTTCACCAACCAAAACTGTCACTTAAAGACCTAGGGAGAAATTGAACTCCTTTCTGTACAGCAGGTCTTTCTTACCCCACCAAGGAACTGGAAGCTCTGGGGGGTGGGCAGAGCTTCCCAAGACTGGCATGCAGTAAGGCACTGCTGGAACTCAGTCCTATCAGTACTGTGATCTATTCCGCAAGTTCAGTCTTGTTGCAAAAAACAAACAGCTAAAACTTTTACTCAGATTTTAAACTTCTGCCCTGTCCACTTCCCATTCCTTGGATTAAAACTTCCTCTGATCCAAATGATCTATAAAGAGACAGATTTTTGTGGTGCTCTCTTTTTAAACAGTTTTTCAAATGTATTTATCTCATATAAATTATATTTATAATACAGATTTAAACACATCCCCTGTACCTTTTTTATACAAAATTCTTGCAGAAATAAAAATAGCATATAATGATTGAAATGTAGAAATTTCAATTTAGGAATCACCTAAAAATATTTTGCCTTGTCTTAGTTCAAGGGAGAACTAAGATATCTATGTTGGCCAAGAAATAATCCCACTCCTTTAAATTTAGAAAACAAAACTTTAATTAGGAAAAATTATATATATAAAAAAGGATAACTGTTCTTAACCACAATACACATATATATATATCCAGAAAAAGAACTGGACAACAACAATTTGTAATAAACTCCTCCACCTCCAAATGACAAGGCAAACAATTAAAAGGTCTTTTTGGCTACCCCCCCAAAAAAAGGGGAAATGCAATTATATCTACGGACAGCAGTTGGTGCTGTGGCACCTCCGCTGCTGGCTGCTCGCTCTCTCTCAGGGGTTGCAGTTATATTTACGGACAGCAGGTGGTGATGTCGCGCCCGGCCGGCTGGCCTCTCTCTCAGGGGAATGGCAGGAGCACAGTGCCGGATCAGCTGCCGTGGGTCCAACGACAAGAGCAGTTGAAACCCAGCCTCTGCAGTGTAGGAAAAATAGGCGTGTTTCTCTTCCTCACAGCAGTCTCCATGGTGTTCTAGGGTGATTGGTGAGGGCAGAGAGGACAAGACACAATCCTGATCCCCCAGTGATGCTGGACCTGGTGTGTCCCGTTCTCCCTCCTCTGCACCAAGCCGCTGAACTGCTGACCTGTGCAGAAAGTGCAGAAACGCAGAACACCTTCCCCCACCCGAGCCCGTCTTCCCCCCCACACCCCCTGGGGAGAGATCAGAACAAAAGGCTGTGCCTAAGGCAGATAACATCAGGATATGCACACCCTTTGTGCCCTTTGTTTACCATCCTTACTGACACTAAGGCATTGGCTCCAAGCTTTTTGGAAGGAATTCCAACTGAGGTTTGAAACTCTAACATGCCTCGAAACAAAAAAACCTACCTTCTTACAGATGGGGTAAAAAGCAAGTATTTATGAGAATAAATACAGTCTGGAGATATTATTAGTTGAAGCCTCCTTGAAAAGGATTTGGAGGATACTCCTGCACAACTTGATCCAAGAGCAAAAGAAAATGTCAGTAAGTGCATTCACAAAGTGCTCCCAACAACAGTAAGGAGGATTTTTCCTTCTCAGTGAAATAAGAACAAGGCACAAGACACCCCTAACACAGGCCTGGCCAGTCTTATTCCCAACACAAAAGAGAAGATACCAGGATTCAACACGTTCCATAGTCTGAGAGCTGAATAACACCATTGGGTTTCCCAAATATTCAATAACTGAAAAAGAACACGTTTGTTCACTTACCAGTATCTTCCACGACTTTTTCACTTTCTTGCATTGCAGTGTCTGCACTCCTGGAAAATTAAGAAGTTCATCTATTAAAATATGCCTAAGATGGCCCTTAATTTACTGCCAAATAATTTCTTTAATTAGCTGCAACATTACGCCTTCTTTTGCTTTTGAATAATCCCATTTTCCAATCCAAACATGCCAAATTTCACATTTTATCACAACATATCTGTTGTTATTTTGGCTATATGGTTTTAGACAGAAAACATTATTTTAAAATGAAGCTATGCTACACCATATACCACAGTGAAATTACTTTATTCTTGTTGAGGAATAGTTGAGAGATCAAGGACATGAGTCCCTGGAAGATTTGATACAAAGCAGTAAAGTTTAGATATTGATGACCATGGGAAAGAACAAGAGAGAACATCATG
>JAWWMP010000216.1:0-21432 GCA_035047865.1 Dendrocincla tyrannina
CTCCCCAGGGCAGTGGGCACAGCCCCAAGGCTGCCAGAGCTGCAGAAGGGTTTGGATGATGCTCTGGGGCACAGGGGATGACTCTTGGGGATGGTCCTGTACGTGGCCAGGAGTTGGACCGGATGATCCTTGTGGGTCCCTTCCAGCTCAGCACATTCTGCGATTCTGCGGTCATGGGTAAATCTCCCCTTGTTTTGCGAATGCTCCAGCCTCTGACTCCATGAGAGAAACACCAAGCAACTCCTGCCCAAATCCCCTGTAAGGCTGGGAGGATTCCAGTGCCCTAGGACAGAAGTTTTCTCCCTCATCCCACTCAATGTTTTTGGAGATTTTCAACACCAGGGTTGTCCCACTGTCTCTCCAGACCTCACCCTCTGTCCCCTGCTGAGGCACTTCTCTCCCAGCCTGCACTCCAAGTCTTCTGCAATCCTCTCTGCACAGTGCAACGCTGTTTGTCAATATCCCCTCTCCGTGACTCACAGCAAGTTCTCCTGGTAGAGCTTGGCATGCTGTTGATTACCAATAACCCTATCACCTCAGGGTCCCAGCTGCAGATTTACCTCTGTGTTTGGGCTCTGGGATCTGAGTGCAACTCTGAGATTCCAGGCGTCCCTCCCCTCCCCTCCCCTGCGTTCCCCTCCCCTCCCCTTCATTACCATCTGTGATGTGTGTCTGTGTATCAGACCCTCATTGCTCTAGCTGTTAGGAGGGTTTTTCCATTTTCCAGCCTGAATTTATATCTGGTCAGTTTATAGGCACAAATTCTTGTGATAATATTGCTTTTAGCTTAAATGGCTCCTTTCCTCCTTGGTCTTCCCGCTAGTCAATTTATAGGGAACAATATTCCTCCTAGCTTGGCTAGATTAAAAAGTAATGCACCCCACACTGTCCTGCTTCATTTTGGGGCTGATTTTAAATACTGGTTCCATGTATGACAGGGTCCTGTGATAAGCCATTCCCAGATCCGTCTCCTCAGTTTTTCCTGGGTGCTTAACACCAGCAAGAGCAGTTTGTAGGGATCACAGCAGCCCTGGAGCAGGTAAATGCTGGATGCCTACACCACAGCCACTGGGGACAGGGTCCTGTGCCCAAATGGGATCCTTGAGGCACTGCCTGTTCAGATCACCTGGAAAAGTACAGCAGGAAACATTTTTCCAGGCGTTGTGATTGCCTTGCCTTGCTCCATTTCCTGCTGCCCTGGCTCTGGTCATGGCTCAGCAGACGGAGGCACGCAGGTGAAGGGAGGATCAGTTTTCCCCCTCGGTTGCCAAGCCCATCCAGCTGGGGAAATGCAGAGATTCCATTGGAAAATTGATGGGTCATCACAGTCTGAGTTCCTTCCCAAACAGGCCGCAGGCAAGGGAATCATGGAATAACAGAATATCCTGAGATGAAAGGGACCCAAAAAGACCACCTCTCCAACTCCTGGCCATGCACAGACATCCCAAAAATCCCACCCTGTCCCATTGTCTAAATCCTCCTGGAGCTCTGCCACCCTTGGGGCCAGTTCACTGCCCTGGGGAGCCTGGTCAGTGCCCACCACCCTCTGGCTCAAGACCCTTTCCCTGGGATCCAACCTGACCCTGCCCTGACACAGCTCCAGCCCTTCCCTTGGTGCTGTCCCTGCTCACACAGAAAGGAGACATGAATGGTATTTTCAAGTTGTAGGTCTTGGGGATGAGGGGTCTGTGGGCAGAATGAGAACAAAACTGAGGACTGGGATATTTACACCACTGTCCCAGTTTCACACCCTGTGAGCCTGAAGAAATTGCTGTTTCTGTGGGCAAGGCTGAACTGGCCTCTTGCTCCCTGAGTCTGTGGTGAGATAGTGAGTCCTGAGTTCTGACTCTTGCAGGGAGAAGGCATTTTTCCATAGGAAATAGCTAACCTCACATGCTCTCTCACACCTGACATGGCCCATTCCCTCTCTCTTGGCCTCCCCAGCTGTTCTACTTCTGCTTTTTCATAAGCATTTTCCCTTCCCTGAACTTCCTATTTAACTTTTTTGAATTTTCTCCTCCTTATTTTGGAACCTTTATCTCTATGTATAGATTTAAATTGTAATTCCAGCCCTGCTCTCTGCATTGTTTGCTCCTTCTAGTTCTGGTTCACCCTCAAATTTTTCAGCATATCTCAATTCTATCATACCTGTCATGAATCAAATCACTGAAAAAAACCTGACCCCTGCAGGGCTCCCCTGGCCGTGCCCACCCAGAACTGCTGCTGGAGTCATGTTTCTGCCTCCTGTACCCAGAGCTTCCCTCTTTTTTCTCTGTTTCATTGTCAGGGCATATTTCACTCAAACTTTTTATTTATAGAGAGGCTTTTTTGAGTGCTCAGCCCAGTTGATGTTCAGGCTGGCAGGGGATAGCTGTGGAACACCTCCTTCAAGCAGGCAGCTGAATAAATCATGGGTGATGCAGAACAGTCTCTCTCCTCGGAGCTGGATGCTGGAGGAGCCACAGGCACAGCAACGGGGCGAGGAACATCTGTGGAGAGCTCTCGTGTCTTGCAAATGACACAGGGGCTGTCTGGTGGAACTGGGAGTGTCACAGCTTCAGGCGTGATGGACAGGCAGATATGAGGGCTTGTCCTGCAGAAATGTTGTGAAAAAGTTTGATTTTGATTTTCCCCAGCTCTTCTGCAAAAGTCTGTCCTGAATATATGAGCGAGCAAGGCTCAGAGGGTCACAGAACTGTTTCAATTGGAAAGGTCTTTAAATGTCATCTTGTTCTACCTCCTGCTACAGGCCGGGAAACATTCCATTAGCCCAGGTTGCTCCAGGCCCCCTCCAACCTTGCCTGGGACACTTCCAGGGATCCAGGGACAGCCACAGCTTCTCTGGACACCGTGTGCCAAGGCCTACCCACCCTCAAGGGTAAGAATTCCTACTTAACATCCAATCTAAATCTCTTCTCTTTTACCTTAAAACCATTCCTGTTTACCCCTTCACTCTCTGACGTCAAAAAAGTCACTCTGCCGCATTTTTATAAAGTCATCTTACGTATTGGAGGGCCATAGAATCATAACCCATAATGACATGGATTTTTAGAGACTTTAAATCTCATGCAGTTCAAACCCTGCCTGGGGCAGGGACGCCTCCCCCTAGACCAGCTCAATGTCTCATCCCATCTGGCCACAGAGAGGACTCCCTGGAGCCTTCTCTTGTTCAGGCTGAACATGCTCGTCTCTCCAAGCCTGGCTCCAAAGGAAGGCAGTGCTTTCTGCTCTGTAAAACTCTCTGGTCTGGGCAGATGGACAACATCAGGAGCTGAAGGGAAAAAAGGGGAATGACGTAGGCATCTTTTCTGAGCAGGAGCACCTTGGAGGGCAGGCTAGGGGTCTGCCCCCTCATTACAGGATCAGGGGCCTCCTACAGTTCCCCCTGACCCCAGCAAGGGCAGAGTCACAAGATGTCCCAGATCCGGTGTTTCCTATTCACTCAAAAATGACCTCTACAGGCACCAGCCAAGGGGTCTGCTCAAGAGGGGCAGCAGGGTTTGAGTGGCATAGCAGTGGAGGGGGCATTTGCCTTTCCTCAGTCAGCAGCCTTGGCTATGATGCAGGAGCACTGGGGGAGGTCTCCGGCTGCTTCTAGCCAAATCAGGCTGTCCTGTTGCTCCAGAAGAAGATCAGAACTTCCACAGGAACAGACCCAGAGTATCTGGGAAGAGCAGCATCACAGGGACTGCAGGCTGAGCTTCGTGTCGTGCTCAGCCCAAATCCCCGGGGTGCTGCTGCGCCCCCAGCCCTGGTAGGAAATGAGGTGCTCTCTCATCTTCCCTGCTCCAGCAGTGGAGGGGAGAAGGACTTAGGGGTGGGATGGACTCCTCCTCCTTGTCAGCACAGCTGTGCTTCTCCAGCATAGCGGTGTCCTGCTCTTTATGGTGACACTGGGAGGGATCTTTGCTGGGAAAAGGAATGGGGGCACAGGAATGGGCCCCAGTTTTGGCTGGGGATGCACCTTCCTGCCCTAGAGCTTGGCTTGTGTTTGGATTCCAGCCCTCTCTAGGGAATAGGCCACTTTTTTGCTGACTTCCACAGGCTGGAATCCCTCTGCTGGCACTGGAGAACAGAAAGGGCTGGTGCAGATGATACCTTATAATGAGCCACGTGCAGAGCACTCTTATCAGTGCTCTCCTGAATGAGAAGCAAAAGGAGGAATAGAATGTACAACTATTAAAAAAGGGAATTGGAAAGATTCCAGAGTGATCCCTCCATCCAGGGGAGATTTGAGGCTCTGTGTTTGACATCCAGAAGGCGGCTTCAAGATACACGAGCTGTGGCATCAATGACAAGCAAAATATTTTGATCCCAAATTCTTGCCTGCCTTTCCTTTCCGGTCACTCCCTTCCTCCCTCCAATGCTCCAAATGCCTAATTATCCCTCAGCTGGATGTGGATCAGGCTGGGAAGGAGATCTAATATATGAAAGAAACTCCCTGAATAGAGAGAGAGGCTGATTCACAAACAGTCCTACTGCCTCTGGGGGGGCAGTGACAGAGCTGGGCATTGTATACTGGGAGGAGGGATTGAGACAGCAAGGGCTGGATGGTGTTTAAGGCAGTTCTGGCCCCCAAACTAAGGCAATGTGCCATCACATCAAGTTTAATATACACCAAAATTTTACCTGCCCTCTTTGGCACCTGAACCCCCTCTGTGGGCAGCACTGCCCAGCCCTGGCAGCTGAGCTCTGCAGCAGAGCCCCAAAAACACAGAACCAGGCATAGCCCAGCTTTCAACTCTGAGGATGCCTGAGCTCTTACCGCCAAACCCAAGGAGGGCCTGTGCACCCAACCCTAACCAGCACATGCACTGTCATGGAACCACAGCATCATTTAGGTCAGAAAAGACCTCCTGTAAACCTGTCATGGTCTAGGTTGAATCCTTAATTTCAGCATGACCCAGCCCTGCCACCAAATCTCTACATGCCCAAATAATCAGACTCCAACCCCAAGTCTGTTCTAGATCTGAGCATCGTTTGCAGTCCTTGCACAAGCCACAATAAAAGTCATGAACTTCCTCCTCTGTTTGAGCTTAGTGTTCGAGCGTCAAGTCTGCAGCCACCCAATATGAGCACCAAATATGTTTTATCTTTAACCTTGAAACCCAGGAAAATTCAAACAACCCCTAAATCCCCACACCCAGCCAAGCCATAAGCCCATTATTTTTCTTTCTGCTTATTCCTGTGTCTCAAGAGCAGCACTGCATTGAGCTCCCAGCTGAGCACTCAGGATGGATCAGAAAACCTCTTACTTCCCTCTCAGAAGTTCCAGCTTTAAATCTATCATTCAGACAACCAAAGTCTGAATATCTCACCATAAAATCACAGTGCTGAGGTGAACAAATATGGTCAAGAGAAAAGTGTCCTTGCCCATGGCAGGGAGTGGAACGAGATGAGCTTTAATGCAGCATCCAACCCAAACCGTCCCATGATGTTATGAATCTGTTAATGGTCTTCGGCATTGAACAAGTCCAGGTTGTCTCAGCTCCCGTCTCTAAATGTGCCTGAGAAGCCTTGATTTCTTCTCTGCCCAATCCACTGCACTTCATCCCTCAGAGCCCTGATGCTGCCTGTTCGTGCTGTGATTGATCTGCAGGCGCCTCTGTCATAGGGCTCTTGTGTCACATACATCAGTGACAGCTGGAGCAATATTTGGGGGTTTGCTTTGTCAGCAATGCTTCATCATCTTTTAATTCATTAAATATGTTTGTCATCTGTCTCTATTAGAGATTGGCACTGCTGCTGTTTGCTGTGCCCTGTGTCAGTGTCCTTGTAAATTTAGACAATAACCAGGAGAAAATCGCATTTTTCTTCTTTTGGCTTTTGGAAATGGGCTTTAGGAGATGAGCTCCTCTTCTCCACGTGTGCCTCAGTTCACAGGCTTCCACCCTCCGACCTCCCCTTCACACTGCACAGCTCCAGCCCCAGCAGCACACTACCCAGTCTAATTCCACTCCACCTGGCATGTGCCCCAGTCCTCATCCTTCAATCCAGATCCCACTGTCACTCACAAACCGCCCTCCCTTAATGATTTGGTTATTGCTGTTTTCTTCAGCGTCCCACCCCTGCCAAGACACTGTGGGGTGCTGGGACCCACTTATTTCCTGAGGGTGTTTCTGAAATTTGGGTACTGGGCTGGGGAGTGCCTTGGACTGCCATGTCTCTTTTGGGCATCTAGTTCTGGTAATGTTTCACTCTTGGCATTCCCTAGTAAATAAAAGGCTAAAGACCGAAGGATTCCTGAAGTTTTCTATGGTGTTAAATATAGAGCTTTAGGGGTGTGTCTGGGGGTGGTGTCCGGCTGACAGGTGAGACCCTGTCCTTGATGGAGCACCCAGGGACGGACCTCAAAATGTAGCAGACTCCACGTTTTTGGTCTGTGCTGTGACCCAGAGAACTCTGTTCATTGGAGGGTCTGCGTGTGTGTGTGCAGGTACAGGTTTGTGTTTTCAGGTCCATGTGTATGTGTGCAGGTACAGGTGTGTGTGCATGTCCGTGTGTGTGTGCAGGTCAAGGTGTGTGTGTGCAGGTCCGTGCGTGTGCAGGTCTCTCTCTGTGTGCCGGTCCAGATGTGTGGAGGTCTTTTCCAACCTTAATGACTCCATGATTCAGGGGGATTTTTCCATCCTTCCCACCTGTAGCTCTGAGTTGTGCTGGTCCAGCTCCAGCAGTGGCAGCATCTCAGATTCCTAATGGGTTGGCAGTGGGAAAGGTGCTGAGGGAAGGATTGTGAGGCTTGAACCAGCAGCCGAAGGAAAGGCCCAGGGAGCAGACCCTGGTTCTTGGCAATGTGGGCTGTAAATGGGGTCCTGTTATGGTCCATATTTTTGTTAGTGACACAGATGTTCTTAGCAGCCTGAAGGTCCAGAAATTCACCATCTCTTGGATTACCTTGGCTATTTGGAAGACACAGGATTTTGTCTCTTTAAAGGACGTCTTTGCTTTCATTAAACAGCCCCATGTTCAGCCTACACTGTTCCATTAATCCCTAAAGAACATAATAGGGAGTTGCAGGCAGAGATTTGTCAGGGATAATTCTATTATAGGGCAAAGTGTGCTTTAAGTTTCCACATATTAAAAATTACACCCATCCACATTAGGGCTTGGAGAAGGAGCAGAGAACCTCTCTAGGACCCCCAGTGATAGTAAAACCCTTCCTGGGGGCTGCACCCCCATTCAATAGAGGCACCTTCCCTGCTGAAATAAGAACATGTTTAGCTCTTCATGCAGGTGGAGAATGAACATCTCTAAAGTGGACAGAAAATCAGCCTGGAGGTTCAAACTTCTTGGGCTCTTGTAGAGTCATAGAAGCTCAGCCATGGATTTATGCCACATCTCACAGGTCTTTGGGAGACTTGCATGGCTTTGACCTGAATGTGTGACTTTTCAGGCTGTGCCTTCAACCTGCAGCTCCACCAGTTCTGCCTGTCCTCCCCACTGGATTGCCCTGGTCTGCATGAGACAATACAGGGAAATTAAGGCTTTTTCTTGGATATATTTTTTTAATGTTGTGGCGGACCTAAAACTCCTTATTTGCTCAGCCTCCTCCCTCCCAGTGGCACAGGGGGACGAGGAGTGTGGGTTGAGGTCAGTTCATCATACGTTTTCTCTGCTGCTCCTTCCTCCCCAGGGAGAACACTCCTCACACTCCTCTCCTGCTCCAGTGTGGGGTCTCTCCCACAGGAATTCTCTCCAAAGTGCACCAGCATGGATTCATTTTCATGGGGTCATTACTTCAGGAAAAAACCATTCCAGTGTGGGTCCTCTGTGGGTCACAAATCCCGCCAGGAACCTGGTCTAGTGTAGGCTCCTCTCTTTGTGGGGACACAGGTCATACCTGGAGCTGCTCCAGCGCAGACTTCTCATGGGATAACTTCCTCATGAGGTTGCTTCTCATGGAGTCACAGCCTCCCTTGGGCACCCACCTGCTGTGCTCTGGGGTCCTCCAGGGAATGTAGGTGGATTTCTTCTCTCCCATGGACCTCCCTGGACTGCAGGGACACCTCTACTCCTGTGCCTGGATTACCTCCTGCCCCTCCTTCTACACTCTCCTGGGGTCTGTAGGACTGTTCCTCTTCCATATTCTCACACTTTTTTCTGTTTCCTAGAAGTTTTCCTCTTCTTAAAAGTGTTTTTTCAGAGATATTACTATCATCACTTTTGGGCTTAGTCTTGGCAAGTGGTGAGTCCGTCTTGGAACAGCTGGAATTGACTCCAGCTTCTGACAGTTTCTCAAAAGCCACCACGGTAGCAGCACCAACACCAAACCCTTGCCAGACAGACACAATACACTAGCAAAAACCCCACTGGTGGGCAAAGGAACCTGTGTATTAACAATAATTGCTGTATCTGCACCCCTGGAAACATCCCTTTTTCTTTGTAGCTGTTGCAATTTCGACAGAAAGAAACACCTCAGAGATTAAACACAACCGTCGCAGGCCTCAGAAGTGGGTCTTAACACATTCAGTCATCAAATATCTTTTTTTAATTCAACCTCCTCTTCTTGTGCAGGTACCTTTGGAGCATATCCCAAGTGACTTGGTTTTGTACAACAAAGCCTGGAACTGTTTGAAAAATAAACTGAAGTCATAGAAAGAGGAGAAAAGCTTCAAAATCCCACTAATCTATAATATAAATTTGACCCATATATACCAAACACCCTCACAGAAAGGGTAAGGATGGTGAGGGGAATGTGGTGATTTTTCTAGAAAATCCCTTTATTTTCAAGTAACTCAGAGGCAAATGTGACTTGTTTTGACTGGAGAGAAAAACAAGGTAGTTGTCCAGGGAAAGGGGGTAACAAAGGTGAGGGACAGGCAGAAGGAAGTCACCATGCTTCTCCTTTCCTGTGCATTTCACATCCCTGGCTGTGCCCACCACTGGCAAAGACAGGTGTCAGGGTGTGAACAAGCTGTGCCTTCAGGGGTGGTGGCGCAGTGGTGCCCAGACCTGATGGAGGGCACAACGGGGCCCTCTGCTCTTAGATCTTCTTGGATATCCTTTACCTTCTTGGATGGGTGAAGAGAGTCAGCCTAAGGATGAAAGAAGTAAGCGATGGCAATGTGATGACGAATGGGCTGCCATGGTGATAATGGCCAGTTATTACTCCGGTCATGATGGAGCAGCTTTGATGGCATTTATTGCTTCTTCTCATGTCCCGTTCATAAAGAAGGCTAAACCTGAGAAGACTGTAGTTGGAATCTCTTCAGCAAACTGGAAAACACCCTCAGGCACAGGGTGTGACTCTTGGGGATCGTCCTGTGCAGGGTCACCTGTTGGACTTGATGACTACTCCAGCTTGGCCTGTTCTTTGAAACCTGTGCCTGGTGTGTGACCAACGTGTAGGGACAGACACTCTCTGTAGGTGCCTCCCAGTGCCACCACAGCGCTGAGGAGAGAGGGGTGGTGGGGAAGGCCATGCAAGGCCTGGGGACACAGTGTCCATCCCACCATGGTCAATAATATGCAGAGAGAGGATCACAGGGTCTGGAATGCTCTGGGTCCCTGACAGCTCATGAGGGACTTTTGCTGCCCTTAGCAGTGCTGCCAGCAGTTGCAGCAAGAAATCCTGGGAACTCTGCTCTTGGCTTATTCCTTGGCTATGGAGCTTTACTCTTTCTACATCCCACTGGTGCCGTGGCATGGCAGCCTCAGCGCAGGGAGATTTGTGGTGACAGAGCTGCCCAGGGAACCCAGGAACAGGCTGGGCTGGAGTAGTGGGAGTGATGAGGAGCAGTGAGAGGTATCAGGAGCAGTGAGGGTATGAGGAGCAGTGAAGAGGATGAGGAGCAGTGAAGGGGATGAGGAGCGGGGGATGGGGAGCAGTGGAAAGGATGAGGAGCAGTGAAGGGGATGAGGAGCAGTGGGGGGATGAGGAGCAGTAGGAGGGATGAAGAACAGGGCAAGATCTGTTGGTCAGGACCCCCTCAAAATATGTTGCTCTCTCTGGCCAATAGAGGAACCCACGAAGCTCCAAAACACACCCACTGATGATCCTCAGACTTGCTAGCATGCAGGAACCGAATTGTCAGCCTAAGCGTTATGGTCTTCCTTTTTTCCCCAAAATCCAAGAAATATGTTGAATAAAGATTTTGGACTTTCTCTCTTTACCCAGAGTCCAAGAAATAGTTTCAGAGCACTATGTCATGGGTACATGGGGATGGAGTGTACCCTGAAGCTGTTTGCATATGACACAAGTTCATGTGGGAGTGTTGGAAGGCTCTGCAGAGAAATCTTGCCAGGTTGGATCCATGGGCTCAAGACAATTGCATGCGGTTAAACAAGGCCAAGGGCTGGGTCCTGCACTGGGGTCAAAACAACCCCAAGAAAACTTTCAGGCTTGGGAAAGATTGGCTTGAGAGCTGCTCTGCAGAAAAAGCCGTGGAGGTTCTGGTGACAGAGGCTGGACATGAACCCCCTTGTGCCCAGGTGGGCAAGAGGCCAGTGGCCCCTGGGCTGTCCCAGTCCTGTGTGTCACAGGGCTAGGGCAGTGCCCGTCCCTGTGCTGGCACTGCTGGGGTACCTCCAGCCCTGCGGGCAGTTCTGGGACCCTCAGACAGGAGAGACCCTGAGGGGCTGGAGTGTGTGCAGGGAAGGGAATGGAGCTGGGGAAGGGGCTGGAGCAGCAGGAGGGGCTGAGGGAGCTGGGGGGGCTCAGCCTTGAGAAAAGGAGGCTCAGGGGGACCTTCTGGCTCTGCAACTCCCTGACAGGAGGGGGGAGCTGGGGAGGGGGTATGGTGCCGGGCCCTTTTGTCATGTCTTAAGAGAAAGGTTGACAGGAAATGGCTTCATGATGTATTTTCAGATTAGATATTAAAAAAATTGTTTTCCTGGGAGAGTGGTTGGGCATTGGAATGATTTGCCCACTGAAGAGGTGGAGTCATCATCTTTGGAAGTGATAAAGAAGCATCTGGATGTGGCAGTTAGGGACGAAGCTTAGAGGTGATTTTGGTGGTGCTGGGTTGATGGTGGGTGGACTTGGTGATCTGGAAATTCTCTTCTATGGTGCTGCGTGATTTCATGGGGATCCTAAAATCACTTTTTCTCTGCCTCTCAATACCCAGCAAATGCATCACTTTCTTTATCAGGGCACAAAAACAATAGATTTGCAATATCCTCCTCTGTGCCTGCATGCCTTGCCCTCGCTTTGTGACTGTTCCTTCGCTGATCTGTACACAGGTCAGCCCTGCAGAGCCCAGCAGTGCTTGGGTGTGAGTGCAAAGCCTGGAGAGCTGTGAGTTGTGGGGTCCCCAATTAGCTGTGATTGCCATGCCCATGATAACAGAGAGCACCATATACCAGCACATCTGGTACACACAGCTCTCATGGGGCTGAAGCAGGACAGGACAGGATCACGAGGTCTCTGTCTCCCTCTGAATGAGGAGTTTCAGGTTCTGGTTGAGCTTGCTCATATATTGTTGGTTGCTGAATATAAGTGCCTGATGTTAAAGATCCAGGGACCACAGAGCCAGCTCCTGGGTGCTCTCTGAAACCTGATGGACAGTATAGTGGTTTCTGGCCTCCTGCAGGGCTCTGCCAGAAGCTTCTGTAGGCAGGGCACACTTCTGGCAACTTTACTGATCTTCTGCCCAGTCATATATGACTCCTTAGTTTCTGACAGAAATGGGCCCTGCAGGGAGGGTCTTCCTGAATTAATTGTGGACTCATCCTACCTGTGCTCCACAGTCCTAAGTGTGCTGGGATGGAGGGATGGAGCTGAGCACAGAAGGCTTTAATGTGATGCTCCAGGGAGTGAGGCATGGAGAAGAGCAGACGGAGAGTTGGCTCCATATTCAAAATGCATCTGATTTGATTACATTGGTCTTTACGTGGATAGAAAAACATTCCAAGCCAATTACAAAAAGCATTTGCATCTTCTGAACCTCAGGCTGGGAGAGATCAGAGAATCATAAAATCATGGAATCACAGAATATTTTGAGTTGGAAGGGAACCACAGTGATCATTGATCCAACTTCTGATTATGCACAGACACCCCAACAATACCACCTGTCCCTGTCCCATTATCTAAATCCCCCTGGAGCTCTGGCAGCCTTGGGGCTGTGCTCACTGCCCTGGGGAGCCTGGTCAGTGCCCGCGACTCTATGGGAGAAGAACCTTCTCCTTAAACGCAACCTGACCCTGCCCTGACACAGCTCGAGCCATTCCCTGGGTGCTGGCCCTGCTCACAGGGATCAGAGATCGAAGCTGCCCCTCAGGAGGAGCGGCAGACCCCGATGAGCTCTGACCTCACTGTCCTTTTCACCAGTTGAACAAGAAAAGTGTCCTCAGCTGCTACTCATACAACCCCTCCATTCTTATCGCCATCTGATCAGTCAGTGTTTTTGGGACCACTTTTTGGGATGCGCAGCATCAGATCTGGGGCGGTTGGCAAATAGGAGTTTTACACTTTATTTTTCCTAGAGCATGGCCCTATTTTTTTTAACTACTTGTAACCATCTGTGCTAGGGACACCCCGGCTGTGGGGAGAAGAGCCAGGGAAATCAATCTTCTTTTTCAGGGCTGCTGAGGGTGCAGGATCAAGAGCAAGACACTTCCATCTGTTGAAGTCATCTTAGAACTCTCCCTTGAAAATGGGATCTTGGAGCTGAGATGGGCTGGGTCTGTCCTGTCATGGGATCACCTCTGCTCTGACCCATGATTAACAGCCATGGGACTGTGGCCTCAAGCACAGTTTGGGCAATTTTTTTCTTGCTCATGGAAGAGTCAGTAAGAAATAAGTGAGGGATGACAGAGTTGCAGAGTGCAGTTCTCCACACTGGGTTCAGTCCAAGATCTGATCCCGACAGGAGGAGTGTAGCTGTTCCTCTCCAGCTGTGTTTCTCCAAATGTACTTCCCCAGCTGTGCTACTCCATCTCTGCTTCTCCAGCTGTACATTGGTCCTGGTTCTCAGGCTACATTCTTGGGGGAATGGTTTCCCACTGCCAGAGGGCAGGGTGAGATGGGATATTGGGAAGGAATCCTTTCCTGTGAGGTTGGACAGGCCCTGGCACAAGTTGGGCAGAGAAGCTGTGGCTGCCCCTGGATCCCTGGAAGTGTCTAAGGCATGCTGTACAGGGCTTGGATCAACCTGGAATAGTGGGAGGTGTCCCTGCCCATGGCAGGGGGTGGCACTGGATGAACTTTAGGTCCCTTCCAACCCAACCAATTCCATGAGTGTGATTCTATGTCATTGCTCACTGGTTTCCAGGTAAAGCATCCAAATCAATGCCTTTAGGAGAATAACTCTGGCAAAGGGGGATTTCCTCTCTTGAGATGGTGCAAGACCTGAAAAGGCACTTTGCAGAACAGTCACCCTTCTCCCATATCTGCCTTGTGTTTCTTAAACCATCCTTCAAGGAATATATTCTCTCACAGTCTTGCCCTTTTTACCAGAGATGTGACTTCCAGATGTCTCTTCCTCCAGTCATGGGGACTGAAGGATGATCTGTGATCTCCTTTTCCTTAGAAAAATACAAACCACAGAATCATAGAACGGTTTTTATTGGAAGGGACCTTAAAGATCATTAAAGGCAAATTGATGTTGTAGAGAGAGTGGGGAGCAGGTGCTGGGAAGAGTCAGAAATTCTTCTTGACCTTCCAGCTCTTCCAGGCTCTCACTCAACTCTGCCACTGTTTTCCCTACACCTTGCCCATCATCTTCCCTCTCGGAGCAGAACAAGCTGTGAAGATTCACATTTTGCTCACAGATGACAAAATGCGCATGTGTAACATTTGATTGAAAAGACTTTCACACGGAAACTGGTGGAAGCCGGTGGCAGAGCGAGGCTGGAGTTCTCGCCAGCGTCATTCCAGAAGCTAATGGAACATTTAGACACCTGGGTGGGAGCTTTACAGGAGCCTGGGTGCTCACACAGCATTACAGAGCAGGATAGAGAAGAAACTGGAGATCACATTTCTTGTTCAAACACTCTCGTTCCCATTCCTTGGCAGGTTCTGCTGAAGGTCCAGTTTAAGGACACGAATGGAGCACTTTCTCTTTTTAATATCATCATCATATAGGAATTCTCACTCTGCAAGTGTTCTTATTGCTGTGATGAAATTCGGAGCTGCCACAGTGCAGGGAGCTGGAATTATAGTAAATGGCAGTCAGGGAGTGAGGAATGTCCTTCCTTTCCCCAGGAACCCTCTGTGATCCACTACATGATCTGCTCATTGATCCCAGTCTGCTGCTTTCTCTGCCCCCCACCACTGACTCTCTTCTCCCTGAACGTTTTGGCTTTTCCTGTGGTCCAGCTCTGCTAGTATTGATGACACACAGGTGACAAAATAAAATAGAAAATATTAATTTCAAGGTCTGTTGGCAGGAGGAAAAAATCAATGCCTGGAAAATGGAATAAAGAGAAACTGGAAGAAAGGAAAAGCTCTCTGTAACTCATCAGTGACGAGTGACAAAGGCAGAGGACTGTAAATAAAGGACAGGGCAGTGGAGCTGTTTCAGCCAACGTATTTTAACGGTGGCTTTTTGCATATTAAAGGAAAATAAGCCCCTTGTTTTTTAGAAGAGTTGTTGATGTTCTCTAGAGGAGAGGGAGAGCATTGGGAGAAGAGTGTGCTGATTTCATGTCCCTCTCTTTTTTGGAGCCCGGTGGGAGAGCCCTGCAGGTGCAGGATGGAAGGACCCAGGGCCACTGAGGGCTTTTGCTTCTGTGTCCCATTGGGTGGGCACCTGGGAGACCCCCAGAGCTGGTTCCCAGGGAGACTGAATACATGCAGCCCACACTCAGCAGGATCCAGTAGCACCGCCAAGCCAAAAGGAAGGGAAGAGAAAGAACCTGCAGCACAAAGGCATTAAAGGTACAATCCAATGAAAGGCAGAACACTACAATACTGCAATATTTCATTCTGTGCAGGCCCAGGAGTCGGACTCAGTGATCCCTGTGTGTCCCTTCCAACTCAGGATGTTCTGTAATTCCAGGGTTTGAGGGAACTCATCAAATTTACAAACACTAGCTGTCTGGAAGGTAGACACAGATATTCAGAGTGAACTTTCAAGGGCACAGCTCCTGTCTGGAGACCCAAATGAGGGCCAGATATTTGAAAGGCTTTTGTCCCATGGCTGTCATTTTCAGTGCAACGGGATTTTTGGAAGCTACACAGGGCACCAAGCACTGCAGAAGCTCACCTTGAAAGAGGCTGTAAAATATTAGAAATTACTCACATGGTGAGCAGATGAATAACACAGTGTTTGAACTGTGTGTAAAACAGACTGGTAGAGAGAAGAGGTGTCAGCCTCCTGACTCAGACAGAAGTGTATTTTTCAATTAAATTGAGAGATGAAAAACACAGAATCGATGAAATCACATTTTCTTTGGGACACTGAGATGGGATTCGGCTCCATCAGGCAGAGATATCTAAAATACAGACATCTGCTTCCAAACTGTTCAGCAGGAGGGGGAAATCCATCTGTCCAAGTACAAATATTCATGTGTGGAAAAGGTAACTCCCCTCTCATTCTCTGCTGACTGCGGTGATGAGATCCCCACAGATATTTTGTCTGGTGAGGAAGGCCAGCCCAGATAGCCCTGCCTATTCACGTGAGTTGTTTCCTTGGACAATTAAACTGTGGAACTCATTTCCACAGGAGGTTATGGAAGGCAAAAGATAAGCTGCATTCAAAACTGCGACTGGAATAAAAATGAAAATACAAGAATAGCCCCAGTTCTTGCAGATGGTGTTAAGTGCATTTTGGGATGGCTATGAAGTTGCGGGCTTCAAGGTTTAAATCCATTTCAGACTGTTAAGATTAGGATTAAGATCTTCCTTCACACAGGCCGTTTTATTTCCTATTTCCCTCTGGTGATCAGAGGTTGGCTGCTAAACTGGATGGACCATGTAACTACTTTAGACTGTCAATATTTTCACCTGCACAAAGTCTCCTAAGCTTTCTTGAAAATCCAACATCTTCTACGAACCATAATTAGTGGGAAATCAGAAGTTTAATGGAATAGTCCAGATTAGAATCCAGTACAGAAGAAGAGAGCAGAATAGAACAGAACAAGAAAATGGGAAAAAGATATGTGTAATGACTGAAAAAAGCATAAAAAAGAAGTGCTTAAATACAAGCTCTAAGAGCATAGCAGATATTCAGGCAGGAAGATCCTTGACGTTCTTGGTCTCACAGGTGTTTTTGGCAAAAAAACTGTTTTACTGTGGGATCAAATTAGAGGTTGGACTGTGTAACCCGTTGCAAACACAAGAACTTAACATGAAATACACTCCAGCGTGTTTGAGTCAGACACCCCTTCTCTTCAGAATACTGAAGAAGCAGCACAGGTTGGTTTTAGGCAGCCCCTGCCATTTCTGTGGCAGAGCTACAGTGAAATTCAGAGCCTGTGAAAACTGGCTTGGTTTTCTGAGCTGTATCTCTGGCACTTGTTTAAAAAAACGAGAGATGCCCCCTGTGACAAGGAGAAAACCAGTGGATGGGTTATTGCACAAGAAGCTGCTGCCTGTCAGAGCAATAGAAAGCTCAGCCAAACCAGTGGGTACAGGAGATAGCCCGGGCCACAGGGAGATGTTAAGGAATAGCTTGATCATTTCAATCACTGATTTGGAACTGCCCCACGAAAGAAGTGACAAACAGACACAGTAAATATGCTGTGCTCACTCTGGGCAGCCCAGGTGGCAATATCACCTTGTGCTGTGGTCACACCAAACCAGGCTAATTTGGTTCTATAGCTGGTCCTTGCTGGGAAATGTTTATTCCTCTAAAAACATATCCTTCCAACATCTCCTTCCATAACCTCGACTGCGACCAGTTCTGTTGTGCTTCACGTGATGGTGGGTTTTGGTATAACCAAGGAAAAACTAATCTGAGAACATGCCCATCTAAGAGAGCACTGTGCAAAAACTTCATGGAAACCTTCCAGCATGGCCCCACTCCTTCTGCTTCCTCCACAGACACTTTCTACTTGTTCTTCATGTTATGAGCCACCGTAGCATCATCAGATAGTGGAGGAGTGGATTGTCCTGCTCTGCTCTGTGCTGGTGCAGTCTCCCCTCGAGTCCTGAGGGCAGTTTTGGGTGCTACATTACAAGGAAGTGTAAAAGCTGTCAAAGAGTGTCCAAAGCAGGCCACAGAGAGAGTGAAGTGTCTCAAGGGGAATCTGAGGCTGAGGGCACTATGTTTCCTCAGCTGGAGGAGACTGAGGTCAAACCTCATAGTGGTCTGCAGCTCCTCACTAGGGACAGCTCTGACCTCTGATCTCTGTGAGCTGTGATACGACCTGAGGGAATGGTTGGAGTTTTCTCAGGGCAGGGTCAGTTTGGATCCCAGGGAAATATTCTTCCACCAGAGAATGGTGGGCACTGCCCAGGCTCCCCAGGGCAGTGGGCAGAACTCCAAGGCTGCCAGAGCTCCTGGAGGGTTTGGATAATGCTCTGAGGGACACGTGGGATTGTTGAGGTGTGTGTGCATGGCCAGCAGTTGGACTGATTGTCCTTGTGAGTCCCCTCCAGCTCAGGAGATTCTGTGAGCTTCCTCTGTGTTTGTAAATCATCCACTGGATCAGTTTTGGCCTCCCCTGCAGACTCCTAGTACCCCCCAAGGTCTAGTGACTGAATTCATTGTTCCTGCTTGAGAGTTTTTAGTCAGAGCAAGGGCTCTGGGGTCAGGTTTGACTGTAGCTGTTCTATCTTCTGACACACACAAAACCAAGATAGAGAAAACAAGCACAGGGACACTGGCCCAGCCCAGGAACAGGGAATGCAGACCACCAAAGATCAGCAGGTCCAATATCTAACTGCAGCCCAGGGTAATGTAGGAGAGACTGGAAGTCTGAGATGGCCCCTCAGAGCAGGGTTGTCTCGCAATGCAGCCCCAGATTATCCTAAGGCATAGTTAGAGCGGGTAAAGAGGGAAGTGTTGCTGCAAAGGCTGCAGGGCTGCACTCAGAGCAGTGTGCCCTGTCTGAGGGGGCTAATCCAGTCCCAACAGTGCTCTGTGTGCAAAGCTCTCAGTGGGGATTGATGTGCTGGGAGAAAGGTAAAGTGGTGGGAGAAATGAACCAAACTCAAAAAGAGATGACAAGTCAGAGTTAAAATTTAATAAAAAGAACATAATAAATTGAATGATACACAGAAAAAATTGGTTTTGACCCACAAAACCAGCTGAGAAAGGAGGTCAGGCTGCTTTTGGTGTTGGAGAAGGCTGACCAGCCTGACTCTTCAACACAAAATGTACTCATCCTATGGAAGGGCAGTGTCTGGAGAAACAACTGGCACCCGTGAGGCTGAGAAGGGAAAGGTTCCTGAAAAGTGATGGTCATGGTGACGCACCCAAACCTGCTGAGCTCAGAGATATCTGACTGACAGCCTAGCATTTTTTGCTATAAAAGTGCAGTCCTCCTTTTAGCAGCATGTTCTTCTAACACCCCTTGCTTGGAGTGCATGTGGAGATTCCTCCCTGGAGTGGGGACACCCTAACCCTAACCCTCCCTGAGGCTGAAAAAAAGGTTTTCCCACAGGTATTGCTCTGGGTGAGCAACATCAATCTCCACTGAATGACAGTTTTGTTGCCTTTAATATCATGGTTTCAATATTACTACAATAAATAGTGCACTGTGGTAGTAGTTATATAATAATGTGCAGTAAATAATTCTGATTAAGAACTTTTAGTGAAATCATTATCACCATCTGTTGAAATAATTTATTTTATCCATATAAATATATCTGGTTTGCCATCCTTGATCCTATGGAACAATTGGCTTAGTCGAGGTCTATGACTGGATCCAGACATACCCAGATTCCCTCCTGAAGAGGTGTTTGAAAGGCCAGTGGGTCCTTTCTCTACCTTGCGGCTCCCTAGTAAACGGCATATGAAGATTCTATTCTGGCTGTGACAGAGCTGGGTGTTTGCAGCGGCTGAGCTGCTCATCATTGCAACGTGGAGCAGGATAGAGGGAACCACAGGCTGCTGAGAATTGTCCAAATGCTCCCTGTGTGCAGCTGGGAGAGCTGTGTCACATTCCAGCCCAAGGAACACGGAATGTGTTGGCACCGAGGAACACTCAGTTACATTTTCAGAGAGGCTTTTGCTTCCAGAACATCTCCACTCTGGAAATATAAATTTTCTAAGTGAAATTAGAGTTGGCTCTGTGAGTTATAAGAGTTATAAAGTACAGGACAGGCATGTGGAATCTTGTGCCTAAACTGTGGCAATCATGCATTTAATCAGAAGAATATTATATAAGGATGGCTCAGGACCCAGAGGCATGAGAAATAAATAAGAGGGCTGTGGTAGGCACTGCTTTGGGGCTATTTGAGTCAGGGCTGGGGGAAGAAGCCAAAACACAGTGAAGATGTTGGTGAGAGTCTACAAACCCCCTCAGCAGAGAATCCAAATTCTACAAAAAATAAACCTAAAATATAAAAAAACATAAGAATAAACATAAGAATGCATAGCCAGACTTAGCCTCATCCCTGGGGGATAGAGGGAATTGGATACAGATGTAAAGTTGATGATTATAACCTGAAAGTCTGAGGTCTGACCAGGATTTTTAGTTGAGAAACATGACATGGTACAAAGTTCAAGGGCCATCGGTTTTCAGTGTCTGTGAAAAACCTACTCCTGCAGCAGTAATGAAATAAAAGACAAATCATGCTGTACTAGAAGTAAAAGAAATACACGGATAAAAGTAGGGAAATCTTGCAGTGAGACTTAAGAGTCTTGAAATGCATTTTAACTGGTCTGGTCAGCCTGATAGGGCCCTGCCAGCTGGGCAGGAACGCAGGGAACACCAGGAGGTATTTAAGGGAAAAGCTGGGAGTACTGAGCACTTCTGTTTTACAGAGTTTGACTAACAGGGAGTGGAGTTATCTGAAGAAAGGAATGGAAGGTTGGTCTCTTTGGGTGCACCCATGTCTGTGTCAGTCCCCAGAGCCCCTTGGTCTGGACCTCAACCCATGGAGTGACTTCCAGCCCTCTTCATTTACCACAGACCTTCCTGGCATTCACTGGCCCTGACCCTGAGCCTGAGCTATGGATTGGCTTTCTAATACAGATCGAGATGCACGCACAGGAACACACCCACACAGCAGGCAGTCTTTGACTGGGTCCTGACTTCTGTCTGGTATGGTCCATGAGGCCTCCTGGTTGCATAGGGTTAAATTTCTCCCATTGGCCATCACCATGAGCATGTTGTGTGTCCCTCAGCTCTTCCCAACCAAGGCTGGTGGTGGGAAGTGCTTTTGATGCCTGTCTCAAGTCCCAGCAGAGTTTAGGCTGCAAGTTAAATTGAATGCTGCCCGCCTTTGAATGATTTGGGAAATCTGCACCATGAAAGATAAAACATTGGCAGATTAAAGTTGTTGTACTTCAGTTTTATTGAAAACTCACGAAGTACAAAGAGCCTTTGTTTTCCTCTGCTGATATCACATTGTGCTCTGAATTGCCAGAGCTCAGGGGTGTTTGGACAATGCTCTGAGCACGGGGTGGGATTGTTAGGGTGCCTGTATTTGGTCAGGATTTGGACTGGATGAACCCTGGGTGTTCCTCCAAATCAGCAGATCATATGATTCTGTGATTCTAAGAATGTGTGTAGCAGAGATCCAACAATGAAGGCTTGGACACATCTGTAATTAAAGGGAGAAATGCAATTTCCACCTTGCAGTTCATTTCTTTCAGCCCCAAAGGCTGCTGGGCAGCCCCACCTGCCTGTCCTAGAGGTGCTAGCTGCCCGTTTACCTTGGGCTGCATCTCAAGGAAAAAAGTCATCGCCTTCCAAAGATGACTGTGGAATAACTGGACCCTCAGCTTTGCCTGGGAAGTGTTGGAAAAAGAAAGAGACTTTCCTCCTGGAAGCCTCTTTCCAGAGAAGGACAGAATCCCAGGATATGCTGAGCTGGAAGGACCCACAAGGATCATCGAGTCCAACACCTGGCCCTGCACAGGACCATCCACAAGAGTCGGTCGCTTTGCCTCAGAGCATCATCCAAGCCCTCCTGCAGCTCTGGCAGCTTTGGGGCTCTACCCACTGCCCTAGGGAGCCTGGTCAGTGCTGAGTAGTTACTGCATTAATTACTGATGAAATTAATGCACTTAACATGCTTTAAAGCCTCTACCACAGCGCTGACAACCAGTGGGGTTTCTCCTGTCTCTTTTCAGCCATCTGGGCTTTCTCATTTCTGTGCCAGTGGGTTCTGTTTTGCAGACCAGCATCAGTCTCTGAAGAAATCTAGGGCCTGGTGAGAAAGATGCTACCACTGCCTCGGCCGGGTCTGCTCTGCTCCTGCTTCCCTTGGCAGCAGCTCCTGTGAGATTAAATGTTCATGTGCACGCAGCCCAGGGAATGACTAGAGTAGTTTCAGGGCAGGCTGAGGTTGGATCACAGCAAAAAGTTCTTCCCCCAGAGGGTGGTGGGCACTGCCCAGGCTCCCCAGGGCAGTGGGCACAGCCCCAAGGCTGCCAG
>JAWWMP010000217.1:0-21312 GCA_035047865.1 Dendrocincla tyrannina
CACACCTCGAGTGCTGTGTCCAGTTCTGGGCCCCTCAACTCAGGAAGCACATTCAGGTGCTGGAGCAGGTCCAGAGAAGGGTAACAAGGCTGGTGAAGGCTCTGGAGCACATGTCCTATGAGGAGTGGCTGAGGTTGGTTGGCTTGGAGAAGAGAAGGCTCAGGGTGACCTTATCACTCTCTACAACTTCCTGAAGGGAGGGTGTAGCCAGGTGAGGGTTGGTCTCTTCTCCCAGACAACCACCGCCAGGACAAGAGGACACAGGCTCAAGCTGCACCAGGGGAGGTTTAGGTTGGACATTAGGAAGAAATTCTTTACATAAAGGCTGATTAGACATTGGAAAGAGCTGCCCAGGGAGGTGGCTGCTGCCTCTGGAGGTGTTTCAGGGAAGACTGGATGTGGCACTCAGTGCCATGGTCTAGGTGACACGGTGGTGTCCCATCAAAAGTTGGACTTGATGATTTCAGAGTTCTTTTCCAGTCTAGTTGATTCTATGGTTCTGTGATTTTTAAAGTTTGCAGACAGCTGTTTTCATGCAGCGTTCATATAAATTGCGCCCCATCTTAATGCAACTTCATAGGACTTCCAAATAACCACAAAAAATAATGCATTAACATGTATTTCACTGTATTTCTACTTGCTTGGCATAATTAAAACATGTTGGAAGAGCTTACCATTGCACTGTACTCTATTGAGACTTAACCTTAGGGGAGGACTCTTCAGACAGAATTTATGATTCAAGTTAGCTATACCCTGTCTGAACAGCAAAGCTTATTCTCTGAAGTCTGCAGACCCGAAGGGCTCTGGCAGTATTGTGCTGTACCTACTCTGCAGCTAATCCAGGGAAGTACTGCTAAGAATAAATGGCACGCTTCAGTTTGGTTTTGATTATTTTTCATCTTTCACAGGAAGATTTCCAAATATATAACTGATATTCATAAAGACCATGCTGAAGTTTTAAGTAAATAAACCAAAATTGATTAGTAGATGTGTACTTAGAATTTAGAAGAATTTTTTTTGTGTGTCTTATTGCAGGAATTGAGATAAATATTGCATTTAAGACATGGGAATTGGAGTCAGAAACTTAATTATCTTCCTGAAATGCCAAAGATTATAACCTTTCTCCAGAACTTGTAAAACTAATAATGATTTTGAGGATTCGGAAATCCCAATGCTATATAAATACCAGAAATCTAGTGTACAAACATAATATTACATTAAAAAATAACATTAGGAGCCAAATATGCATGTGATTTAAATGGCTGAGAAATCAATTGGTGATGATCATGTCATGCAGAAGGGTTGCATTGTGGGTGTTAGCAGCTAGCTCAAGGAAGGGTGTTGTGTGGGATGCTGTTTGCTTCTTGGTTATTTTGTTTTATCATATGGATGATTCCAGTGACTTTTGAAATTAGAGATGCTATGATAATGCTGGATGCTGGATGTGAGAGAGCATGGCTGTTTCTTGCAAACATGTGGGCAAGTTTCCATATTTCTCCACTGCTTCCTAGTATTTTGAAGCCACTGCTGCAGTCCTGCAGCTTTTCCTTCCTTCTCAGAGGGTATAACCAGACAGAGATAATCGCATGGGCCTCAACTGAATTATCACAGTCCTGCCTTACATGGCACATTTGAAATGATAACAGAAAAACTGCAGAATTTATAACTATTGAGGAAAAGTGTTAAGTTCCTGCTTTGAGTGGAGTCTCTTATAAAAATGTTGAGACCTTGTCAGGATGTCTAAATTGTCTCCCTGTTTGTATTCTCTGTGATATGCACAGCAAATTCACAACAGGGCCTGATGCAGAGCTCAGGAGTCTCAGGCTGGTGCTCTGGTCTCCTGGTTTGAAGACAAAAGTTCAGGTTATGTTACCTAGATGGTGTCATAAATTACTTTCAAAAGATGGATAGTGTCAACAGGGTGTTTTTCTGTGTGTGTTTTGTTTGTTTGGTTTTGGTTTTCTTCCCAATACAAGAGGTTTTCTGACTGGTTTAAGAGGACTTCTTTAAATATAAAAGATGTCTGAGGCTTACCCCAGATACAAACCACTAGGAGAACAAGGTGTATGTGGTGTATAAGACCCAAAGTGCAGGTTCCAGTCATTCAAATAAATGCATCTATTTTAAATTTCTCATTCGAATCTAGATGATGCATAATGAAATATTAAAGTACTATATCCTCTAACATGATAATGTTAATAGGAATAATTTATAACACCTCATAACACATCTTAATTATGTAATATTTTATCCAATTTCTTGCAAAAAAAATGTACTAGTGAAGTAGGAAGTGTCAGTGATTTAGTTCTGAGCACTAAAACTGTATGTGAAACAGATGTATCTTACTTTACTCAGAAGTGTGCTTAGCATACAAAGTATTCCTTCCCAGCTATCAGGCAGCACTCTGTCCCTACTTTAAAGTACATAAAGGAATGATATAGGAGGGCAAATATAATCATTTGTGCAGGTACTAAGAAATCTGAACACAACTGCTTCACTCTATAGGAAAATATGAGGAGTTACATAATAGCTGCTATAATTCAAAGCAAAGGAAGTCTCCTCAGGGTGATGTTAATGTCCACAGGAGTAAGAACAAACTTCAAAGGCAGTCTGGTGGAGTGCCAGAGCCCATCCCCAGTCGTCTTTCTTAAAAGCATGGGCCCTGACCTCTCATCCAAACAGGAGAACTTGAAAAATGCATACATAGTTGATTTTAAAAGCCATCCAGAATGTATGCCCTTTCCAGGAAAAAATGGAGATGTTGGAGAATAGATGGGATAAAAGGATCTATCCAGTCTTTCAGATTTCATCCAGGCATTTCGCCTTTCTGAACAGTCATTTGGGCATTCTCTTGCTCCTCCTCTCAGCTCAGCAACAATAAAAATAATATTCCTGGAACGCATTAAACCTGGGAATTCATTAATACTAAGAAATATTTGCTTGAGCAGCAAATTGGCTTCACGTGGGATTGTGTTTTCTCCGAATGTATTCATCCTCCCCCCTAATATCTGAGGACTGCTGTATGCTGAGATTTCCCCAGGTTTTGAATTCCTTGTCACGGTCCTTGTCTGACTGCACACTAGTAGTGCAGTCTGCCTTTTCTGACTGCACAATGAAAACACTAGTGCTGTTATGCCTTCAGTGTGCATTTGGCTGAGCAGAGTGATGGTGGCACTGGACTGCAGATAAAACCAGTATCTGGCACTTCAATTTTGTTTTGCAGAAATTCTCAGAAATTGAACAGTGCTCAAGTTGTGAAAGCTCATCACTTACTGGAGCACGTAAATATTCTTTTTTTTGTAAAAAAAATTAAATTTGGCATCTGTTTCAATGGTCCACAATGTTGATTGAGTAGTCTTAAGTCCTCCAGAAAAATACAGACACTTTCTAATAAGAGATCTTATCGTTTCTGTCTCTATTCAGATTTCGCTGGAATAGCTTCCCTCTGTATGACACTGTTGGTTTGGTTTGGTTTGGGGTTTTTTTACATTTTAACATTATCTTTAGTACTATAGGCCTCACAGTGCTCTTCTTCCACCACCTTGAAAGCTCTGATACTGTAAAAGGTGTGCTTAAGTGAAGACAAATTTGGCACACACATAAGTATTTTTCAGTCTTTGCCATCAGCTGATTTGCAGTCAACAGAAACAGGAGTGTGTCTCAGGGCGATGGGGACGATGAAGTCTTTGAGAGGCTAAAAGTGACTGCTGGAGATTAAAATCTCAGAAGACTAAAACAAACGGGGGCATGTTTGCATTGTTGTGTCTGCTTCACCATCTAACAGAGTGGGTTTGCTGGGGCGGGCAGTGAAGTTTCACTGGACAGCAGGCACCAGCTTTTGGGCTGGACTGGTTTGGTGCTGCTCTGCTTCAGTCTTTACAGTGGGGTGAGATGCCCTCAGCAGAGAGGCAGGATGAAAAGGGGGGAAGAGAGGCTTTTCGAAGTGGTGCAGCTAGTTGTCCTTCAGTTTGCAAAGGCACACTTAGAATTAAGATATTTGATCTTGGTGCAGGGTGAATTAAGCTTTACACTAACCAGTAATCATCCGTTTCCAAAACTGCTGATTTAGCTTTTCATGCCATTGAAAAGCACAAGCAACAACAGTCATGAGGAGATAAAGAGAAAAAAAACCCCAAGCAGTTCTCTATTTCAGTTTTGTTTTGTTTTTTTTCCCCCCAAATGTGAACCGTGTTGCTAAGTGTATGCTCTAGTCATCCTTAACAGGTTATACCTCTAAATATTTTATGAAGGACATTGCAAATTGGCTTCCTGTCACACAGCACTTAGATTCTAAATTACCTTGTGATAAATCACTTATTGTGTATGTGGGCTTGAAGATTACTAATTCCAATCAGAACTGAATTCAAACATTGCCTATTATGATAACCACAGCCAAAATTTCAGAAGGCAAAATTGACAGTTTTGAATATACATGCCTTAAACAAAGACATATTATATGTCATATGTGGGAGTAGAATTGTGGTATTTCATCTGGCCAGTTTTCAAACAATGAGTTAAGCCCTCCTATACACAGAGAAGAACAGAATAGGATAAGTGAGGGTTTAATCCTTACTTCAGTGAGCACACAACTAAATTCAGGGTCACCTTTATTTCTTCTGGTAAATACTTCTCAGTGGATGTAGGCTTTGAATCAGTTTTTCATACAGGAGGACTTTGACATTCCCCATTCCCCAGAGATTGTCTGTTAAGCTAGTGATATGCAAGAAACCTAGTTTTTCTGATCCTTGAACTCTTATCTTCACATAACTGCACATAAGCAATGGGTAATATAGTTCGGTTTATATGTTTGTTCAAAATATTAAGAGGGTTTCAATATGATTTACTGCTTTTGTTCTCTTATAACAGATTTAAATTGATTTATTTTACTCTTCATGCACTTGACAAGTTTTTCTCGCATCACCATATAAACCATGGTGATTCCTGGTCTCAGCTCTACATACATTTTGTGTACTTTTATTATGTGTTCATTATCATAACAGTATTTAGAGGCATTTTGAAATGCATATGACCATATAAATACATATTAAAAGTCTGTACAAAGAGCTTTGAAGCCATTAGTGTCACTTTTGTAGATAAGCACTTGGGGATTCTTAAAGGCAGGGATTATTTGACTCACATGTTGAGCCATTAGATCCTCGTATGAAATGCAGTATGAAAATTTTGTTGATTATGGATTAACTTATCGTGGAGTTTAGCAGCAAACTCATTTGTCCTCATTGAAAGTGGAAGAAAGCTAGTAAGTGAAGCAAATGCAAAGTCTGCCTGATCCTCAGTTTGGAAACACACATTAAAATGAAGAAAGCAGAAACCCCTGCAGATGCTGAATTTCTGTCATGTCACTTGGTTCTTCTGAGAGCTTGGTCCCTGCTTTCCTTTTGAAAGAGTTGAAGCCTCCAGCACAGTTTTGGTTGCTGAGATAAAGCCTGCAAGGCTGTGAATCCTAATGGAACTATTGTAAAAACTAGGCCATCTACAGGAATTACTTTGTTTTTATCACACCCTTAAAAGCACATCTGCAGGGATAGGTTCCTCCAGTCTTCTGTATTTCTCCAAATAGTATTGACTAATGTCTTTTTTGTAGTTTTGAGTACCAGAGGCTGGAGAAGATATTTTCTGAGTTATCTGTTGAAGGCAACTTAAAAAAAAAAACCCCAACATTATTTTAGCTTAACGTGCAAGGTAAAGGGAAACGTGTGTTGAATCGAAACCAAGGAGTTTGTGGGCTTGTAGTGGTTTAAAACCAGCTGGAAATTAAACACCGAGCAAACCACTCCCTTTCACCCTGCCCCTTCCAGTGAGAGAGGGACAAAGGCAGAGACTGTGGGTTGGTGTAGCCAAAAATGAGATGCCAGATATTTCTGCAGCTGGCACCACCTGCCTTCCTGAGCCCCTGTGACACAGCCTGGCTCGTAGAGATGAGCATCACACACCCAGGGTGCTGCTGGTCCTTAGATAGACATCACACACCTAGAGAAGCATCACACACACCTAAAATATTGTTCCCCGCCTTGGGCCTTCACAAAGTTCACATTTTGTGAGCTGTGGTCTCCCCCCTCCACCTTTATTTTCACTCTCCTGGCTTCCTTGCACAGCTCGCTGTTGTAGCAATGTTTTAAGGGACAGTAAGGGATGGGCAGTGGCGAGAGAGGGACAGTCTGCAGCACTGGCCAAGGGAGAAGTGCAACACAATGGCACACGTCAGGTGTGCGTTCACCTTTTCCTCTCCCCCAAAAGCCATGCCCCCAGTGACAATATGAGTGGTACAGCATAGCAGCATAGACATGCCCACATGGCTCTAGGTTCCACCCCCCTTCTTGGGCTCAACTCAGAAACAGCTCTGAAAAGATTATAGAAGATGACAGGGAAATTGCTATGAACAGAATTTTTAAATAGCTGATTTTTTTGGTATGGTTATTTAAGGTAATATAATGTGTGTTAACTGTTACTCAGTTATCGCTGGAATTTCTTTCAGGTGCCATTGCTGCTTTTTGTAGACTGTGCACTGTTACTCAGTTCAGAAATGCCAGGACATAAATGGCTTCTGCAGCCCTACTTGCAGATACGGTACAGCACATCCCCTTAGATTTAATCTGCTCTCTTGTGACTGAGTGCAGAGGAACCTGCAAACTCAGAGGAGTGAACATGTGAGCTATTCAGGGAAAGCGGCAGAATTCTTTTTAGCATTAGCAAATACATTTATTTCCGATTTTTTTTTAAACAGCTCAAGTACTTTTTTATTATTAAATCCAACAAAAATGAAAAGAAGTCTAGGGTACATGTCTGCCATATCAAAAGCTAATGAAGCTTAAAAATTAAAATTGTTGGCTGTTTAACTCTAGAAGTTTTTAGACATCAGTTTATTTTGTATTGGTGTATTTTGTAATTCATCTTTAGTGTTGAATTGTTTTTGAAAGATACACATAGCATTGCTGCTGTTTCCTGCAAGCTGTGTTAGGGACAACGACATAACAATGCAAGGAGGATGAGAAGGTAGATATTATAAACGATGTTCTCCCTTTTACAATATTAAATAGCACTGCTTTCACACAGAGTTGCCAGTGTTTGTAATTAGATTTAGCTATATCTTAGTAATTCTACTGCCAGAGTATGTCCACAGGGATGAAATTAGAAGCAGTAAATGTGTATGCACATATTTTTAACTGCAATGATTACCTGTTACACTCTAAATACTTATACAATTTTCTTGGTGGGCACCTATACTGCAGTATACAACTTAGAAAATAAAGAAGGTGTGTGTTCCTTCATTACTCTGTGCAAAAACCACAAAAACCTTCCCTGATTTTTTTTTCTTATTATAAATAATTTAGCCTTTCTTCCATTTGCTGACAGAAGAAAAGGGTTGATAGAAAGAGAAGCTGAAATGCTAGTAAGTAGTTTATAACCCAAGTAATAGCTATATGTTAAGTTTAGAATTATTTCTGGAATTAGGAAGAGAATTTACAAAAAAGAAGATTGAGAAAGAATTAAAAGGATGAGGGTTCAAAGATTTGACAATAAAAAGGGACTATTAGCACAATTTTGCAGGACAGATTCTGTCAAACCTATGAACAATTGGAGTTGGTTATTTGTATTCTCTTTTACTGTGTGTTTATATACAGTTATGCTTTTCCAGTAGGATGCTGCCATATGGGTTGGAGATGTTTTTCAGTCATTTGGATTTTTGTGTGTGTGCGGCTTTTTTTTAAAAAAAAATTTTTTTTTAATTTTTTTGATTTTTAACCTGACCATTTTGTTTTTAATGAGGAGTTTTTAAAAAACTGCCTTATTCTTGTGACTGTATCATCTCATTTATTTTGAATCTGCTCTTGAGATTGTGTGTTTACTTTGCACCATTTTTTGCCTCCTCAATGAGAGGAGGCAAATGAGAGGAGACATTAACAAAACAAAGAGTGCTTTTTTCCCCATTAGTTACAGCTATTACAGTATAGTACTTTCTTCCTCCATATTTTATGTTTCCTTCAGTAAAAGTTTATCTGTATTTCACTATTTTCAAGCGTTAAAACTGTTGTGTTTATCCTTGCACTTAAAACCACATGGTTTCTTTTACCCCACTATGCTTTACTCTCTTTGTCGTGCATACACCTTAACCTGCCTGGCCACAAACAGCATTACCTGCTCGACTCTGAAAGCAGTTACAGAATTCCAGTTCCTGCAAAGGAACTATTCAATGCATAAAAATCTATCTTTAGCCATGTACAGTGCTTTAAACTTCCGCTATATTTTTCATCCATGCAAAACTGTCAGTTACTGTCTGCTTTGATCTCTCTCATCTTAATTTTGCAAAATGTGAAAAAGTTCACGGAGCTTTTTTCCTGTTTAGCACCAAAAAATATTAAACTTTGGGGTTTTTTTTTACTCATTTTTCTTAAAAGTTTACAATATTTTTTTTTGCCATCTCTTTCATTGCACCAGTCCATCTGTAAAGTATCTACTAATTCTACTTCAAAAATATTTGGATTTCTTTTTCTTTGAGAATACTAGTTGTATTCTTCAGTACACTCAGGTATAATTCATAGCAGAACATTACCCCCCCCAAAGTCTCTTCTGGCATGAATTCAGTTATTAATGAGTTTCACTGCAGTGCTTTTCCCATGGAAATACTCTAAGCCTTAGCCAAACCATTGTCCTGGGTACCTTCTGCTCACCAACAGTTCTCCACTGAAGTTCTGCAGGCATCAGTTTTTCAGCTGAATGGGATCAACCTCCTTGCATGTTTCTTTTGAATTGGAATCATAGGACCAAGAGCTCGGCATTTGTTATAAACCACAATTAGGTCTGTCTCTGTAAATGAAAACTGGGGACAGGGTAGGGGGAGAGGGATATTTTTTTCAGATCTGACTGGAAATACATAGAGCAGTATTGTTTATGACTGAAAATACAGTGACCAAAATAAGCGACTCCTTTTTTTTGTAAGTAGGTAAATGCCTAAGCTTTGTTCAGGGCAAGCCCTGAAGCAGCACCATGCCTGTGATGTGTATGTAATTAACCAGTGATTCCTAATTTTGGATCAGTTTCTGGAATTGAAATACAAATTGAAGTAATCTGCAGGTTGCTTGTTTTGGTGTCCAGTTCTCTAACAGAACTAAATTCCAGATGGATTTGCACACAAGTCTGAGGAATATTGTGTTTTTGCTACTCTCCTGACTGAGCAGCTCTTTCAAACTCTGATTTGCTCTGTACAATACAATCTTATTTACCAGAAGGGGATGTCACACAGGTTTTATATATTGTTCTGCAAAGATCTATGCAGAAAGCTGAGGAAAACCAGAACTTTGTGGTCACATTCCTATTGACCTTTTAGTTAAGTGCACAAAATAACATGGCTAGGTATGTCTTTTATCTTACCTGACCACCTTTATTGTTGTATATCGGAATTAGGGTCATAGGACCCCACTTATAACTTGTTGATTTCTAACCTGACCCACCATGACAGAATACAGAATGTGATTAAAGACATTTCACAATGCATCTTTCTCATAGAGGAGCTGTTTGCTCTCAGACTTTTCATCTCCTAAGGTGAAAAAGGAATGGAGACACTTGGATATACAAATGAAGGAAGGCCCCAGCATCCTGAATTTTATGTCTTCTTGGGCTGTTCAGTTGCTTCCTCTTTTGTTTGACTAGCAAATAAATACCATAACCTAGATGAAAACCCTTGGTGCCTATTCATTTTATGCTCGGTGCACTTCAGCCCTATCTTGCTCTATTAAAAGGCAATATTGCACTGTCTCCCTTTTCTGTAACCTCATTAGGTTGTTGCTAAATCAGCTCAGTTTTACCAGTGCCAGTCTCCTGAGGCTGCTGTGAGAAAGCATTTTCTGAAGAATTCCAAGGATGAGGCCTGGGGAATAGGTTGCTTTGATGAGGACATAGAGCCTTCGAGAGATTTAACAAGTTATTTAGTTTGGGGGAGAAAATAGAATATTTTGTTGGTTTTCTAATGTTTTCTGGCAGATATGTTTACAACAGCTTTGAAGATCTTCCAGACTAGTCAGCAGCCTTCTGAAGCCTTCTAATTCCCATGTTCAATTAAGGACAAAAATATTTTGCTTTATTTGCAGGCAACTATTGTTGATTAGCCAGGCATCAATTTCATTCTGTTAAAATTCGACTTTATTTTATGTAAGACCAGATATTCATGGAAATATACTTTATAAAACTGCATAAAGCTTTAGAATGTAATCAATATTTAAAACTATTTACTTTTCTTAACTGTGCTTTTAATGCTAAGTAGATCCCTGTGGCAAAAAAACCCAAACCACACTCTGCTTGTTCGAACTGTTCCTTACTTTCAAATGGTATTTCTCCCACCTTTGTTAGTAAAGATCAAAAATATTGGCTGTTATTTACAAATAACAATAGACACTTCAAAATGCCAAAAGTACATCTCACTAACATGGGTAATGTCAGGCAGCTGTATAATTTTGTTTGTCAGCATGATCATGAGATAGTCTCATGTTTTGTACAAAACAAACAGTATTCTTTAGCATTTTAAATTTGGTATGAGTCTTGCCTTACTTATGTGGCACTAAAAGAAACATCTTGTATTTAACTTGATTACACTTTTTGTAGAACAAAAAAAAAAGGGAATTTTTTCTTTCCATTGTGATGCTTTTGAAAATGTATGAACTAAAATCAGTTTTATTAAAAGGAATTTCCTAATGGAGATGTTAAGAAAATGAAATTTTTGAGCAGTTCTCAATCAGATATATAGAAATAACAGATTTGTAGCCTGTTTTAGATAATCCAGAAAATTGGATGAAGTAATAAAAAGGATGTGAAAACTGCTATTTTCAAAAATTAGCTGAATCATAATGACTCCAAAGTAGGTAATGTGGTTGGTGTTGGGTGGGAGTACTAACAGTTCTTACTGTGTGTATATGTCATATAGGGGCCAATACACAGCCCTAGCGTAATAGAAGCCTTCATTTTTTCCTGGTTCTGTGTGCATAAGGTATAACAAGACTGCTTAAGACACTTCCTGAGATAAATGTCACCATTTCACCCCTAAATCCCCACATAGATTTCTAATCATGTTTCCATATAATGGGCCTTGAATATAATAGAATCATAGAATGGTTTGGGGTGAAAGGGATCTTAAAGATAAGCTAATTCCAACGCCCCTGCTGTGGATAGGGACACCTTCCACTAGACCACGTTGCTCAAACCCATCCAGCCTGGCCTTGAACATTGCCAGGGATGGGATATCCACAACTTTTCTGGGCAACCTGTTCCAGTGTCTCACTACCTGCTGAGTAAAGAATTTCTTCCTAACATCTGGTTTAAATGTCTCATCATTTAGTTTAAAACCATTCCCCTTTGTCCTATCTGCCTGTGTAAAGTGTCACATCTCCTCAATTTGTAATAACTTTTCTACAGTTTGTAGATACATAGAATCATAGGATATCCTGAGTTGGAAGGGACCCATAAGGATCATCAAAGTCCACCTTCTGGCCCTGCCCCAAGAATCACAACATGTTCCTGAGAGTGTTGTCCAAACACTACTTGAACTCTGGCAGGCTGCAGCCACTTCCCTGGGGAGCTTGTCCTGATGCTTGACCACCTCTGGGTGAAGAACCTTTACCTGATATCCAACCTAAACCTCTCCTGGCACAGCTTCAGGCCATTCCCTCGGGTCTCTGTCACTGGTCACCAGAGAGAAGAGGTTACTGCCTGCCCCTTCAGTTCCTCTCATGAGGAAGTTATAGACTGCTGTGAGGTGTCCCCTCAGTCTCTTCTTCAGCCTGAACAAGCCAGATGACCTCAGCTGCTCCTTGTATGGCTTCCCATAGGCTCTTCACCATCTTCTTACCCCTCCTCAGCACTCAAATCTGCACACAGTACTCAAGATGAGGCTGCACCAGCACAGAATAGAGAGGGACAGTCATCTCCTTCAACTGGCAGGCGATGATCTGCTTGGTGTCCCCCAGGACACAGCCCTCCTGGCTGCCAGGGCACACTGCTGACTCATATTCAACTTGGCATTGTCCAGAACTCCCAGTTCCTTTCCCACAGTGCTCCTTTCAAGCCTCTTCTTCCCAGACTGTCTGTTCATGCAGGGTTGCCCCATCCCAGGGGCGGAATCAGGCACTTTCCCATGTTAAACATCATATGGTTGGTGATTGCCCATCCTGTTTTATCAAGGTCTCTCTGCAGGGCCTTTCTGCCTTTGGGGGACTCAACAGCTCCCCCCAAATCAGTGTTGTCAGCAAACTTACTTAGTATACCTTCTAGTGCTGCACCCAAGTCATTTATGATGCTGTTAAAGATCCTGCACAAGTTCAGGGTCAGCTGGGGGTTCATAATTCTCACAGCCGTGGTCCTCCAACTCAGAACACTGGGACCCTTTTAGTCTGTCACCAGTATTGAAGACAGAGGCAAAGAAAGATTAAACATCTCTGCCTTGCTATGCCAATGAAAACAGGTTTATACTTTCTAATTTTATTTCTCTCATCCTGTCAGTTAATTATGTAATTTCTATCAAGGTAAAAGTTTTTAAAGGAATAGACTTTAATTTTATAGCTATCATTACAGGACTTATCCTGATAGACACCACATGGGAGCAAGGCCAACCTCACGCTGTATTTAGAAAGAGAGGTTTCAGCAGCTTGCAAGCAATTCTTTAATTCTGGCAGTTGAATTTCCTGCTGCTTCTACGAGGAAATAGGTCTTTGCTTCACTGGCCTGAGTGTGAGAGGTAATTATTGGAAGTAATGTAATTTCTCATTCTCCATAAAAGCACTGTAGTAGGTGTGCTTGGGGATTTTCTTGTTGTTTACTCTGCATTTGGTATAGCTGTGACAAAAATAAGACCACAATTGCTGGGAAAAAGGTTATAATCCAAGTTGCAGAACCAGAGAATCTGCTTGCAAACACAGTTTAAATGAATGGGATGTCTTCAGTCTTTCAGTCTTCTTTAAATCCTTAGATTTTGTTGCACTGTTGGTTTGTTTCCCCTGGTGCACCCCTTGGTGAAGATGATGTCTCTAGAGAGTAAATAGAGTTCCAAGTTAATGGGGATATCAAATGCCAACCCAAACACAAATATAAAACTTTTAAATAGGAAAATAGTTACTCATGAGTTTTCTTTTCCAGTAGAGTTCTCTAGAGATCACTTTTAGCCCTAACTGGTATTTTTAGCAGTGACCTGGAAGTAAAAGTGAAAGCATCAGTGCACTAGCATACAGAGGTTGTGAGTACTGAATATCTTACTAAACGGAGTGCTGGCCAACAACAAGCATGTCAGCACAGAATTTGGAACTTTTCCTGGCAAACAGCATCTGAGGGATTTTTATTTTTGCAAGGGGCAGCTGTTTATAAATGAAATAGTTGTTCATGAAAGACCTGTAGACAAAATGACTAATGGAACTTCTAATCTTTTGGTTGTGTGGGTGCTACAGTGCTCATGGAATGTTGAGTGCTCCTCTATTGTCAAGTCAGAGAAAAAAAGTTGAAATGTTGATAGGGTTCCATTAAACCTTCCTTATAATGCTATACTGAAGTCCTTTCGAAATAGCTCATCAGAAAAATAAATTAAAAAAAACCCTAAAGAGGTGATCTGGTATAAAAATCTACGGACTATTTAAGTACAGGAACAGCTTTCTCTTGATCTGATGGATAAGGTACTATAAAATAAAAATTAGAAGCTGAATCTTGCACAAAATGTTACATACTATTTACAAGATCTGTGGGAAAAAATTCACTGTCCCTGAACTCTGTTATACCTGGTTTTAATGTTTAAGTCACCACTCACATATCTATCTTGAGAGAAAAAAAAAGCTAGCATAAGTATAGGGATTTACATTTAATTGTATATGTTCTTCTTGTCACAATTCTTATAACTGCAAAAGGTTGAAGTAAAATTATATTATTTAATAGAAGAAATCTCTAAAGGCATGATTGATTTATAAAAGTGAGGCTTAATGTTATCATCAATGTTATTTGTGTAGTGGAATGATATTGAAAAATACCATCAGGATGACTTAACTATCATTTAGGCTGTAATTATTGGCCAGCCTAGGAGTTATACTCATCCAAGTGGCTGATTTAAAACTTTTAATGGGAATAATATTGAACTTTATGATCTATGGTTGCATTTGATGGTCTTAAAGGTTTTTTCCAACTTAATTGATTCTATGATTCTCTGTTGACCTGTATACTTAATGTAAAAGGCACTTAGAGGGATCTGAAAAATACACTTGGAAAATGTGAATTCAGAAGCTTTGCTGATAGTGTTGAAGAGAAACAGAGTTCATCCTTGTAGGCTGTTTTCAGCCTTTAGTTTAGTGCTTGTTTAGTGTTTAGTGCGTGTTAATATAATAACAGTATTATTATATAATACTGTTAATATAATAACAGTATTATATAATACTGTGTTAATATAATAACAGTACTTGAGGCTGTGGTGTTTGTTTTTTTTTCTGTAGGAATATAAAATGAAGATAGAGGTTACCCAATTTGATTCTATGTTTTAGATTAAAAAGGAAAGTACAGATGACTGACTGAAATACAGTTCTAATATGTGGAACTGAATACCCTTTGTATGTGTCGAAGTTTTAAAACTAGATAAGAAAACTTCTACTGATACTGAAATAACTTATTATTCATTATTACGAATCTCTTGGTTGAGAGTTTTCAGAATTAATGGACTAATTATCCTACATTAGGGTATTGTTTTTTTTGTAGAATGCAGCTGCCAATCAGAGGGAGCTTATTCTTTAACAGTCAGTATCTGTTGCATCCACTGAGTAGTGAAAACTAAATGGTCTTCCAAACTGAGCTTTCACACTTGACACTAAAAATGTTTTCACATTTAACTTAAATGTCATGGAAAATGTTGCAAGCTTTCTTCAAAATCTATGTGACTAAAGATTCTGATTGCGATGATGCTATTGACAGAAACATTTGAGATTTATCAGGTTCTCAGTCTATTTAATGTGTTTTATGAATGACGTGTTAGGTAGTAATATGTGTTATTTTTTAGGCTTTACACAAGTTTTTTCATAATTAAGAAGGTATTTTTTCAGTCAGACTTGTGATGACATGAGTGTAGAAACCCAGAATAAAAGGGGCTAGTGAGTATGTCTCAAATATGAATAGCTAAGTGGTCACGGAGACAACCAAGAACTGTTGGTAACAAGAAACTGTGAGAAAGAATAGGATATAGCTGGTGAAGGGGGCCATACAGAGTTAGGAACTTTCTGGCACAAATGCCCTTGTTCTGGGTCCTGGAGATAAGCACAACACAGTACAGTACAAATGTAAGAAGGAGGCTGAGAAGTGGGCATGGACTGTCGACCAAAGGTTGACTCAGTAGGGGAGGATTAAGCGGAGCAAAGACTCCTGAAGCCTTCAGACCCTTTCCAAAAAGGTCTAGAAGAATGAACTGTGCGTTATAGCTAATCTGCATAGAAAGTGAGAAACTCAGCTCCAGGGTTCAGGAAACTTATCTATAAATGTACCTCCACAAAGCCCCCAGACCCTGGACACCCCATCACTTGGATCGACACTGGAGCCAGGACTAGTGTTCCTTCCTCCCTCGCTCCCTCCCTCCCCCCCTCCCTCCCTCTTTCCCCTTCCCCTTCCCCTTCTCCCCTCTCCCTCTCTGAATGTCTCTCTTATCTTTCACCCTACTCCTTACTCAAAATTCACTGCTGTGTGTTTATACAAGAGGATAAGGGACTAGTGTACTGATTGCCATGCCACGTGTATAATTTACTAAGAGAACTTTGCCATCTTTTGTGGACTCTCTGGCTTTTGTTATTCCTTTTGAACGAGCACCTGTGTGTTCCCTTCCCTGGTGGGGTGAGGTGCCGCAATGAGTAGTTGTAAGATCTGCATGTTGTTAATATTTATTGTGGATATTATTATGCCATGTAGCATATCTCTACCAAGCTGATGCTATCAATTTGATTTATGTAGCAGCTATTCCTTTTTTATGCTAAAGTTTATGCTGGATTAAATATGGATAGTTACTGGGTTGTTATTTTTCACATTAGCCCTGGTCCAGCCTTTCTTCCAGCATTGGGTTACCAATGCATATGGACTAGCTGTCCAACTTTCCTCATCTAAAATTAGGAGCAAATAAAAGGCAATTTTTTTCATAGGAGTAATGAAATTACCAACTCTATCTCATTTCACAGAATAAGGCATAGCAAAACTTTTCCTTTATGTGTCTCATGGCCAAAATCTGGAGACCTATGATTACTGACATCATCTAGATTCTTTCTAGATTGGCATAATGTTGAACATGCATTAAATTGTGCATTGTAATTTAACAATCAGAAAAGCTGTTCGTAGTCTAGCTCTGTCTTTCCTGCCTGCTCTACCAGGAAGCTATGAAATGTAGTACAGCTGTCCTGGCTTTGAGCCATGTAGGGATTTGCCTCAAGAGCAGGAATCCCCAGCATCCCCCTGGAAAGAAGACTTTCCAAGGCAGAAATGTTGAATTAAAAAAGGCAAGATCTGATTAAACTATACACTTTAACGACCTTTTTTGCCAATATGAAAAATTTCTATATTCATGCTATAATAATTTCCATGCTCATGCTAACTTCCAGAGGAATATTTTGCAGGGAAAGAACCAATAAATACAGTTCTAGTAGAAAACAAGATTTCTTTTATCTTTTTTTTTTTTTTTCTGCTAAGTATTTGCATGTCTGTTATTGCAGATCCAAATATCCCTGAGCAAGCAAGGTCTGTGGAGCAAGGTTCTATATGGAAAGATATAGTCTAGAAAACACCCCTGTGGTGAAGTGAGGGAGCAATAAAAATAATTTCAGTAAATCAATTTACTGAAATTGATGATGTCAGCCAGAAGCTGTTTGTGTGCCAGAGCTGGGGAAGCATTAGCTGCAACAGCAAATACCACCAAAACTTCGGTATCACAAAACCTGACTCTGACACAGTAGCAGAGTATGAATTAGGGTGTTAAATTTTAATCGTGAAGGTCATACCACTAGTGTAACAACAAATCTGCTCTGAGGTTACTTTGCTGTGACTCATTTTCTTCAAGCAGAAGCAGCACAGTATTAAGGAATCTGTTTGAAATGATAGGGGAATACACAGAGCAAAAGGGAATAATTTTCTTTTAAATTGAGACAGCGCCTCATAAAAAAATTAGATTCTTTTTTCTACATGTATCACTGAAATTGTGGTTAAAATTGAATGACAGTGTGTTATTTTCATTACCACAAATTTCATAGGTAATAGTGATTCATCTTGCTACACACAGTGACTTCAGTACAGATGCAAGAAACATTCCTTTTTGGCAACATTAAATAATTGTGCAGTGGGGTCCATAGTTACTGACAGCCCATAACTGCTTAAGAAATTGATCATTAAAGCCATCCAGAACAATTACAAGGGAACATCTCTTTATATATTGATCTATATGATGCATTGTGTGTCTAACTTCCTAGAAACCTTGGGAGTAGCACAGACCTATGATGTGGCGTTGCTGTGCTCTGACCACGGCATTGTGAGTGCTCCAGCCAATGGCCCCTGTGTGCTCTGCTGGCACACAGCATCCATTTCATTGAGAAACAGAGTCCTTTCTGCTCATACTCATTAAAAACCCTGTGGCACCTTCTGAAGCAACAGAGGCTTACCTCTGTCTGCCTTAACATCCTACTAAATACTTAATGTGCCCGACCAAGAACAGTATGCTGTGTGCAGAAGAACTGTCCTGTCCTTCGTCTACTAATGAAGTTCTTGGTAAGAGAAACACTTAGAATGAAGCATGTTTTGTGAGCTTGGGGAAGTTTTTCAGTGAAAGGCCCTTTTAAATCTTTGCTATTATAGTTAAACATGGGGGTTTTCCTGCTAGTCAAAGGACCTTCTTTGTAGACTGATGTCGAGGAATACGTTTAGTGCAGGTAGCTCAAGGTGCAGCTGCAGGCTGAGCTCTGGGTGGCAGAGCCCAAGACAAGAGGCTGTGAACTGCTGGCCCTTTGGTTCCCAAAGCCCAAGGGGACCTGTGGCACAGCTGGGTGACCAACACAGGGACAGCAGGAGCTGCTGCCCCCAGACCTTTGAGCTTACACTGGGATGGATTAAACCCCGGGGTTTCCTTTGCTGGGGAGGCACCCAGCTCGGGGTGCTGGTCTGTTGTTGTAATGTGAGTAAATTATTTGAAGGATCCAGGGGTCTGAGGCTCTGCTGTGGGAAACCCGGTATGGGGAAAGGGAAACCTTGTGTGAGTGTGGTGTATGTGGTGTGTGTAGGGAAACCTTGTGTGAGTGTGGTGTGTGTAGGAAGCCAAGCAGGGCGCCCATCAGGTCAGTGAAGCCCCTGCGGTGGAGGGGCTTCGGTCCTGGCTCCGCCAGAGTGGATCCTGGATGGGCACAAAGGAAACTCTTCTTAGCAGTTCTATTGCATTTTGCATTTAAAAACCCCAAAACATTCTAACATCAAGTGAAAGAAGCAGCGCAAACCACTTTCAGACAGAGATCAGCATGATAACCGCTGCTGAAAATTTTTCCCCCTGTGACAGTTTCTTGTCCCTTGAAATACTAAGACAGCAGTTCACACTATCGTTGTGCCAAGCAGGTGAAAAGTAATGCCTCTGCTAGTAAAGAACTTGAATATATGTGATTTTGTTTTCAAAGCAAAGTCCCAGTTAAAGTTGGTGGGTTCCCTTCCCTTCCCAAACCTTTCCTTTCCTTCCCAAACCTTCCCTTCCCAAACCTGCCCTGCCCTGCCCTCCCCTCCCATCCCGTTTTTGTGGTTTGGGGTTTTTTGTTTGTTTGTTCCCCTCCACACACACCTTTTTATTATTCCATGTTTCCCATCTGTTAGAGAAAAAAAAATTGCTCAAAAAATACAACTTAAACTCAATCCTTAAATGAACATATTTCGGTGTTGAGAAAGAGACTCTTGAAATGCTTACACTTCTCGAAAACCAAGACAAAAGCCCCACACAACTGAATGTAGAGACTGAATCTCTTTATTTGTTTGTTTGTTTGTTTGTTTAAGTTAAAGCCCTTCTTTGCCTAAAAAATACTCCATGGGAGAGTCAGTTAATTGTAACTGCTTCAGGGAACTTTAGGTAAAAACATTGAGGCTGTTTTAATGATCTTATTTCTGTTGTCTAAGTTTTGATATATTGTGAAAAGCAAGTTTATTACAATGAATTTCATTGGAATTCTGCTTTATTACAAGAGTTGTTTGAAACTATGTTTAGCCAACGAGGAACCACCATAAATTTTAATAAAGTTTAATTAAACTCCTTTATGTTTATTTCTCCCTTACATATTAATTTTTCCGGCAGATTGTCTATATAGATAAATACAAAAACATTCATGCTGTATCTATATATAGGTATGCAGATATATCATCAGACATAATTTAAATTTATGGAAGAGTCTAGTAAATAATTAACACATGAAAGTTGCCATATGTAATTATTACCACCCAGGTAAAAACATAATAAATGTTACTGAAAGGTGCTGGACAGGTTGTTCTCTGCTGTAGCAACCTTACAGATACAGCTTTGTACTCTGATGACAGCTATGTATCATATATGTAATACACATCACTGCCCATGCTGCTGATGCTATGTCCTTTTCTGATGAGAAATGACCTAAAAGTAGGAGAGGGTGCAGAGATCCAAAGGGCACCTCAGGTTTAAGCTCTGAATGGACAAGGTTTAAGCTCTGAACGGACAATTACCTGCAAGTCCGAACCTATTTGTCTTGACTATTTTTTTTTAAACACATCAAAGAGAAAATTCCATTTAAAGAAAACACAATAATAGAAAAGTCTCCCAGGATGATGAATGCTGTTATGGAGGGCTGTCATTTGATGGCAACATGATTTTCCAGTGACTTTCAATAAAAAGTGTGAGGGAACCTAATTCAACAAGACTATCTCAACAAGAGCTCACGGAACAGACAAAGCTGGGCTCTTCACACACCCTTAGGACAATTACTTGAAAAAATATTCACCCTGGAGACTAGAAGCCTTTAATAAACCTTGGAAAGCAAAAGCTTTCTCCTGAAACTCATGGTATTACGGGCAAGATCCTTGGAGCTGGGATAGTCTCAGTTTTTGGCAATGCTGAGCCTAGTGCTTCTATTGTGCTAAACTATGTTAAAGGACCAGCTTCTCTGCTTTGAGCCTGAAAACATTTTGCTAATAAAAAACTCTTCAGAGTTGTTGTTGTTGTTGTTATTATTATTCAGTTATTCAGTTTCTGAGTAACTGAGAAATCCACTTTCTGCTGCTGCCTTAACCGTGGGAGCGCTTGGCTGCCTGGGTGGTGTGTCCTGTAGAGAGGCTTATCTCCACCTTCCCAAGTGGAAAGAATGCAGTCCTCTGTGCCTGCTTAATAACATGTGTGATGTGAGATATCCAACAGAAGCATCGAGCTGGGTTCTACCTAAGGGAGTAACAACACATTGAGTGGCAGGATTGTGTATCTGCTGGACCACAGCTCCCAAAATGCAAGTGCCAAAGGACTGACCCCATCACCTCCCAGGACAGGGGCCAAATTCTGCTCCCCAGCCATGGTCCTGAGCCAGCGTCTAGCTCATGACTTCATCGAGACTGTGCTCATATACAGTGATGCAGAAGAGTCCTGATTTCCTTGGGAGCTCCCTTGGGGAGGCACATGCACACGTTGTGATGGCATTACATGCTATAAGATAGAACAACACAGACTCACCATGTGGTTTTCTGCAGCAGCTCTGCTGCCTGCAAACTGCAACAGGGGAGTTTGTAAGGGCAAGGAATGCCCTCCAGTGGCAGAAAATATTGTTGGATCATTGTTTGCCATAATTGCTATGCAATTGGTGTTCACAGCTCAAGTTCAATGTACAGAGTGCGCTATTAGTGAGCATCCCCGTCTCTTGTCTTGCAGTGCCCAACAGCCCACAACAAAGAGCTTTTCTTGTTTCATCTTTTAGCTTGTTGTGATGCACCTAGTGCCCAGCCTACATGCTCAGTATGGGTCAGTAGCCTGGAAGTTGAAAACTGGCCCAGAGTATTTTCACTCTGAGCTGCCACAGAGTTTAAACATTTGGAAATCATATCACCATGAGCATGTTAAAACCAAAATTAAGTGGTGCTTCTTTTTTTTTTTTTGGGCCATATGAGGCTCAGTCCTCACAAAAGCAAGTTTTCAGACAAAACAAAACTGGGAGGAGCTGCTGACTGCCTGGAAGGCAGGGAGGCCCTGCAGAGAGACCTGGATACATCAGAGGGCTGGGAAATCACCAACCATGGGGAGTTCAACAGGGGAAAGTGCCAAATCCTGCACCTGGGATGGGG
>JAWWMP010000218.1:0-21304 GCA_035047865.1 Dendrocincla tyrannina
AGTGTCCAAGGCCAGGTTGGACAGGGCTTGGAGCACCCTGGGCTGGTGGAAGGTGTCCCTGCCCATGGCAGGGGTGGCACTGGATGAGCTTTAAGGTCCCTTCCAACCCAAAGCAGTCTGGGATTCCATGATTCTATGGAACCATCTGCTCCTTGGGGTTTCCCAGAATGGTTTTATACCCTGGAGGAGGCAGTTTTAAACTTGCTGCTCTCTTCCCTGAGTGAACGTGATGGCTGGGTCAGGAGAAAACTGCCCAGGGACATGTCCCTGAGTCAATGAATCACCAGCTGGGCCATTCCTGGCCAGGGGACCATGCCTAATGGGGCATTAGCCAGCCAAGCAGGGAGATTTATATTTCAGCGTGGTTAAAATGTCAGCTTAATAACTCACATGAAGTGGGAAACTGCAGCTCCTGCACTTTTGTACTTTTTTCTCCAAATCTGGAGACACCAATTCTGTTTTCAGCTCTCTTGATGGTTTCTGCAAGTGTGTTTGAAGTGCAAGGACCCTTTCCGCGAGGGGGGAGGAAAGGAAGGAAGAAGGTTCCCTGCCTGTGGAAGAGGGTTGGAATGAGATGAGTTTTAAGATCCCTCCCATCCCCAACCATTCCATGATCCCATGATTCTATAATTTCAACTGGTGTTTTGTAAAAGGTAAATGAAATCTCAAAAAACGTTGGGAGATAAGTGGAAGTCACTGAGAAACCTCTGCCCTCAATGAACGCTTTTGTGCACAGAGAAGGATCTGAGTCTGTGTCTGGAGTGGAGATGGAGCCTCAGGTTTGCACTGAGTCAAGCTCTTGGTGTATGTTTGAAAGGAAAACACTCTCCAGTGTGTGATTGATTTGCTGCATGGACAGGGAGAAGCTTGGTTTTCATCATGGACAAAGCCTCAAGTGTGCTGGGTTCAAGTATTCCATTTCTACTTTTTTTTTTGCTGTTCATGGACAGTGGTGCTTTGTTAACTGTTCTTCATCTGCAGAGCTCCTGGGGCAATGAATTAAAGCTGCAAATCTTCATGATTTCAGTTCCTCTCACTTCTCTCTTCGTAATGTCTTGGCAAACAGCAGGATGGTGGATCTGGGAAGGACAGGCAGGGGAGAGGAGGAGGGGGATCATCCTCTGTGTCAGTGGCTGTCTGGAAGTGTGGAACTCATGTGGGGTAGGTGAGGAGCCAACTGACAGCTCATGGATCAGGATACCCCATCCTGGAAGTGCTCAAGACCAGGTTGGATGGAGCTTGAAGCAAACTGGTCTAGTGGGAGGTGTTCCTGCCCGTGGCAGGGGATTGAAATGAGATGATTCTATCAAATTCTGATTTAATGAAATGCTAATTTAATTAAATCCCCACTGCACACAAACAGGGAAATAATAAACTGCACAGCACCCCCTTGCACTGTCTTGTCTGAAACAAGATGGTTACTCAGTGTTCAGGGGGAGGATTTGGTTGATGGGTTTGCTCTCAGGAATTAGAGGTTCCTGCTGGTCTCCAAGGGCCCCTGACAGCTCCCTAAAGGGTTGTGGCAGCAGGGAAGCTGCTGACTGCAGGTCCCCTGCCCTCTCTGTACAGCCTGCTCAGGGTCTCTGCAGGTTTCTAAGGGAGGAACAGTAGTCCAATAACATCAGAAATGGGGAAAAAATCAACTAAAATATCTGTAGCAGGAATATTTGCTGATCTCTAGTTCAGAGCTCCCAGATTCCTCTGCATCGTGGTTCCCCAAAAAAAGTTAAAACAGTTCCTGATCCCAAAACACTTCCAGCCTGAGGCAAGGACAAGGTTAAAGCTCACACTTGGTGGACAGGTCCCTGCCTACCGAGGCTGGTCCAGACACAGCCCTGTGAATCACTTTGAGATCCTGGACCAGGGAATGAACTGTGCAGGGTTGGCTGTGGTGGAGGGTGATGAGCGATAGGGTGGTGAAGACTCACTGAGGCTCCTTCAGGGACAGCCTGAAGGTCTACAGGGCTTGCACAATCCCCACCTAACTAGTGCAGTATTAGGAAATGCCCAAGGAAACAAACCAGTACCCAGTACCACCAGACCTCTCCCACTGCCCCAATGGCAATGGGGATGAGACAAGGGCAGGGAAAAATCAGGAAGAACTAGCACCTGGATCCAACTTTGCTTGGCTGCAACAGCTGAGGGCTCCTTGTCCCCTTTGAATGAAAGTGAAAACAAAGCAACTTACAGGTGCTTTTTGGGGTGATGGAGGGGTGAAGGTAGGTAATCACAGCAGTCCTTTGCTTTGAGAAATAAGCCTTTTGTCCCAGGAACTGCTGAAAACCACGACAAGCTCCTTGAGTGTCTGCTGAGGGGATGGGAGACCATCAGGTGACTTCAGGTGAGCTGTGGAATGCTATCTTGACCTAAGCAGTGTGGCCTTCTCCCTGGTCTGGGGTAGGAAATGGAGAGCTTTCTTTATCTATTTTAGCATTTCTGGCATGAAATATCCCTCTGCTTGTTTGGTGAGTCAAGAAGAGCAAAACCCTGCTTTCAGTTCATGGACATCTTTGGATCATGAGCACCATCTGGAGAGTTCCCTCTGCATTAAAGTAATGGAGGAGTCTGGAGCATCTGCCCAGCTTTCCTCGAACAATATAAATTATCAGATGCAACAGGAACAAAGTGTGAATTTTTTGTTTCTTCAATCAAGACATGTTTTTAGATGGGGTGGGGATGGAGAGAGGCAAAGGGAGCTGGAGAGCAAAGGGAAACAGACTCTCCCTCTTGAGAATGAGGATACCCTGGTACCACCCCAGTGCCTTCACCTGTCCCTTGGGGCAGGGGGCTAGCTGGCCGGCCCCATACAGGGCTGGCTGATTTACAGACCCAGAGCAGGGACTGGTGCAGGTTTCCTGGAGAGCTCATGAGCTGCATCCTTGGAGGATTTTGGGACTCAAGCCCTTGGTTGACTCTGCTCTATGCAGGTGGTGGGACCAGAGACATCCCAGGGTCCTGTCCAGCCTGGATTGCTCCACAGTTCTGTGACTGTCAGTGGTTGCCATGGGTTGTGCCATGTGTGTTCAAGATCTGTAAGAGTTTTTTCCTCACCTCTGATTCTCCACCTGCTTCCAGAGGTCTGTTCCAGCAATTTGTAGCTGTTTGACAGGGGCTGCTTCAGTGCAGCCTCTTGAGGCTGGGGGATACCCGAGAGACTCTATTCTGTCTTAGAATCACAGACTGCTTTGAGTTGGAAGGGAGCTTAAAGCCCATCCTGTCCCACCCCCTGCCATGGGCAGGGACACCTTCCACTAGACCAGGGTGCTCCAAGCCCCGTCCAACCTGGCCTGGGACACTCCCAGGGATCCAGGGGCAGCCACAGCTTCTCAGCCCACCCTGTGCCAGGGCCTGCCCACCCTCACAGACAAGAATTCCTTCCCAATATCCCATCTAACCCTGTCCTCTTGCAGTGGGAAGCCATTCCCTGTGTCCTGTCCCTCCAGGGCCCTTGCACAAAGTCCCTCTCCACCTCTGGTTTGAGGATCAGTGTTTGAAAAAAACAGCAAAAAATTCTGGGGAGGAGGGAAACAGAACAGACATTATGCCAGTGCTGGAGAAAACACTTGTTTTCCACTGGGTGCAAAACATTAATTTTTAAAGAGCTGTAGAGGCATGTTCATTGTGGAAGTCCCAGGAGAAAACATCTGATGCTGAGGATTGTTTAATGCCCTTGAGAAAGATGAATTGGAATGAATGGAAAACTAAACCAGACATATTCTGATTAGAAATAAAAGCCTTATTTTGAATAATGAGAATAATTAACTGCTGTGAGAGGCACATGAGAGCAGCAGCAGATTTCCCAGCAGGGACTATGCCCGTATCTCCATGCCCCTGTAGAGAAGGGAATTTTTTGGGTATGAAGTTGCTTTCACAATGAGATCTTTGGAGGACCAAGCGGCTCTCCTGTCCTCACATCTGGTTTGGGCCCCAGCTCTACTTCTGTGCATGTTTGCATTGTGTTAATTCCTGCTATTTCGGAGCTGTTCCTGTCCATCCTCTTTGGATGAGCTCTTCTCAGCAAGGATAGATCTTAGAATCGCAGAATCTCCTGAGTTGGAAGTGACCCACAGAGATCACCAAAGCCCAAGGGACACTGCAGTCCAAGTCACCAACGTCTCTACCTCCTGGGCTGCTTAAGCCCTGTTGTGTTGTCCTTCCAGCAGCCATCAGTGTCAGTTTTGAGCTGTTTTGCCCTTAAAACTCTCCCCTTTCCACAAAGAACTCTGTGATCTACAGATGAACACCAGCCAGCATTGAAGTTTTATGGATATGAGACTTTTTTGTGGCAGTTTGAAGTTCCCAGAATGGGATGGAGGAACATGTGGACAACAGTGATTTGTTTCTGATGGGCAAAACTACAGAGAGCCAAAACATCAGAGTCTGAAGGGACTTCACAGTTTTCCAAGGCCACCCAGAAACAGAATTCATGACTGTTTTCCACACACCTTCCTATGAGCATCTCCAGCCATGGCTTTTCCGTGAATGAATAAAAAATCAATCCCAGGCACACTGTGGAAAGTCCACTTCAGAGAGAGAAGAATTCCATGTGAATTTTGTGATATATAGGTTAAAGAGGAGATATTTTAGCTTTGAACAAGTTGACATCTGTGGACATGTGGCTGCACTGGGAGCCAGGAGGCAGCGCCCAGTGCTGATGTGAGCCAGTGGGAAACACCTCCTTTGTCTCTTCAGTGAGGAATTCCTCCCTGAAACATGGAACCATGGAATGGTTTGGGTTGGGAGGAACCTGAAAGATCATTCAGTTCTGTCCCTGCTGCCATGGGCAGGGACAACTTCCACTAGACCACGTTGCTCCAAGTTCTGTCTAACCTTGAACACTTCCAGGGATGGGGCAGCCTCTGGGCAACCTGTGCCAGAGCCTCGCCTCCTTCACAGGGAAGAATTCCTACCCAATATCCCATCTAACCCTGTCCTCTTCTAGTTTAAAACAATTCCCCTCTTGTACTATCCCATCATTTCTCAGTGAGCAGGAGCCAGAGCTGCAGGCAGCAGGTAGGAGGGTGTCCACTGCTGTCCCCAGCAGCCAGAGGGGCTGTCAGCGGCAGTGAGGGGACAAGGAACAAATTGTGGGGACAGGAAGCAACCTAGCATCAGTACCACATCCTAGATGTGTGTGGCAGTGGGTTCTGTCCAAGCAGACAACTGCAGAGCAGTTATTCGGGACTGCAAACATGCCCTGGGGCTTTGGAAGCGCCTGCTCCTGGCACAGTCTGGAAACAGATACCATACCACGTCCTTTGCCCTTTGGGACCTGCTCTGGGCACGACTCACAGACATGAGCCAGACTGTGAGCAGAACAGGAGTGTTCTGATGAAAAGAAAATGTTTGTAATTTAGAAAATTGATGTGGACATCAAATACCCTGAAGGCTGTGAGGGAAGGCTGAACAAACAGAGCTGCTCTGCTTCACACCTGGGTTTTTCTACTGCCTCCCTGAACACTGATCTTTGGGTTTTGGAGGTGAAGAAATTGAGCAGCGACCTGGGGACCATGAAAGCTTCTTTCCAAACATCATACAAACAAGAAATGAACCACGGGATACTGAGACATGTTTGCTTTCTTTTGGCTCTGTTTTGAAACAAACCTAATTTTTCTGGGCTGGGTGAAGATTTGTTCTGCTGACAGCACTGGAGCATGTCTGCTCTGGGAACAGGGAATTGAACATGGATGCTGCCAAAATATGCCACTGCTGGGGGCCCAGGGGAGGAGAGGGGCGAGCCCAGGTGTGGGGGTGCAGGGTTGACAGCAGAACCTCAGAAGGACCCAAAGGCTGGCTGGGGTGTGAAGGTTTGGGGTGTTTCACATCCCCAAAGCAAACCCAGCAGGACAAGGGTGTTCACAGAGAGGGGAGAGTGGGGTCCGGAGTGGAGAGGGAGGGTTCCTGGGTGCTCTGCAGAGGGGTTGGCCATAGCAGCCTGCAAACAGATGGGTGTGGTGACTGTCTTGAGTGGAAATGGTCCTGGAGTGCCCTGAGCTCAGATTTCCCATGTTGTCATTCTCCCTGGGCCCCAGGGATGAGCTTGGCTGAGAACCAGCCTTCGATTTGAAGGCTGGACCTTTCCATCTGTCCCTTTGCACAAGGGCTGAACTTTAGTGCCCACCCATGTTCCCTGGCACTGGCTCCTTCCCTGGCACAGGCAGGGTGTGGGATAATTCCAGGCACATGTCTCCAGCCTGGCCAGGACAGCAGATATCATCTGCCCAGCACTCCCCTGGAGAGCTCTAACTGTGTTTTCAAGGGCCCTGGAGCAGCAATTCCACTGTGGCAGCAATCCTGAGCCCTAAGCATGACACAGCCAGGCCTCACCTCACATTTGGGATTTATTTGGATGAGCAATCCAAGTGGAGAGTGATAGAGAGTGAATTTGTACATAGGCAGGGAGTGATAGGACAAAGAGGAATGATTTTAACCCAAAGGAGGAAAGATTTAGGTTAGATGTGGGGATTAGATGTGGGGAGAAATCCTTCCCTATGAGGGTGGGCAGGCCCTGGCACAGGCTGCCCAGGGAAGCTGTGTCTGCCCCATCCCTGGGAGTGTCCAAGGCCAGGTTGGACGGGGCTTGGAGCAACGTGGTTTAGTGGAAGATGTCCCTGCCCAAGGCAGGGGGTGGCACTGGATGGAATTTAAGGTCCTTCCCACCCAAATAATTCCACGTTTCCATGATTCCTGCAATACCTGCAATTCTAATCAAGTGTTATAGTGACACTCTTGCTTTAGGTGTTTAGGGGTGGTGAATTCTGTGCTTCATCATTGCTCTTGTGGAGTCATTATTTTTATTATGGTCAAAATATTCCTGTGTTTCTCCAGGTGCTGGGGTGACTCTCCTGTGGTTGCTCTCTGAAGCTTCATTAGTGCTGGAATGATTCAGCCTGCAGGAAATTGTTTCTGCAGGTGGATGTGTTCCATCAGCAACCACGGTGAGATTTCTGGGGGCTGAAGGGAGGGGTGGTCACCCACTGACTCGAGGGTGGGGTCCAGTCATTCACAGAACCACATCATGGAAGGGCTTGAGTCGGAAGGGACCTTAAAGGTCATCTAGTTCCATCCCCCTGCCATGGTCAGGAATGCCACTCTGCCACTCTGTCCATTCAAGGAGAGCTCCTGAGCCCGGAACCCTTCCTCCTATCCCCTGGAGGAGCCCAGCCCACAGATCTCCTCTCTCATTCCTGTGGGAAACTTCCAAATTCCTCTTAGGGAATTAATTACCAAGAGTGATCTGCATAACAATAATAATTCAAATCAGGGATTGCTATTTCTACAAGCGTGCTCAGTTATTTGCAGAAGGGATCTCCTTCCTAGCTCTCTCTACTGCTCGGAATTGCCCAAGTCACACCGGCTCATCGCACTCCCCACGCCTGTTTTCCCAAAGTTTGGCTGCGTCTTCCCACGTGCTGCGGGTCCATCCCGTCGGTTCAGCGGGCCCCGAGGACGGGAGGGGCGGCGGGGGCGTCGCTGTGCCCTCGGTGTGTTGGGGTCACACAGAGCCGCGCGTCGGGGACACCGATCGGGTGCAGCGATCGGCACCTTCTGTGTGTGGGGCCAGGGGGGGCTGGGGAGGCGGGGGACGGCACCCCAGGGCAGCTGGAGCTGCCGAGCAGGGCACGGAGTCTCCCCCGCCCTGCCCTGCCCTGCCCTCGGGGATCCCGTGCGGGTACGGGCGCTCCCACCGCCCCGCAGCGCAAGCCGGGGACCCCGTTCCTGCCCCGCTCTGGAGCTGCTGAGCTGTCTGTGTTGTGGATTTGGGGCCGGAGGGATCTCTGGGGCACTGAGAGGTTGGCACAGAGCTGTCAAATTCCCTGTTAACAACAAACCCGGGAAAACCCTTCCTTCCCGAACGGAGTGATGCGCCGCGCTCCGGCGGGGACCAGGTGTCTCTGAGAGCTGGGGGCGCCGGCTGGGGGTGTCCCTGAGAGCTGGGGGTGCTGGTAGATGTGACCGGGCAGCAGGGACAGGCGGGACGCACGCAGGGGGATGATGCTCGGGGCGGGGGGCGACGCCGGCGTGGACCACCCGCCTGGTTCAGCCCCGGCACCCCCCGCTCCCTCCCCTCCATGCAAGAGAAACGCGTCTGCGATTTTCATTCCCTTGTGAAGAGACCCGGCATCACCCGTGAATCCTTTCTCCCCCACCTTGGTTTTGTTTCCCTGTCCTCTCTCCTGAAGGCCGGTTATCGGGGAGGAGGTGCCGGGGTGAGGATCTCCCCCATGGGTACAGCGTGGGGGCTCCAGCCCCCCTCCCTCTGCACCATGAAAACCTTTCTGCAGCGACCCCACAGATCTCTGCAGAGCTTCTTGTCATGCCAGGGCAGCTCGGGAGGGATGGGGTTTGTTTTTTAGGTAATTGCTTTTAGTTCAAATTGAATTTAAAAGATTTTATGGAAGAAGAATCCAAGGGGCTGCTCAGAGGAAGGCGTGGGAGCCCCATCCTTCGAGCTGGATTAGAAACTGTATTAATAGAGGTTTATAGTGAGGATGGATCATTGAGGAAGGAGTCTGACAGATTTTGGAGGAAGGGGTCTGATAGATCTTGGAAGAAGGGGTCTGACAGATCACAGAGGAAGGGGTCCAATAGATTCCGGAAGAAGGGGTCTAATGCTGAGGAGGCTCCTTTGGTGCAGAGCTCCTGATGCAGCGGGATTCCCACTGGATCCATGTTTCTTTGCAGTTTTCCATTCCCATTTTGCTGGAGAAGCCGAGCTGTTGGCATGGCAGCACAGCTGTCAGCTACCAGCACTAGGAATATTTTGTCTGTTAATACACCACATCTATTTTTGTTTCATGCAGTATTTATGCTGAACTGTTTAAAATAATTTACAAGACTGGTTGTTGTTAATAGAGAATAGTAGTTATTTTTATATAATAGTTTATCATATTATTATTATAGAATCAGTTATTATTTTGATTTTTTTTCAAAGACAGTCCACTGTCGTGTTGTGTTTCTCTAGATGAGGCTCCTTGGACTTTCATGGTTCAGGGTATTTTAGATATGGAATTGAGTGTGAAGCGGGAATCCAATCTGTTGTTGAAGAGATAGTTGCTTTCTCATTCACAGAGTCAATATTTTGGTGTGCAGCAACTTCACCATTTTGTTTTACAGCACTTGCACCATTTCCTCCTCTCAGCTGCATAATGGATAGTTCCTCATCTGAGTTTTGATATACAAGACCTGAGTGTTATTGCAGAAGCTGCTGAAAACATTTGCATCTCATTTTAACTTTGGTGAGTCTGGGTCTGATGCAGCCTCTGGGGCTCTTCCGGCCTCTCCAGGGCAGCATCCCTTCCTTTGGAGGGGAAATTCCACCTCACTCAGGTTTTTCCTTGACACAAAGGTCTTTCCAAATGCCTGGTTAAATTTTATTTCTGCTAGATTTGCTCTGAAAAAGAACTAAAAAGCAAATGGAACTGGGTCCCAGAGCCAAAAGGGGAGGGAGGGAGTTTGGAAATAAAGAAGGAACGTGGACAGCCAACTTCAGATTTGGAGCTGATTTTGTTCTCTGGTCCAGAGAGTGAGTCCAGGGGCCTTAGAACTCCCCATTCCTGATGTCTGAGAACATCTTGTGCATCCCTGCAAACACGTGACCTTTCTTCTGTCATTGCTCGATTTCTTCCTTCCACTCTGGGCTCACAGAACACTGTGAAATACTACTGAACTACACTGAAATACCACAGTATTTGTGCAACCAAGCTGATTCTGTCTCCAGCCACTCTGCTTGAAGTGGAAGCGCTTGAAAGAAAAATACATTTATGTTGTGTTAAAATCAAATGAGGAGAAAATTTGGATGTTGCTGTTTATGCATGACAGGGGTGTCAGGACAAGCTGCAGGGCAGTGCAGACCCTAGGGCTTGTAAATCAGGTTTGTACCTTTGACTGTGGCTCTTCACAGACTACAGCAGGTGACATCAGGTGTTTGGTGCTGATGGAAGAGCTCAAGCACCTAAAATAACACTCTGCACTGCCTTCTGCCTTTGCTTTCAGGTGAACATGCCCCTGGTCAACCTGACCAGTCTGACACCAGCCACGTTCATCCTGGTGGGGATTCCAGGCATGGAGCAGCTGCACATCTGGATCTCAATCCCATTCTGCACCATGTACCTGGCGGCTCTGCTGGGGAATGGTGTCCTGCTGTTAACCATTGGGAGTGAGCGCAGCCTCCACCAGCCCATGTTCCTCTTCCTATCCATGCTGGCCGTGGCTGACCTGACGCTCTCCACCACGGTGGTGCCCAAGATGCTGGCTCTGTTCTGGTTCCATGCCAGGGAGATTTCCTTTGGTGCCTGCCTGACCCAGATGTTCTTCCTGCACTTCACCTGCTCCGCAGAGTCAGTGGTCCTGCTGGCCATGGCCTTCGACCGCTTTGTTGCCATCTGCCACCCGCTGCGCTACGGGGCAGTGCTGACCCCATCAGCCGTGGTCAAGACTGGCCTGGTGGCTTTGCTGAGGAGTTTTTTCATCATTTTCCCATGTATTTTCCTGCTGAAACGGCTGCCCTTCTGTGGGCACAACGTCATCCTGCATACCTACTGCGAGCACATCGGCATTGCTCGCCTGGCCTGTGCCGACATCTCTGTCAACATCTGGTACGGCCTCCTGGTGCCTTTCACAATCGTTGCGGTTGACCTTGTCCTCATTGCTGTCTCCTATGTCTTCATCCTTGTGGCACTGTTCAGGCTCCCCTCCAGGACTGCCCGCCACAAGGCTTTCAACACCTGTGGCTCTCACATCTGTGTTTTGTTCTTTTTCTATGTTCCCATTACTTTCACGGTGATAACGCACCGCTTTGGCTGGAACATCCCCCGCCATGTCCACATCCTGCTGGCCAACATGTATGTGCTGCTCCCACCACTGCTGAACCCCGTTGTGTATGGAGTGAGGACACGGCAGATCAGGGAGAAGGTTGTGAAGGTGTTGATCTGCCCCAAGAGCCACTTCCTGAGAGAACAAGAATGAAAGTGATGGACCCCTTGGTGGGACTCCAAGCTCCCCAGCCCGAAGTATCTTTCAATCCTTTTAGGCAACATCCCCAAGTGTTCAACTACCCCAGTCAAATACAGAACACATGACACCACAGCATCACTGTCCATGAGTTTGTGAAAAATGTAAAATAAAGGCAAAAATTGGGATCTCTAATTGGCAATGGAAGGAGAGTGATCAAAGAAATGGCAACCTACCCCAGGTGTGTTACCTGTGGGAAATCCCAGACTCACAGAGTGGTTGGGGTGGAAAGGGACCTTTGGAAATCATCTCATCCAACACACTGCTCAGGCAGGTTGGCCCTGATCAGGTTACATGGGATCACATTCAGGAAGGGTTTGGAACATGTCCAGGGAAGGAGATTCCACAACCTCCCTAGGCAGCTGCTTCTGGTGCTCAGTCACCCACACAGTAAAGAAACTTTCCCTCACATTGAGCTGGAACTTCCTGTGTAAATTCCCTGTGAGAAGGAGGCAGGTGGAATTCACTGTGGTGTGAGAATAAATCTCCATCTCAATTGTGTTCTCTGGAGTCATGTGGAAAGACATATAATGAGCATGTTCTTCTGAATCACAAGTGTATAATGGAAATCATTTTAGGGAATTATTCTTTAGTGAAATTCAAAGTATTGAGAAATTTTCAAAAGGAAATAACATAGAAATAAAGCAAGTGTTGCACTCCAGCAATCATGAGGTCTCTTTATTCCTTAATTCTATTGTTTGACCTTACTTTGAGGAAATACATTGGTGAAAAATCATTCCCAAACGAACCACAGAACAGCATTGAAACAAATTGTTGTTATTAAATCCTAAAAATGCTCTTGCTCCAGAGTGGCTGCTTTCTTGGAGCTTAAAAATCTCATGGGCATCCCTTTGGAACTGCAGAGCTGGGCAGGGGCTGTGGAGCTGGGCAGGGGCTGCCAAGCATCTTGGGGCAGCCTGCTGCACTGAGCCATGTGACTGATCACATTCTGTTGCTAAAATATCCTTTTCATGGGAGTTACTCTCCCTAAAAATAGCCAAAAAAATATTTAATGCTATTCTGAGGTGAAATATAAGAGTTTCCTTTCAGTAGTTTGACTTAATTTCTTGTTCAGAGGTAACATGTGGGATTGTTATTTAGTGATGAAATTGCAAGTAAAAAGTGTTACCTGTTAGGAGGTGGCTGTGAGGCAGCAGAAGGCTGGCACTGCCCTCCAAGGCCTCCAGCCAGTGGCTGCCACATATATAATTCATTGGTTTCTCTAAAGCAATGTGTGCTTTATTTGCCATCACTTTATCCCTCATTTAATGGCAGAGGCTTAATGTTCCAGTGGAAATTCATCACTAGCACAGTCATCCAACAGGAGACCCAGAGGCTTTGCAGACTCTACAGACCTGCCAGTTTATGAAGGCAAGGAGAGAGGAGTGGTATTTATTCCCATTTTGAGTGGTGTTTATTCTCATTCTGAGCAGCAAAGATGGGTTCAGTGATTTGCCCAAGGTACATTGAACCTCACTTTAGAAGCTAAATGGCATTAAGTTTTTTTTATGGTAAACATCTCATTTTCTAAGCCCTCAGCTGTAGTCAGAGCTCTCAGTGCAGGGATCACTGTTCATGATGTGCTTCATTTCCACCCCAAAAATAGTAGGGTTAAAGACAGGGGAATCAATGGTGCCATAGTGTCCATGGACACTGGAACCAAAATGGTTCCCTGCAAATGAGAAAGGTGCTGGCGTTCAAAGCAGGAATGCAGAGAGAGATTCCTTGTCTTGCTATGGACTCCAGATTTAAAAAAATAAAAAGCCCAAACCTATCTCAGTTCCAAAACCTGTCAAGTTTCAATTGGTTCTTGACCCTGCACAATTTCTGTGTGGATGCTCCATCAGGGTCCCCAAAGCTGCCAGGGAGGAGGAAACCAGTGCTATGACACTTATAAAATGGCACATTTTATTACAGTGCTGGAACCAGCGTTGACACCGGTTCCCTGGAAAATGGAGCTGATGTGTTTCTTTTTGCCAGGAATCACCGATTATATGACGTTTTGAGGTAAACCCCAAATTTAAATTTGCCTTTGGCTTCCAGTGTTTGACATGTATTAGGTCAGAGATGATCTTTAAGGCCCCTTCCAACACCAACCATTAGCTGATTCTGTAAACTCATTTGGGTTTATTTTATACTGAAGCTTTGCCATCTGCCTATAAACACAATGAGTCTTTGAGGGTGTGTGTCAAACCTGGGCTGGTGTTTTGCTCTAGGTTTGTCTTGGGACAGGTGTCCCATCCTGAGCACTGATCCTTTAGAGAAGAATAAAGGAGTGATTTTCTGGGGTGCCTGGAGAATTGAATGAACAAGCCCTCACTGATCAATAATGCCCTTTAAATTCAGCTGGTGGCACTGTGGTGATCTCAGTGCCAGCACACACACACTTGTCACCTGCCAAACAGCCTCTTCAGAAACTCTTGGGGGGAATGATCCCTGTGTTTTCCAAGTGAGGGAAGTGCAGGGATGGCCTGGAGGGTGTCCCCAGCAGGACACCACCGATCCTGGACCTACAGAGCAATGTTATGAAATGTCACTGGGGTCCCTGAGTCACCAGCATTGCTGCAGCAAATTAATGCAAATCCACTTTCATCCCAGCCCTACTGGGGCTTGGATTGATAGAGATCAAAACTGCAGTGAAATCAAACCCTGAGCCTTGATTTGGGCCATGGACACCTCCAGGGATGCCAGTGCCGGTCCCTCAGTGAGGTGTGTAGGTCTGTGAGCAGAAAGGTAATCCTGCTCAGTGGGGACAGGTCCTGAGCCAGCACAAGGACAAACGACACCCTATTTCTTCATATTCCATAATTACTTTCTCTAATAGTTGCCAAGCTGCAGCTGTGCTTCAGTTTACTCGTGTGGTGCAGTGTGTGAACATCCACTCCCGGCTCTAGGCCAGGTCTCACCAAAGCCACGTTTGCATCAGCCTGTGGAATTCAGAGTTTGGCCCAGGGTGTTACTGACCTGTCTCAGTTCATCTTCCAAGGTACACACAGGGCAGATGACATTGGGACAGGCTGCTCAAGGTGTTGGTCTCTTCTCCCAGTGAACAAAGATGAGAGGGAATGGCCTCAAGTTGAGCCAGGTTTAGAATGGGTGTCAAGGAAAATTCCATTGCTGAAGGGATTGTCCAGCCCTGGCACAGCTGCCCAGGACAGTGGCAGAGTCCCCCTCCCTGGAGGGATTTAACAGCCCTGTGGAGGTGGCACTTGGCACGTGGTCAGTGGTGGCCTTGGCAGCACTGGGGGGACAGTTGGACTCGGTAGGCTCCCAGAGTTTTTCCAACCTCAGTAATTCTATGATTTCATGATTGTATGAGACCTTAATCTAACTGAGAAAGCTTCACTTGTGAGCACCTGAGGGGCTTGCACAAGCAGCCAGATGTCCTCTATTCATTTCAACGCTCATTTAGTTGAGCTGGAAGCAAGAGCTTGAGAGGTTTCCCTTTCATGACTGAAGCTCACCAATAACAATTGTTGCTTTCACATTTTAGACAGGGATTTTCAGAGGTCTTTGACGGACTTTAGGGACCAAGCTTTTCATTCCTCTGGCTGCTGGACCATGGAGCTTATTGAACCTCCCCAATCCATCTGCAACTACAGAGCAAACACATGTTGAAATAGATCCTGTTGCATTTCTTTGAGGCAAGACAGAATCCCAGACTGGTTTGTGTTGGAAGAGACCTTAAAGCCCATCTAGTCCTACCCCCTGCCATGGGCAGGGACACCTTCCAGTAGCCCAGGTGGCTTCAAGCCCCGTCCAACCTGGCTTTGGACACTTCCAGGGATGGGGCAGCCACAGCTTTTCGGGACAACCTATGCCAGGCCTTCCCCACCCTCATAGTGAAGGATTTCTTCCCAACATCCCATCTAAATGTTTCCTCCCTTGTCCTGGCACTTTCTGCCCATGTAAAAAGTAATTCTCCCTCTCTTTCATGAGCCCTCTTTTCAGGAGAGCAATAAAAAATGACCTTATGCTAATGAACCATTTCTTCCAGACTTAAGATTTGCTCATCTTTGTCTCTGTATTGTGTGAGTCACCATGACTAAGGATCTGTGTGTGTCTGTGCGTCTGAAGGATGCCTGGGATAATGTGCTCCTTCCAGAGGAGCTGCTGGAGCCACGGCCAGTCCCAGCATCTCCCAGCCTGGGGGACACTGAGCCTCGCAGGGTTTGATGCTGCTCCACAAATCCCTGCATGTGGGGCAGAACAGCCCCTGCGCTGGGACAGGCTGGCAGTCAAACTTGTCTGAGGTGAAAAGATAAGAGGGTGCATGGAAAAGTTGCAATAGGGGAAAATTCAGTTGGAGAATAAAGGAAAAATTCTTCCTCATGGGGGTGGGGACTCAGTCCTTGGAAATATAAAAACTGGATAAACCTGGAGCTCATCCTTCAGACTAGAAGCTCTTTACTTGCAAATACATTGCAGGTTTCAACAATAAAAACTTGGGTTTAATTTTAAATTTCTATCCCTGACAATCCCAGCGGAGAACTGCTCAGTTCAACCTTCTGAGCCCTCAGAAAATCAGTGTGCTGCCCCAAACCAGAGAGCACAAATTGACATACTGATATATTTTAGTATTATTACTGTCTTTTAGTTCCTACATTGCCCAGGCTCTCAGCAGTGGTTAACAAATGCTGCTGGTCATTTTACCTTTTTCATTGGCACCTCTGGGATAAAATATTCATGAAGAAGAGACAAATTCAGATCAACAGATCAGTGAGTTTTGAAACTTATCAGCTGCTTCAATATTTGGAAGTTTCCCCCAGAGTGTTGGTTTGGTTTGGTTTTGTGGTTTTGTTTTGGTCGGGTTTTTGTTTTTTGTTTTTTGTTTGATTCTTTTTTAAATACTCCAATTTCCAGTCATAAATCATGGTTAAGTCATGATTAAATCCCATGTGTCCGTCCTGCAGTGAGTTGGACTCTTCCAACCCCCTTGATCCAGGTTTGGTCCTGGGAAGGTGGATTATGGTACTGATGATGTTTATTTAATGTTTTTAAATTAAGTGTGAAAGGTCTGACCCAAAGATCTTGTAACTGTTCATCCAATAGATAAAGATTGACTAAAACCTGAAGAAAAAAACCAGAAAAAAATTAAAAATAGAATTAACATTTAAAAAGAAATTAAATTCAAATTTCACCTCCCCAGCAGAGACAAAGAAGGTCCAGGGAGAGACCTGAGTTCCTGAGTTCAGATGATCTGAGGGGCAAAAGAAAATCTGAACTGATCTCAAACTCATCCCCTGCAAGTGGTGGCTGTGATGACACTTGAATACAACCCCCAAAGCCACACAAGCCAGTGTCTGCAGACACACTGGAATGGCATGAAAGGACATGCTGATGGTTTGCAAATTTGAAGATAAAAATGAACAGATGACACGTTCCTTGTCTCTTGGGACTCTGAAGTGAGGGGCAGAAATTCCTTGGAGACCCAGGCCTTGCCTGAAGGCCATGAATGGACTTGGTGGGTAAATGGGTCATGAAACCCTCTTGGAAATGTGATGCAGGATGTCAGGACAGATCCCACTGATCCTTCTCAAACCTAATATTTTCGAACTCTCCTGTAACTGGGAACAAACCCCATGTGAATTAATATACAAATTAGAACACAGCGAAGGGATTAAACACTCTTTCCATACTTTGCCCTTGAGTCCCATCAAAGAAATCCCTCAGCAGTGAGATCAAGTCTGCAAGAGCCCTCTGAGGGATGAACCCTCACAGCAACGTTCCTGCTCTGGTGTTTTGGAAACATCACCATTTCTGCGTGGCTGGGGTTTGTTTTGGGCTGTGGTGAGGAAGCTGAGCCAGACTCACTGAGACCACAAACAGCAACCAAAATGAGTGGTCAGTGGGTCTGCTGAGCCCTGGCTTTGGCTGTGTGAGGGTGGAAGGGTGGCTGTAGCTGGGCATTGCCCTCGATGCTGCGGGTCAGGAGCTGAACCCAGAGTGGGAAGAGCTGTCACCGTCCCACCCATTCTGGGAGTCCTTTCATGGGTTGTGGTCAGATGAGGCTGGTGTACTTAACTGCTCTGATCAGCTGCAAGTCTGGAATTACAGTCTGGAATTTCTTCATGGAGAGAGCTGTCCAGTCCTGGCACAGGATGCCCAGGGCAGTGGTAGAGTCACATTGCTGGAAGCGTTCAAAAAACGTGTGGATGTGTCCCTGGGGACATGGTTTAGTGGTGACCATGGTGGTGGTGCTGGTTGATGGTTGGACTCAATGAACTTTCCTAACCTTAGTGATCCCATGTTTCTATGATTCCATAAGGCAGCTGCATCCTGGCACAATTTGGAGTTCCCAACACCTGGAATGACATCAGATTATCTGTACTGGCCTCTCTTTATGGTGTTAGATCTAATAAAGAGCATTTTAAATGAGATTTTACAGAATCTGGGGACCTTCTGGCACTGGGGTCACCATGGATCAGCTGCTCCTGGGGCAGAACTTCCCTCTGTCAGGTGGAATGATGCAGCGGCTCAGATATTGTTTCACCATGGGTGGATGAAGATGATGGCAAAGGACTCCCATCTTTTCAACTCCATGGGCTTTCCCTGCCCAATGTCCTGTCTCCTCACACACTTAGTGATGCTCCATGGGGCTGGACTCCCTCCAGGCAGCTTCTCTCCTGGTCCTGGGTCTGGCATGACAGCTGATGTCACACCTGGGGACATGATCAGCCCCTCATGGACCCCTCTGCTTCTTGGGGGCAACTTGCGGGTCCCAATGGCTGGTGCTGTGCCCCAGGCACTGTTCAGAAAAGGGATAAGCACATGGGGCAAGCATAGGGGGCTCATTTCTCTGCCAACCTCCATTGATCTGAGGCTCCAGCACCTCCTGAACCAGGAGACCTGTTTTGTGGAGAATATTCTTTAATGGATTTGTTTTTCCTGTGGATTTCTCTCATCCCTGGGTGAAGCCCCTGCAGACTTTTGCTGTTTGCAGTTCACTCTGACAAAATGTTCCAAAGCTTAATCCTGTTGAGGGAAAAATGGCACCTGTAATTGGTTTTAAATTTGCCACCTGCTATTTTATTTAATGCAGCTTAGTTCTTGCATTAAGGGACGGCAAGCTGTTACACCTGAGTGTCCTCTTACAGCCACTCAGGATTCCACAGAGCCCTTCTTCACCCTCTAGTCATCCCTCTTCCAGGCTGGAGAGTCCAGGTTCACCCATATCTTCCTTGAATGGAAATTATTTTATGCTTGCTGGTTGGTTGTGTTGCCTCTTCCCAATATTACCCAGTCCCTGTGAAGGTACTGGGACCATTGAGGTTGTTAGATCAAGATCTTTGTGGTTAAGGGGAATAGAAAGTAACTGAGAAACAAAATACACAAAACAATCCTTGTAGCTGATGGGGACAATATCAAAGCCTAAAACTCCTCAGCAGTTAATTGATGGGCCATTAGAAACTCCAGCTCAGCTTTGGAGAAGGTCAGCCTGGCCTTTATGGCTGATACAAAGAGGGACCTGATGAAGGTGAGGATTTGGGATACCTGAGGGTCTTGTAGGACCTCCAACATCCCCCCCCCCCCAACCCACCGCTGATCCAGCGCTCAGGTCACAGCATCTTCTGCAGAGCAGCCACCAGAGCTCCTCTCCAACCCATCACTTTGGGCACAATGTTCCTCATTCTGGGCAGGTTTACCTGGACAACGTGCACAAACCCACTATTTCTGGGGTGAAAACCAGTCAGAAGTGGGAGAAATCACTGAGAATCTTCAAATGCTACTCTTAAACATGTTATTCTTGAAATATTTCCTTTAGCATTCCTTCTTCAGAGAATCCCAGGGTCCCCATCCAAAGACACTTCTGATACTGTTTTCCAGTCATGCAGGGAAACAGGCAGGAACCACTTTTGGGATACGTCAGGAACTTTTCTAGACTGGTTGTTATCCCATGTGCTCTCTCTGCCCATTGACATCTGCTGAATTGAACCAGAAGTTCATTTTCCTCTAAAGCATCTCCCCAAACATTAGTCATCTGAATTCTAAAAAGCCTGAACCTGGAGAACTCAGCATGTTCCTAATATTTCCTCTAACTTCTTCCTGTGGTTAAACATCAACACTGCAGAACATGCACCTGCTGACGTGGGCTTTGAAGCAAACTGCTTTTTGACCCCCATCCTGGGACTCTTCCATCACACTGGGAGTGGGTGGAAAGCAAAACTCCCTCAGGAAAATCCTCCCTGTGGGTTGGTTTTGAGCTCTGCAGAGGAACTGGGGAGCAGCCAGGCCCGTCTCCACAGTCTGGATCTAAACATGGAGAGGAATTAAAGCATCTGCTGGGCTTTGGGGGTCACCCGGGTGGGAACAAGGGAAGTGTTTGGATTTAGTGTGAACAAACATCTCACCCCTTGGGCAGAGGAACAAGTGAACCCTATGATTGAAACTGGATGAAAAATCAGATTCCCATTGCCCCGAGCCCCCTCATCCTTGGTTCATGTGTCTTTCTGCCTGAGAGCAAGTGCTGCACAGACAGAAAGAATCTGAGAGCTCAGGTACCATGGCAGGCCCAGCCCTGGCAGCTCAGGGCTCTCCAGAGTGGAGACCTGAGTGCTGCAGGCTCCTCAGAGACACTGGCTGCCTTTGCTGAGCTTTGTGCTGGCACCACACACCCCCCAGTGCTGGCACCACAAACACACCCCCAGTGCTGGCACCACACACCCAACGCTACTGGAACAGCCACACATGCACCAAGGCACAGTGACAGTGGCACCAGTGCTGGACACCCCCTTTGGAGGTCCCTTGTGGCAGGGCATGTGTCCCATGTCGCTCGTGTCCTGCTGTGACACCCATGGCACTGCACAGGGCAGGGAGCTCCTGTCTGTTCACATCACATCCCTCACACGGCCCCCAGACCTTCCCTTGACTTCCCTGGGCATCAGGTGCACCGCAGAGGGCTGAGGACTGGCTGGGTGCTGAGGAGGTGCTGAGCCTCCCTTCCCACTCAGGATATTCTGTGATTCTGTGATCCAGTTCCAGCCCCTTGCCATGGGCAGGGATACCTTCCACTCCTGATTGCACCTGCACAAGGGAAAAAAAACAGATCTCAAAACAAGACACATTCACATTGTTCCCAGGCTTTTCTTTAACCACATTGCCATTTTGGAAATCAGGACCTTCACTTTTCCTGGGTAGGAATTGGTCCCCCTAGATTGTTCTGTGACCCAAGCAGGACTGGGTGGTTCTGGAATGTTTCTTCTCCTGGAGTGACAAGTGCTGATTTTTTTGCACAGGAACAATCAGATTTGGGCCAGACTCAAACAGCAGAGTGCTCGGTGTAAGCAGCTCTGACAGCTGGGCTGGGACTGCTGGGACTTGTCAGCAGAACCAGGGGAGAAGTTTGCCTGCTGTGGGCTGTGTCTGTTAGGAAACAGGCAGAGCTGGAGCAAACAGATTCAAGGAGAAAACAGAAGAGCAGTTGGATAGTCAGATCATGGCTAAGACCTGTGTGAGTTTTCAGAAACATTTATTGGATACAGAAATCCTGGTTTTGGCCACTTTCACTGCTGATTGTTGCTTTTTGCCTCTCCTTCCAGGTACAAGGACTTCATCAGGTGAAGGATGACCTGTGCCCAATGGCCAGTGTCATGGGGGGTGTTTGTCATCCAACTTATCTCATAATTACCACAAGTTCTGGGAATTAAACCCTTGTGGGGTCCCAATAACATTTATCACTGACCTCCACAGTGGCCCTGATACCAGGAGCTGTCAGATCAATGTGACTCAGCCCTGGGAAGAGATGCTGCCACAGCAGTAATTATTTAATACTCACTCATCAGAAGGACGTGGTTTTGCTGGGGGGAGAGATGGAGTCAGTGTTAGAAAATGATTCTGGATAATTTTTGGAAAAGAAAATCATTTTAATGCTGTGCCAACTTTTCCTCCAGCAAACAACCACCATTAATGACGCATTTTTCTGAAAATTGGGGTTTTATCAGATGCCTGACTCTGCCTTTTGTATTTTTATTTTTCAGAAGAGAGATAGTTTCTTTCATTAGCCCAAAGGACGGAGGTGGGACATAAATCTTGCAGAAGAACATTCTTTCTATAAAATGTGTAAATAACAGCGTTTGTTGCCGCTCTCTGATTGATCCCTTGAGCTTTTAGGCATCCTGGTGGCCCCACAGGGAGTCAGGAAGGGAAACATTGGCTGCATGGGGGGCTCTGAGGGAAAAATCCACATTCAGCCAGTATTCCCAGGATCCTGAGGGTGGCAAAGCCCTGCCAGCCCAGGGAGCCCCCCCTGTGCCCGATGCCCACCTTGTCCCCCAGCCCAGAGCACTGAGTG
>JAWWMP010000219.1:0-20932 GCA_035047865.1 Dendrocincla tyrannina
ATGGATGGATGGATGGATGGATGGATGGATGGATGGATGGATGGATGGATGGATGGAGGGATGGAGGGAGGGATGGAATTTTGCTCATCAGGTAGTTGAAGCATCTTTGACCTCGGCCTGTGGGCAGACTTTGTCACTGTGAGCCTGTTTGACTGGTAGGGCTGGGTTGGGATGAAATCCAGTGAAATCCAACAGGACTGCAAGTCCACTGAAAAATTCCCAGTGAGTTTTCAGCTCTGTTGGGCCACTCTGGGAGATGCTGTGAGCCCAGCTGTAATCACAGCTAATGGTCCACCTCTTCAGACCATCCTCCCTGTCTCCCATCCTGGATCACTGGGGACCTGCAGAGAAGGAAAGGACCCTGAAAAAACTCTCAATGAAAATCCTCTGTAACTCCATAAAACCCCCTAGTGATCCCAATGGGAATCGTTGCCCTTTCAACATCCTCCAAGCCACAGGGCACAGGGGCTCTGGGTTTTGCTGGAAGTGCTTCCATGAAGTTTCTCCTCTGTCCAGTCCTCTGATTTCCCCAACTCCATCGGAAGGTGATTTTTCTGAGCCCCTGAAGTGTTCCATCAAACTTTGCTGGAATTGCCCAAAGAATTCAAACTATCTGGGGGAGGACAGAGGCAGAGACTGTGTCACACACAGCTCACATCACATTAATCTGCTTTCCTCAGGAAACAAGCCTAAAAATAACCTGAATTTGATAATGGGTTTGGAAGGCTACAAAAGCAAGGCTGCCCAGGGAATTAGCTGGGGGCCCTCCACAGAAAATGCTCTGCCCAGGGCCCTTGGCCAGGTGGGATTCCTGCCTGGAGCAGGAGCTGTGAGGCTGCAGGGACAGGGACCTTGGTGTGGGGTCAGCAGAGCTACAGAATCAGAGAATCGCTGAGGTTGGAAAAGCCCTCTGAGACCATCGAGTCAAACCATTCCCCAGCACTGCCCCATGTCCCCAAGTGCCACGTTCACACGGCTTTTAAATCCCTCCAGGGATGGGGCCTCCACCACTGCCCTGGGCAGCTGTGCCAGGGCTGGACAGCCCTTTCCAGGAAGAGATTTTTCCCAATATCCAATTTAAACCCATTTATCCTGGAGGCTGAAAGTTGGGGCGGGAGCCCCAGGACAGGCACAGGGAGGAGACCAACAAGTGTTGGATGGCACCTTCCTCTCCTCTTGGTGTCCAGATGGATTAGATTCAAATCCCTACAAATTCCAGTCCCCCTCATCTGAGCAACAGTTCAGCCTCTGTGGTTCTCACGCCAGCCCCTGCCCTTGTCCCGTGTGATGTGACACTGCTGCCCTCCCAGACTGCCCCACCTAAGGGACAACACCCTCTGCTGCCTCAGTGCCTTGTCCTCCCCACCATCAGGACTCAAACTGGTGCACGTATGTCCAGGAGCTGAACTGGAAATCGTCCAGGCCACTGCTGACGTGTCTTGAGGCAACGGGAAACGTGACCTCCAGAGAAGGAGAAGAAGTTTGGCACCATGGAAGCATCGAGGGGGTCTGGAAACTCACAAGAAGTTGCCAAGAGATTTTATAAACCAGCTTTTATAAGTTCTTCCAATGAAGAACAAGAATTTGTGTCCCTCTCTGACTTCTGAAGTCTTTTATCAACCACAACAGTGGATTGTGATTCATCCCCATCCCAAGAGAAGGCAGGAATGGGCTTAGTGTGGGTTTGTTTGTGTCCACCCTGTGATTACCCAGGGGCTGCTGATTGCAAGGAAGGCGCTGGCATCGCTTCCCGGCTGCTCTTCCCAGTTCCTCGTGTTTGCTGAGCTTGGACAGAATTCATTTCACCCCATGGTGCCTCATCCTCCTCATCTGCAGCCCAGAGGGTCCTGCCCACAGCCCTGCTAAAACCCCTATTGTGCTGCCCTAAAACTCTTTAAATATGTCTTTTTAAGGACTGAAAATAAGACACAAATGCTTCCATCGCCTGGTTTGTTTTTTTTCTCAGCTAAAATATAACAAATATAATAAATCAATTGTGAGCCCTGCTCTGGTGACGACCTTGTGATCCATCACGTTGCAAGGATGTCCCAGAGAACTGATACCCATCAGTTCCTTATCTAGAGATAACAAGCAGAAACACTTGTTGAGGGAGGAATATTTACCAGAGGGAAAAAAATCCCCTATTTCATGTACGTCAGAAGGGTCCAGCACACTGAGTTTCAGATTCCTCTGTGCCACTGTCATGATTCATGAACAAGGGCTGAAAGCAGGAATCTTTCATCCTTAAACAAAGTGCAGCTAGTCCTAAAAAGGCAGCAGAAACCCTCAGTGGGAAACTGCTGTGGGGCACTGCAGTATTTCTAACACATTTGGGGCACTGCATTATTTTGAATACATTTGGGGCACTGCATTATTTGCCCATTTTGTTTTTATAATTTTGGGGCACTGCATTGTTTTTAATACATTCATGGTCAAAGGCTGTTCTGTCATCAGTGAGGAAATCACCCTTTAGAGCATTTCTGCTCCTCCTGGTGCTTCCAGCTCGGTCTTCCTCTTCCCCACCTGCACTTCCCCTTTATTCTTCCCCCGTGCAGGGTTTCCTTCACCTCCCCTCGCACCATTCCCCCTCTGTGGGTTAATTAAAATCCCACCCTGGGGGTTGTGAGTGAGAACAGCCAAAGGGCTCTCACCCCTGGGTCACTGACCCTGTGCGGGCTCCCAGATTCCCCTAAATCCGCAGCAACCCCTCTCAGCATCCCTGAGCCGCATCTCTGCCCCTCCTGCCTCCCCTCCCTGCCCCAGGTCGGCCCGTGGGCACACCCGAGGGCAAAGGGAAGTGACAATGCCTTCGAGGGACCACCCCGACACTGTCCCCTTGCTGTGCCTCAACGAGCAGCCTGGAAGCTTCACCCACTGCCAGCTTCTATAAAAAGGGGATAATCTGCTTGTGGCTGGCGGGGAGCTCAGGTGGCTTTGCAGCTCTGGGGACGGGGCGGGGGAGCAGCCACGCACATCCCGCCGCGGCGCTTCAATAATTTACTTACACATCTGATCTTTGCCGGGTTTAGCAGCATCTGCCAGCTCCAAGTACGGTGGTTGTGGCCTTTGTGTGACAGATAGGTTTGGACAAGGAAGGGGAAAGGCTGTGCTTAATGGTGCGCTTTAATTGGGTTTGCATTGTGGAAGCTCAGACGGGCTGGGCAGGGCAGGGCGGGGGTGAGGGAAGGGCTGCAAACTCCGCCCGGGATGGGGGAGTTGCTGAGGAGCGAGCTTTTGGCTCTGGGACCTCACTCCAGGAGGGTTTTCCAGGCTCCTCTCCCGGCACTGACCTCAGGGATGCTGGAGATGCTGCTCCGGAGATCGGCTTCCACCCCGGGCGGGGTTCAAGAGCAACCAGAACATGCACATGGAGCTCCTCGCAGCACCTGGAGCCACTTCGGAACTCCTCATCCCTAAAGCGGAGCTGTCCCACACAATCCTTTCTTTGTGACCACTTTCAAGCTGCTAAATTAAAATCCTGACACAGGACCATGGATGCTGTTGTGTTTCAGGCAAGAGCTGTCAGAGCAAAGCCCAGAGGGAAAGATGCTGCAGCAGGTTTGGGAATCTTTCCCCCTCAGAGGGAAAGGGGCTTAGGAACGGCCTGGCCACAGGACAAGCACCTCCTGAAAAGCAGCACTGAGCAAGTGGGACATGGACACACAAAGCCCTCCCAGTGCTTCTCTTCCCTGCAGTCTTCTGACATCACTGGAGGACTTTCTCCCCCCCCAGACCCAATTCTGCCCCCAGGACAACCCAGCCAGTCCAACCTCTTGCTGGAACAGCTGCCTTATCACAAAGTCCTGTAGGTCCTCCAAGAGCAAACATCCTGCCCTGGGGTTTCTAGGATGCAGCTCATTAACACGCTGAGCTGGAAGCGACCAGGGCTGTAAAACTCCCCCGGCACACTCAGGTTTTCATACCCAGAGGATCTATTTGGGTGCTATTCAGTAAAACCCAGCTCCTGTCACACAACAGAGGGCTGTGCTAAGAAGACCTTAGGCCTGAATGGAGGTGGGTGGCAGGTGGGTGGCAGGAGGAACCTTTGTCAGCCTCGAGCAGACGGTCTGTTCCTCGGGCTCTGCCAACGTGGTGCCCTGGGGTGAAGATGCCATCTGGCTTGGCAGAGCAGCCAGCCCAGGGATGGGGATGGTGCAGGCAGAGGGGGACAGGAGGGTCTGTCATGGCAACAAACCCAGGGTACCCCAAGGCAAGCCCAGAGCCCTCCCAGTGCTCTCCTGCCAGTGGAAGGCATTTCAGCCTCACGGATTTCCATGTCTCCCGGCTTAGCCAAGCCTCTAGTGCTGTATTAAAGCTGCAGGTGAGGAATGCTGAGTGCCCTGCATGGCATGAGGACACTGCACAGCACCAAAGGCCAGCAGGAGCATTTTCAGAAGAGCAGGGAGCTCATTTCAACCTAAGGTGCACAGGAAATGGCTCACATGCCCCTGACTCAAGAAGGAAAGACCAAGAAGCTCTGAAATACCCACGGGAGTCCCTGAAAAACCCTTGAAAACTGGGCTGTAGCACCAAACCCCACAGCTTTGATTGGTCTCTGCTAGAAAAATCAGCTCGACCTGCCAGCAGCTATGGAGGGATGTAGATCTGCCAGGAATGTAGGCTGGACGTGTCCCCCAAGGTCATCCAGTCCCAACCTGTGCTATCACACCAACCTTGTCATAGAATCTCCTGGATGGAACAAATTCCACCTAGAAAGTGGCCAGAAGCCTTCCCATCTTCATTCATTTCTTCCTCAAAAGGGCTGTCCAGCCCTGGCACAGCTGCCCAGGGCAGGGGTGGAGTCTCCATTCCTGGTGGGATTAAAAAGCTGTGTGTGTGTGGCATTTGGGGACATGGGGCAGTGGTGGCCTTGGCGGTGCTGGGGGGGTGGTTGAACTCAATGATCTTGGAGGGCTTTTCCAGCCTTAATGATTCTGTGATTCTGTGATCTCCAGCCTAAATGGGTCCATGGCTTGTTCTTTCCACATCTTCTTATGCCACCACCATCCTCCAGCTTAGAGTTGTCACCCCTTCTGCCCCTGGAACACTCATGCCCTGTCACAGAAGGTCAAAGACAAGTCAGGATGGAGAGCCCTGAGCCACCCACCAGCCACGGGCCAGCACAAACAAGAGCTTGAGGTGCATCAGAACCATCAACAGCTCCAGCTCTAGCTTCTCTTGGCCACTCAGGGGGGCTTTACTGCCCCTTTCTGCAGCTGGACAGAGGAGGCACAAGAGCATCCATGTGACTTTGCCAGCCCTGGGAGCCAAGGATCGATTTTGGAAAGCTCAGTCCTATTCAAGCACTAAGCCAAGGAAATTTGTTGGCCTGTTTTCCTGGCACCGTGCCGCGGGTTCCTCATGACTTTGAGCACAATGCCAGCACTCTGGAGGGTGGGCAGGGGGGCTGCCCTGGGCTGGGGAGGGGGTTGGCAGCACAGCAGGGACCCCCCAGCTCAGCTCCTCTGGTCTGAGCCCACCTTGGGCCAGCTCTTGCTCAGAGGATGGTTTGGAAAAGCAGAGCCCTGCTGGGCACTTGGAGGCTGCCAGGCAGGGACTGCAGCCTGGCAGGGGGACAGAGCTGTGGAAAACTCTGGGAGAGGCACGGGAGCTTCCTGGGTAGACAATTTAGCCTTTAACAGTTGCCAGGACAGAGGAGGGGTGAAGAATCATAGAACCTTAGAAGGGTTTGGGTTGGGAGGCACTTTAAAGGATACCTTGTCCCAACCCCATGGCAGGGACACCTTCCACTTAGGAATATGGCTCATTCCCACGGTGAAGGTGCTGCTGTGCTTGAGTGGCTCAAAGGCAGTGGCAGGAGAAGCCAGTTCAGCCCTGCCCTGAGTGACAAAGTGGCTATTTTACACGTGCTTGACATTTCCAGCGGTGTTTATCTGCCACCGATCGATGGTGAGGGACAGGAACTGATTAGAGCCTCTCAAGGAGTTGCTTTTAAGCAGGAAATCTGTTTCTGGCTGATTCCCTGCTGGATTCTCCCAAGTTCAGCCTGGCCTTCAGATGTCTGATTTGAGCCTGCTCAGCTTGCCCATCTCCTGTCAGGAGGGTCTGGAAGAGGGGGAAGGAATATTTTGGGAGGGGAATGCATTGGAACTTCACTCTCTTCTGTTTTCCCCTGGCCTGGAAGGAGCCTTGGGCATGTGCACATGGATTTGGGCAGTGTGCTTGGGAACGGGGACCATGGATTTGGGCAGGAACATGGATTTGGGCAGTGTGCTTGGGACCAGGGAACATGGATTTGGGCAGGAACATGGATTTGGGCAGTGTGCTTGGGAAGGGGGAACGTGGATTTGGGCAGGAACATGGATTTGGGCAGGAACATGGATTTGGGCAGTGTGCTTGGGAACGGGGAACATGGATTTGGGCAGGAACATGGATTTGGGCAGTGTGCTTGGGAACGGGGAACATGGATTTGGGCATACACAGTGTCAGGGAGCAGAGCCAGCCAAATTCCAGCTGCTGGGTCCCTGTGTGCTTCCCAGCTGACAGAACTCAGTTTTTATAGCCCCAATGTGGCCTGTGTTGCAATTCTCTTTCTCTCCCCCTCCTACACACAATTTAATTCAATTAATCTGGTTATCTTTACAACCTATCAGAAAAAGAAATCTTAATAGCTGGCTCAAAGTGTGGAATTAATAGATATTTATTAGTATTCATTACTTTTATCACCACCTCACAGGGCTGGAGCTCTGGAAACACGGGGGGAAAGAGTGATAACCCTCTCTCCAGTTTAGAACTCGTGATGGATCAAACCTTTATCTCATCTCCACGTGTGTCACACAAAGTTCCATCCCCTGGGCAGTCCAGGTGGGGACAAACACACAAAAAAGGACCATAAATGGCTGGAGAGGGGCTTTCAGTGAGATTTGGGGTCAGCTGGGGCCACAAGTGCCCAGGCTCTTCAGCAGGGGCATTAACACAAAAGGCTTTTACAAACATGTTGTGCTTTTGGTTCTGATTTCGGTTTTGAAGAGGTTCTGAGGTCACTTGTTACCACCAGCCACTGAACTGCAGGTCAAGGTGCAAAGGGGGGCATCTGGTTGGGTTTTTTCTTTATATTCTTCTTTATCACCCTTTTAAAAATTATTCTCCCAGTGCCACAGAGCCAAAGACAGAGGAAACTCCCAAATCTCCCAGCCCTTGCTGTGCTTCAACCCCTGGGCAATGCTTCCTCCTGGGGGTGCTTGTGGTCATTTTCAGCATGAAGGGTTTGGTGCAACACAGGCTCATGCAGTCCCAGACTATTTATAGGATCCTCAAAAGTCAGGGAAAAGGGTAAACAATGCAACTTTGACACGCAGCCCACCTTGGCACAGCTGCACTGCCGTGTGGCTGTGAGGAAATAAAGGATGAAGGTTGGAGATGGGATAAATCCCCCCAAAGTGGCCTTGGAGGTGGCTGAGCCCTCCGTGTGTTTTCCAGGCTGTAGATCCCGGGAAACTGTGTTGTCTGGGATCAGCTGCTCCTTTAGCAGTGTTTTACCTTTGGTTTTGGGAGCTGGAGTGGGCAGGGCACAGAGTCTGGGTGCGATGTCCTCTTTGGGAATGGTTATCCCCTCTGGAGTGTCTACTGAAACATCTTAAGGAGAGAGATGGGATTTATCATGGAATCACAGAATGGGTTGGGTTGGGAGGGACCTCAAAGCCCATCCAGTCCAACCCCCACCATGGGCAGGGACACCTTCCACCAGCCCAGCTGCTCCAAGCCCCATCCAACCTGGCCTTGGACACTTCCAGGGATCCAGGGGCAGCCACAGCTTCTCTGCCCAACCTGTGCCAGGGCCTGCCCACCCTCACTGGTAAAAGTTCCCCACTAATATCCAACCCAAACCTGGTTTCTTTCAGCTCAAGACCATCCCCCTTGCTCCTCACTGCAAGCCTGGCTGCAGGAGATGATAAAGGACATCCCAGCCCAGCCCAGCCTGTGTTTTAACTCACCCTTTTCCCACCCCAACCTTGGCTTGCCCCTCTTAGCAAAGTGCCACCTCAGAGCTGCTTAGACAGGGGGTTTAACTAGAGCTGGCAAAGCCACGACCCAGGGAAGGGGAGAGCGTTTGTTCCGTGGCTTTTCCCGACTCCAGCGTGTTTCCAGAGGAGCACAAGGCCAGCAGTGCTTGAGCAGGGGACTCTTTTGCCCCCACTTTACCTGCTGGAAGCTCTCAGCTTACACTGATGCCCACCACAATGCCATGGCAATGCCTGGCAACCTGCACACCAGCAGAGATGGAAAAATCCGGCACAAATAACTCTGGGATTTCATGTTTTCCATCAAAAAAGGCCAAAGAGTTTTCCAAACACAGGTCAGGGACGTCTTTTGCCCTTGGAAACAAGAAGGTGGGGTCACCAAGGGGGGTGAGGAAGCACCTTCTCAAAGATCCCTTGAATAGAAGGGATTCCTTATATATGTGCTAATATATATAAATATAGATTTAGAAATATTATTATAGATAATATTCCTTATGTAAGCTTCCCTTAGATATAGGGAAGGCATTTTTCCCAGTAAGGGTGATAAAACCCTGCACAGGTTTCCCACAGAAGCTGTGGCTGCCCCATCCCTGGAAGTGTCCAAGGCCGGTTTGGAGCACCCTGGGCTCGTGGAAGGTGTCCCCACCCGTGGCAGGAGGTGGGACTGGATGGGCTTTAAGGTCCCTCCCAACCCAACCCATTCCATGGTTTGTGACCCCACAGGGCAGGCGAGGGAGGGCTCAGGAGAAGGACACCCAACCACCAGCATTTCTCCTGCTTCTACAACTTCCCCCAGCTCCACAGCTTTGACAGGAGAGGGCATTTGCTCATTTTCTTCTTGCTTCCCTCCTCCTGAGCTGCAGAAACGCCACTCAGGCAGAAGGAAGGGGATGCTCAAGGCGTTTGAAGGAGCTGGTTGGATGCTCCGCTCTCCGGAGGAGCGCCCAGGCGCTGGGCCAAAAGCACGGCAGCTGGCAGGGCCCCGAAGCTGTGCCTGAGGAAGCACGAAAAGATGCTGAATGGGCAGAAAATGGGAGGCAGGAACTTCAGGAACTGTGATCACCCTGCAGCACATCTTGCCTGGAACATATGGCTTTCCCCTCGCTCCTCGCTTTGCTCCTGGTCCAACTCCTGACTTACCCTTGCTCTGCCCCTGCTCTGTGAGGTCTTGTCTGCTCTTGCCAACCTCAAAGTGGTGCTCAACTCCCTCACAAACAGAATTATGGAATGATTTGGGTTGGAAGAGACCTCTAAAGGCCACCTAGTCCTAACCCTTGCCATGAGCAGGGGCACCTTCCACTAGACCAGGGTGCTCGGAGCCCCATCCAGTTGTGCTGTTTGCACTGAGGAAGAAGTTTTAACATGTATGGAATGTGAGACCTTCCCAGCCTTCAGTCTTTGGTGTGACCCAGGCCTGGCAGTGACCTGCACCTGGCTCTTCCACAGGTGTGCGAGTCCTTGTCACATCCAGGGGACCAGAGGTGGCAGGTGATGCTCTTGAGTGGACCTTCCACTCTCAACCCAAACCAGCCTCATCCACATGTGCCCCAAAACTGCTGCTCCAACACAAAGGTTTTGATGTCCACGACTCAATAATTCCATTTCCTTGGAAAAGTCTCAGCCACCTCAGAAAATGGACTGGGGCCACCACCTGAGCCACAGCACTGCCCCCTCCCTCACCCTTCACCCTTCATCACCTCTTCCCTCACAAAGCTCATCCTGTGCTGCCAATAAAGGCACCACATCCGACCCACGACCGTGCTGGAGGCAGGGACTGCATTTAGCAAGGACACAGGGGCCACCCTGTCACAGAGTGACACAGTTTGTCACCCTCTGGCCCTCACAGAGCAGCTGTCAGCAACCAGCAAACTGCTCCTGTCAGAGCTGGACATTCCTGAGCACTCCATGGAGGAAATGTTGAATTTTTCATGTGCATGGTGAGCGATGAAACTCAATTTGCCATGCAGTGGATTTAAAGTGGATGCTGTTTCTCTGTGCAGCAGGGAGGGATGGCTTGGCTGGGAAGCACCTTGGGTGGTGGCTCTGGGGTATCTGCATGTCCCTGCTGTCACCTTGCCGTGTGACAGGAGAAACAGGCAAATGCAGCAGGAATGGGAAGGGGGGTGTGCAAAAAGGAGCTGGCAGTGAAGGACTTGGGTTAGAACACGCACATCCTGCAGATCCAGAGCACCCCTGAGACCCCCCAACTCACCCTGGAACTGACGTGGTGCCAGGTTGGAGCAGCAGCTCCAGGTGAATACTGAGGGTGTGTGTTCAAACAGCGGGACCTCTGCCAGGGGGGAGGCTGAAAACGCATTTGGTGTCAGAGAACAACAGGAGGAGGTCATGGGAAAAGGGCCCATGGCAGCTGTGACACATGAAGAGCTGCCGCCAGCCTAGGAAACGCTCAAACCAGAGCACAGCACGGGTTTGCTTTGGCTGGACATGGAAATTACTCCTTACTCACCCTATTCCTTTGGCTTTTTTAGGGCAAGTGGCCCTGGCCAGTGTTGGGAACGGGGCTGGAAATACTGACATACCTTCCCAGCTGAGGTCCCCATCTCTGGAGGGGAGGAAGGTCCTCTGGGCTGCTCTGGGCTGGTGGCACTCACCTCCCTGAGCTGTGCTGGCTTGGTACAACACCCCCACATTGCTCCTGCTGCCTCTTTGGGCTCCAGTAGTGTTACATCAATGGCAAGTTAATCACGGGCTGGTTTTCCTGCAGAAGACACATCCTCCCCTGTGGGGATGAGGTGAAAGTGCTCCCAGACCACTGAGAGCTCATCCCTGCTGTTGGCACCACACAGGATGTTGTGCCCAGCCCTGGGCTCTGGGTGGGCACCCAGGCACCCATTCAGGGCATCCTCTGCCATGAAAGGGGCTCAAAGGGCTGAAGGCAGACACAAGGCAGATCTCCTGCTCCCCATGAGGACATCCTTGTAAGACCTGCAGGTCATGGGAGATATTCAGGACCCGTGAGGTGGTCCCAGAGATGGGTGACAATGTTTTGCTTCTGCTGGAGGTCACTGGGATGGGGAAGGATCCCCTCTGTGTGTGAAGGGGCTCGTGCTGGATGCACAGAGTGCTGGGCTTGTCCCTGCCCTGAGATCTCCATCCCTTGCTTGGACTCGCTCTGTTTGTTGTTTGTGTTTACTCGAGCAGAGAAATGGAAGAAGAGAAAGTGGGGCCATAAAGCAAAGACAATCCATAGCTGTGACACTGCACTGACTGTGCTGGGGATAAATCAGGAGGGAAGGGAAGCCAAGGTGAAGAAGGCAGCAGGACTTAGTCTGGAGGCCCAGGAGCAGGCAGAGCCTTTTGGTGATTCCCAGCACCCTCTAGTGGGACCTCAGCTCTGCCAGCATTCCCAAAAACCACAATACACAGGGAGGAGGAGGAGGGTGCAGAGCCCTTTCAACCCCCACTGGCTTGGGGTCCACTCAGGAGCTCCCCAAGGTGTGCTCACACAGGAGGGTGAAGGTCCTTCAGCATCAGGACCTTGTCCAGAGGTAGGGACTGAGCTGGAGATGCCCCTGGGCTGGTCTGTGGATCACACAGAGGAGATCAGCTCTCTGCACTGCCCTGAGAAGCCCCTCGTGTCCCCCCTGTCTCTGCTCCCCAAGATGAGCAACAGAGCCAAGGACCAGATCAGAGCACGCTGGGATGCTCTGGGGGTGAAAGAGCCCCCCAGAAATCCAGGATGGAGCCAGGGCTAATCCTCCAGACAGAGCAGGGGATCAACCACAGGGCCTACAGGATGGGACATCCCAAATTCTGCAGCTTCCCTGTGTCCTCTTTCTGGCTGCAAAGTGAAAACCCTGCAGGAATGGAAACCATCCTACAGGAATTTGCCGTTTAAGGGCATAGAATCATATAAAATTTGGGTTGGAAGGGACCTTAAAGCCCATCTAGTCCAGCCCCTGCCACGGGCAGGGACAACTTCCACGAGCCCAGCTTGCTCCAAGCCCCATCCAGCCTGGCCTTGGACACTTCCAGGCATGGGCTGGGCAATGCTGGATGCTGTGCTACCACCACAATTCCCTGTTTTCCTGGCTAAACATGGATGTGATCTTCCAGAGAAGAGGCTGCCCATGCCAGGATCATGACCAGGGATCCCAGCTCTCCTGGTTGCCTTCCCATGAGTTTTCACAAACTGTGTAGCCAACTGTCCAACTGGAATCCTGAGGCTGCAGTTCCCCAGGGCAACTCCATGTGACCTAAAAAGATGTTGCCTGGTGTGTTTTAAAGCTCTGCCTCTTCATTCACAGAGTGGCTTTTTGTTCCCCTCCCTGAAGTGCTGTCACGACTCCCAACAAATAACTGCTGGGGTTTTATGGGATGGAGAGAAGGACAAACGGCCTCTCCTAAAATCTTTTCTGTATTTCATAAATCTTGATTGTGCTGCTATATCCTTCCCTGACAGATACAACGGCTCTGAACCCACATAAAAACGTGGGTTTGGTGTGGGGTTTTATTTTAACCCCACATGTAATTCCTCTGTGGGAAAGATGAGAGGGCAAAGATTTGCCGTTGTGGGTCTGGACATTCATAGCCCAGTGGGATGCTGCTGCCTCCAGCCATCATCTCAGGGAGCAGGGATGGAATGAGGGCAAGACACGGTCATGCCTCATTCATCTTTGTGCTGTTGGACTGAGGGGGAAGCTGGTTCATGACCTGATTTCCTATTTCTAGCTGGCTGCAGGCTGTGACTCCACAGCAAGGACTGCAAGGAATCCACCACGAGTGTGGCTTCTTTACAACCCTGCTCCTGATCCAGTGTCTGGAGAAATCAGCACAAGTCTGGAATGTGAGAACCTCTGGTGAAGTTAATGGGGGCCTTTGCACGGACCTCGAGTAAGATTTTATCTCATGGAATTATGGAATGGTTTAGGGTTGGGAAGGGAGCTTAAATATCATCCATGCCCACCCCCTGCCATCTCAGAGCTTTCTGCGGTGTGGTTTCAACCAGAAGAGCCTGGAAGGAGCCATTTCTCATCTTCCTGCTTGTTTTATGAGTTTCTCCCCAGAAAATGGAGAGGGAACATCGTTCAACCCCAAACTCAGTGTGGGGCCAGCGCTGTGAGTGGGGAGGGAAGGGGGAAGAGCCCAGCTTTGAGCTGATCCAGCTCCAGCCCAGTGCCTGGCTTTGTCTTCACGGTGAGCAAAGCAAACAGAGAGCTAAAGACAAACAGCCCCTTGATTTCCCAGCGAGATTAGGAGGCGGCAGCAGAGCAGGAGAGTCTTCATGAAAAATGAAAGAAGAGCAGGCGGGTGGAAGGAGCAGTGAAGATGAAACTCAGTGAGTTATCTGGGGCATGCAAGAAAACCATCAGCCCAGCAAAAATGTGAGAGGAGAGCACAGGAGGTGAAAACGTGGGGGAAAGCGAGGCATTATGATTTATTAATCACACTGGCTTGCTGTTAAACACTGCTGTCTTGCTCAGAAGATGGATGGACACACAGGCCTGGCCAAAGTCACCACAACCCATCAGGGCAGGGTGAAGGCCAGCAGGGAGTTACCGTGTCCCAGGCTTTGTCCATATCCCTTGGAAGTGCCCACACACACATGGCCATCCCCAGCAGCTTCTCTGCACAAGGAAGCAATGAAAGACCGTGTTCAAAATCACCTGGGAGCTCTGGGACCTGCTCAGGTCCAAAGTTCACTCTCTTGTGTAGCAAGGAAGGTCCTTCCTGGCACAGGGATGGGAGCCAGGGATACTGCAGGATGTCCTCTTGCAGGGAAACCTGGAGCTCTTTTGTTCAATTTGCTCCCTCTCCCTTCCAGATCTGTAGAGAATCATGGAATGGGTTGGGTTCGAAGAGACCTTAAAGCTCATCTGGTTCCATCCCAACCTTCCACCAGCCCAGGTTGCTCCAAGCCCCGTCCAACCTGGCCTTGGACACTCCCAGGGATCCAGGTGCTTTTCTGGGCACCCTGTGCCAGGGCCTGCCCACCCTCACAGCCAAGAATTCCTTCCCAATATCCCACCTAAATTTCCCCTCTTTCAGAGGCAGAAGCAGGACAGCTACTGATTTTCAGCTCTTCAAAGCTAAGAAAGTCCAGCTCTGCAATTTTGATTCCTCCTGCCCCATGTCTGCTCCTTGGCAGAGGATTTGGGAATGTCTCTGCTCCCAGTGTTCCCATTGCCAGCTGGGATTTTCAGAGCCTCGGCCAGATGTGGCCTGGGGCACACTGGCAAAGCTCTGGAGCACCGATGGGATGCAGGAGCAGCATCTCACTGCTGATGGCTGCAGCTGCAAAGGGTTTAGTGGAGAAATTCAGGACGGGAAGCTCTTGGAATGTGTATGGCTTGGGGAGAGGAAAGACAAAAAGGGGGAGTCTCATCCATCATCATAAGTTCCAAGCACTGTGCTTCCCACTGCTTTCCCTGGGAATGGGGAAGATGGGATTGGGCCCCTCTGCTCATGTTTGGAGCAGCACTGTCCCTGCACGCCTGGCAGATGATCCAGAGCAGGTCCCTCCTAAGAAACCCCGATGGCACCTCCTTTTCAGGGGCAATGGCCATGAAACATTAAAATAGTTGGATATTCTGGGAGTGCAAAGTGTTTAAGATTTGGCATCAAACGACCACTCAAGTCCCCGCAGCAGAAAACGAAATAGCTTAAATTCCCTGTGGTGCCCTGAAGCGAAACCAGCTTTCTTTTCCCTCTCTGGGAAGGAAGAGGAGAGGAAACTCCTGCAGGCTGCAGGTCTGGGCCAGGGAATGGCCACCACACACCCCACACTGTGCCTGGGTTTGATTCCTTCAGCCTGGCTGCTGAAATAATCAAGTTATTCCTGCAGTCTGGAGCTGGGTGGGAAGATTAATGCAAGGCACGCTTGTATTGCCCTTCACTACCTGCAATTTCCTCATTTCCCTTTTCATGAGAACTGCTAAAAACACCCCTGTCTCTGTAAAAGTGATTCCTCAGGACTGTGAGTTTGCAGCAATAGAGATTAATTGCTCATTTGCATCACTCCTGATGCAGGTGCAGGCAGGGCAAAGCTTTTACAAGGTTTCTTTGGGATTTGGGGGGTTGTTTTCCCTTCCCCAGCTCTCCCAAAGGATGGATGTACCCTCAGCTTGAAATAAAAGCTTGGATTCCTCAGTGTCTCCCCCAGCCACGAGGAAAATAATCCGAGGGGATGATGTGTCTGGGTGCTGGTGCTGAGCCTGCAGTGCTGCTGAGCAGCTCCTGGCACTGCCTGAGCTCAGCCAGAAATCCTGAAGTAATTCCTTCTTTCCCGTTTGATTCCACAATTTTAATTTTAGCCAAGCAGGATGGACTTAAAACCCCTTCCCTGTTCTCCTTGCAGACATTCCCCTGTGGTCCCTGGAATGCCAGTGGGGAGGGAAGAAAACCCTCCACACAGGAGAGATGTAAAGAAGAGTCTGTTTGTGGAAATACCACGAAATCCTGCGTGGAATTCCTGGGACAGCATCCTCAGTGCCAGTGTTATCCCACTGCGTGGCGTGGTCGGATTTTGGTCTCTTCCACGATGCTTGTCCCATCTTTGGACAAGAGCCTGGAGTGGCAGGACAAGGGGAATGGTTTCCCACTGCCAGAGGGCTGGATGGGATATTGGGAAGGAATTGCTGGCTGGGGGGGTGGGGAGACCCTGGCACAGGTTGGGCAGAGAAGCTGTGGCTGCCCCTGGATCCCTGGGAGTGTCCAAGGTCAGGTTGGATGGGGCTTGGAGCAACCTGGGCTGGTGGGAGGTGTCCCTGCCCAGGGCAGGGGTGGCACTGGATGGGCTTTGAGATCTTTTCCCACCCAAGCCATTCCATGATTCCCTCATCCAATTAACCTTCCAGAGGGCACACAGTGTCCTCCAAGCTCACAAAGGGAACGAAGGAATTTGTTTTCCCAAGGCACCAAATGCAGCAGGAACATCAACACAGCTTTACTTGGCCATGGTTGGCACAACCCTTGGGCATTAACACAATCCCACCCTGGCAGCTGCCTGGCACCTCTGTTAAAGGAGCAGGGCTGGGGAGGAAGAACCTCTGGAGAGGCTGAACCTCTGGAGAGGCTGAATCCCAGCAATTCTCTGTTCAGGGGTTAACTTTTTTTAACCAAAGAGGAAACGGAGCACGATTTTACCTTGATTTTGACTTCCCTTAACCAAACAAAGAGGAAATGGAGCGTGATTTTGCATTGATTTTGACTCTTTTTAACCAAACCAAGAGGCAGTGGAGGGTGACTTTACCTTGCTTTGCCTTTACCCAAACCCCTCTGCATGCCCAGCAGCCCCAATGCTCATCTTTCCCACCTTGCACCCAGTCCCTGCCAGGTCCCCACCGGGGATTTCCTGCCCTGGCCTCACGCCCACGCCCCAAAACTTCACCCAGGTTCTTCAGGCTTCCTGTTTTTCTCTTCAAGCTTTCATTTCACAGCAAACCATTTCCTGTCCCGAGGCTTCTTGCGACCGAAATCCCTCAATTTATCCTCGGCAAGACGTGGCCGGTAAAGTCTTGGATGGCTTTTCCCCGCTGTCAGTGCTGGGATGGGTGATGGGCACCTCTGGGACAACTTCAGGAGGGTTTCACTGTCATCTTTTAGTCTTGCAGGTTGTGTCGAGGAGATGGGGAGTGAGGCAGCTCTGCTGCAGACAGCTTTTCAATTACAGCCCCAGGAAGGGTCGTGCTTTCTGCATTAACTTCTCCGGCAGTGCCGAGCCCTCTATTACTGCGGCTTTCAATCATTTCCCCCGAGCTGTTTGTTGCTCGAGTGCTGTTCTAAATGAATTAATGGGCTCACAAGCAGTGGAGGGGTGTGGGGCTGCCATCCCACCTGCCTCTGCATGGGAATGCCATTAGAGAGGCTGAAAAGCTGCCAGGGATGGAGAAACCAAGATAAGGCGGGGAGGGATTCAGTCAAAGGGATGCTGCGGTGACAGGACCATTTTAGCAGTGAATTTCCCTTTCTTTGGGGTCACGGGCATGGCAGGAGTTTTTCAATAATTGCAGATGTGATTTCAAGCTCGTTAACGGTGTGGCTGAGCTCGAAGGGCCACGGCTGTGGAAAGGAGCTGGCGAGGGTTCATTGGTTTCAGTTCATTGCAGAGCCACCGGTGCAACTCAATAACAACAAATTTCTCTTGCAAAACACTCCAAGTGCCTGTTCTCACTGTTATTATTTCCCTGCAGTCTCTATTTTTATTTATCCCCAGTATTTGCAAAAATCAAGCTTTTATTTGTAGCCACTTTGCTATTTTCCCTCCCCACGCAGCTCAAAGGCTGTAAAGGAACTGCTGGTTGTTCCTGGGTGTTTATATAGGACCTACAGGACTGACTTGAACCCTGAGAGTTCTGGGTCTGACGTGCGGTGGGAACACCTGTCCATGACATCTCCCATGGCAGTGGTGTTGGAAGTAGATGATCACTGAGGTCCCTTCCCACCCAACTACCTCATCAGGCCTAAGAGTCACACAATCCCAGAATGGTTTGGGTTGGAAGGGACCTCAAAGACCATGGGCAGGGTCACCTTCCACCAGCCCAGGTTGCTCCAAGCCTCGTCCAGCCTGGCCTTGGACACTTCCAGGGATGGGGCAGCCACAGCTTCTCTGCCCAACCTGTGCCAGGGTCTCCCCACCCTCACAGCCAGGAATTCCTTCCCAGTATCCCACCTAACCCTGCTAGTGGGAAGCCATTCCCCTTGTCCTGCTCCTCCAGGCCCTTGTCCAGCTTCTCTGGATGTCCTCTCCAGCCTGGTTGTGTTTGCAGGAGGTGCTGGGCAGTGCCGTGACCAGGAGCAGCAGCAGCCACAGCCACCACGTGTGTTGAGGTCCCACCATGGCCTCTCTTTGGAGCTCCTTGGAAAAAGAAGTGTTCAACCCTCAGAGGAAGAGGCTCCTGGAAACCATCCGAGTGTGGAAAACAGGGAAGAAGAAGAAGATGTCCATTCTCTGTGTTGTGGGTGAGACCCCTGACCGGGTGGGGGACAGGCTGAGTTGCAAACCCAGGAAGGTTTCTTTCTTTGGTCTCTGATGGCTCTTTCCCTGAGCTGGGAGAAGAGACAAGACCAGGCTTTGGAAGGTTGTGCTTTAGGGTTAAACAGAGGAAACCTAATTCTGAGGAGAAGCTGTGCCATGTCAAGAACTGGCAGCAAAAGCTCCCATTCCCTCTTGAATGCTGATGATCTTTAGCTGGCTGGAGAGAGCAGGATTTGCTCCCTCCATGAATGGAAGAGGGGTTTTTTTTTACCATTTGCACCAATTCTGTCATTAGAGGTCAGCAACAAGCCATTCTAACACGACGCAGAGCTGCAGCCTCGCTCTGCCCGTGCTTTTGCCGAGAGCTTCGACGTTCCAGGAGGACAAAGTTGGTTGATTCGGAGCCAAAGGAGCAAGTCCTTCTGGAATTTTTCCATCTCCTTTGCTCTTTTTTTCCCCTAGTTGTTCCATCACTCCTGAGAAGTTGTTAATGTAGATTTTTTTTGACACATTTGCAGGGCAGACACTTTCCTGCCAATGAGTTTGCAGACAGCGTGGTCACCCACAGCACTGATTTCTCAAAATCCCAGCCATAGTGTTGGACTCCAGTGAAGTCCTTCCACTCCCTCTGTAGCCAGGGGAGGGCAGGAGGAACCTCCCCAAGATATATCCACTCCTGGAGTGGCATCTAAAAGACACGAGTTCCCCCCAGAACTGGCCATGCCAGATCTCTGGAGGTATCAAACTCATATGGAAAATGCAAATTTGACTAGGCAGAACTAACTGCAGGGGGCACCTCCCCGAGGAGCCGAGAGGTGCCAGTCAGTTAATTGGCACAGGAGCTGATTTTTGAGGGGACATGTTGGTGTGGGTGCCACTCAAACAACCCACTGCTCTTGGACCCTGTTGTAGGGCTGGAAATGGGGCACAAAACTGTTACAAATCCCATTGCACTTGGGCTCCCTGTTCCTGCTGCGTTTGGATTCTGCTGAAATATTCCTCGTGTCCTCACAATGGCCTGGCTGAAAACTCTTGGGAATTGCTGCTAATCCCCCTAGAGGCTTCAAAATGCTCTGGATTGGACCCCAGACAGCAATTCCAGCTGTAAATCCTCAATGAAATTCAAAGTAGGCTCTCCCCATCTGACCACAACCAGTGTCCGTGGGTCTGTCCGTGGGTCTCTCCACTGAAGGGCTGTCCTGGGCTGACAGGAACGCTTTGGGTTGGTGTTCCCACCCCAATTTCTCCTTCCCAGTGGATTCCCCGAGGCCGCTGCAGCCGTGCCTGGTGGAGGTGAGGGTGGAGAGAGCAGAGCTGTTCAGGACAACACATTGGTGGCCTCTGGCAGAGCTCAGGCTGGTGGATGGCAAGAGTGTCCAGCAGGTAGGACTGGTGGTCCTTCTGGGGCAAAGGGAGAGACCTGAAGGTGGGACCGGGATTTGAAGGGGAAGCCGGGTCCTCTGCTCAGCCCAGGAAGAGCAATGGGATGTGTGTTTCCGACACTAATTTTGAGGAAAGAATTTAAAAAGCACCATTTAAAATAAATATTAAAAGCCTCTGCCTTCCCTCAGAGCTGCTTCCTGGAGCATGAGGAGCTGTGGTCCCTCCTGGGATGGTTCCTCCATCCTGCATCCTGATTTTGGACATTGGTTTCCCTCTCCCCTTCCAGGGAGATGCTGAGGCTGGAGGGATTTCCATCCCTCCTGAGTCATCCATCTCTAAGTTAAGGAATGTCAGGCTGGCCAAATACCCAACTTGGTCAAATACTTGGCCGTGGCTTGGTGGCGTTCCCTCAAAGCTTGGACTTGATGGTCTTGGAGGTCTTTTCCAACCTTAAGGATTGTATGATTCCATGTTCCTGCATGGACACAGCTCCCAGCAGACTCAGTGGACAGGCTCATTCCCCAGGCATGGCACCTCCTGAAGCTCTTTGCTGGAGAGATGGGCTGCAAAGCTCTCCTCTGCTCAGGTCTCCAACATTGGCAGGACACAGCCAGGTCCATCTGTCTGTCCACGTTGACAAAGCCCCATGATGGACACTTTCATGGGGCATTTAAAGATCAGATGGGGGCAATTGCTGAAAGAAGGATTTTGGAGGGCTGGAGTCATCCTGAGTCTGTGCCTTGAGGGTGACATCAAGGTTTTAGGGCAAGACAGCAGGGGCAGGAGATTCACTTTCTGCTGCTGGGGCTGGCAGAGTGTCGTTAAATATGGTATAATTAGGGTTTTTATTAATGTGAATGTTCCAGGGGCTCTGGCAACACGCCTGGGCTTTCACAAGCCTGGAAATAAATGAGAGAAAGAGCAGCTTTCTACTTCTACATCCAGGACAAATAAAGTCCATCTGCACAGCGTGTCTGGAAGGAAATCAAAGGTAGCTTTGCAGGGCAGAACTGGGCTGGACATTGTCCCACACTGTCCTGTCCACGAGGACAAAGGTGCTCTCACATGTCTGAGCCCCCCTTTAGAAGGCGAGCCTGGCCCCACCAAGCCCTTTGGCTCCTCAGGAGTTGGGATTGGGAGAGACCTCCAGGATTTCCAGTCTTTCCCCCCCATTTGCCATCCCAGTGGGATAAACTGTTCACACTCTGTCTGGAAGTACTGGGGGGTTTTGAGACCCCTCCAGCTGGGAGGCAAACAGAGGATTTGGTTCTCCTGGTGGCTCAAACCTTCTTGCACCTCCCAGCCTGTGTTGGTGCCCACATCCTGCCCGCTGTGCCCTGCCTGTGCTTTGGGCTAGAGAGCTCTTTGCAGACGTATTTTTAGATTGCAATCCCCTCCCCTTTTCTAACCTTCCTTCTGTGAGGCTGGCAGGGCTGACCCCCCACTCCCCTTCTCTGGGGACTGTGACAGGACAAGGGGCAATGGCTTTAAAGGGACAGTTTTAACAAGGGCAGGGTATTGGGATAATGGAAAGGAATTGTTCCCTGGGAGTGTGGTGAGGCCCTGGCACAGGTTGCCCAGAGAAGCTGTGGCTGCCCCATCCCTGGGAGTGTCCAAGGCCAGGTTGGAC
>JAWWMP010000220.1:0-20928 GCA_035047865.1 Dendrocincla tyrannina
TCTATTCTATTCTATTCTATTCTATTCTATTCCATTCCATTCCATTCCATTCCATTCCATTCCATTCCATTCCATTCTTATAATATATTATCTAATTATTTTAATTTGCTGAATGCATCAGCAGCCTGAAGGTCCAAAGGAGAAGATCAGAGACGGAATAATGATCCCCTTCCTTTAGAGAGAACAATGATTTAAAAAGTCATCTTGGACTTAAGGACAGAGAGGAAAGGGCAAAACCCACTGACCTTTACAGAGAGTTGCCTTTTTTGGTTGTCTTTATTTATTTTTGACTATTAGTTCACATGAAAAGTGGTGTTTTTTCACTCAGTAGTTCCCTTTCCCCTGAGAAAAATCACGTCTTGCTGTGCGAGCAACTCGAGGCAGGACAGAAAAGGAGAACCCCACGGGAAAATGAGAAATCCCTGGAATAGTTGCACATCACAGCCTGTTCTGCCTGCCAGTTAACGATGCTGAAGTGCTCCCAGCCCATGTTTCAGCTCCTGAAATCCCTCCCAGCCCTCCTTGACCATGTGCAGAGATTCCTCTTTTTATTACCAGAAGAATCCAAGCTGAGCCAACCTGGGATATGTCCTTGGGAAGAGGGAATACCCAGAGCTCCAGCTGCTCTTTCTTAAGGCTCTCTGCGAGAGATTTGCCTTCCAAACCACTCCCTGCTGTCAAGGTGAGAAGGAATGGGTTCATTTTGCCTTTCTCTTCACCAGCAGCTGAAAATTGAGCATGTTCTCTGCCTGTGAGGGCAAGGACTCCCAGCACAGGGTCCTGTCGCCTGACTCTGACCCTTTAACATGGAGAAAATTCTCCCTTTCTGCCTGATCCCCACTTCCCAGGCCTCTCCCTCCTGCACATCTGCATGGAGGGAAATGACAGAATGTTCCAATTTCTCTCAAATGTCAACTAAAAAAAACACCAAGCAAGCCCAAATAGAAAACAGATGCCCCGGGGCAGCCCGGGAGATAGAAATGTAATGCTTGGAGCTGTCTCCACATCCCTCATTCCCACTTTTCTGGGCCTGCTTTCACTGGAGCACACCTGAGTTCTGCTGGCAAGACTTCCTCGGAGGGTGGGTGAGTCCCCAGTTGAAAACAAACCTTGAAAAAGCCTCTTGTGTCTGAGGAAAAATGAGAAATATGGAAAAAGACGCTCCCTAGGGTTGAATCAGATCCTGCCAAGGTTATTCCACTTGGGCTCGTGCTCATCCATGGAAGGGTTGACCTTTCAAATTGATCTTTGGGAAGATGAGCATCTAGAAAACATCTCCTGCACTTCCTGGGGGCACTGCTGTTCTGTTTTCCTGCTCCAAAACAGGAAGGGCAATTTAGGCATGGACAATTCCAAGTGTCCCACTGACAGAGTCTCGCCCCTTCTCCTTGCTGCTGTTTATTAAAGTCTGTTCTTATCCATCCTGCTTCATTTCCTTTCCATTCCTCTCCTTTCCCATTACACATTTCCTCAGAGAGCAGAGGCCAGACTTGCTGGTGGAAAGAAACTTGAGTGCAGGACAACCTCTGTTGTTATTATTTTCAATAATTGATGCCTCAGATCAAAAAGGACCATGATAGGGTGTTGGAGCAACCTGGGCTAGTGGAAAGTGTCCCTGCCCATAGCAGGGGGTGAGACTGGATGAGCTTTAAGGTCCTTTCCAACCCAAACCGTTCTGGGATTCTCTGAAATAAGACTTGCCGTGTTCCCAGAATTCCTTCAGTCATGGAATTGTTTCACTTCAGCTCTACTGATGGATTTTAAAAAAAAAAGCAAACGGCATGGAATGAAATTCAAATCCCAAAATCATCAGGAAAAAGGAAAATGGGGAAAGAAATTGAACATCAGTAGGATCTGAGATACCTAACCAGAGGCTGGGTGCCCCAAACATAGAATAATGGAATAGTTGGGGTTGGAAGGGACCTTAAAGCCCATCCAGTGCCACCCCCTGCCATGGGCAGGGACACCTTCCACCAGCCCAGGTTGCTCCAAGCCCTGTCCAGCCTGGCCTTGGACACTGTTTAATGGTCCATTATTGAAAAATGTAACCAAACTCTGAATTCCCAGGGATGGGGCAGGGCCTCCCCACCCTCCCAGCCAGGAATTCCATCCCAGCATCCCACCTAACTCTGCCCTCTGTGAGTCTAAAGCCATTCCCCTGGTCTCACCACTCCATGCCTTTGGAAAAAGCCCCTTTCCAGCCCTCTTGGAGGCAAAAATACTCCCTGGAGGCAGATCCCATATGCCCAGAAGATCTTGTCTCTCAGTCTCCACCCTTCCTGAGCTCACATCATGCATCAAACCAGCAAAGCGCCAAGAGCTGCTCCCCAACAATCCTCTCAGTAACCCCACTAGGAGCCAGGAACCTGTTTGACAATCCTGGAGCTCCTGGCAGGAGGCTCTGAAGTTTTGGGATCAGAGTGTGGTGCCCACCAAAAGCAACATGAGATTAAACCTTTGCTCATCTTCCAGCAGGGCCTTTGGAAACCCTTCATGGGAGAGGAACATCGAGGTGAGGAGCCTGTCAGGGCTCAGAGAGGGACTGCAGAGTTTGTTTTGGTAGAGAAGTCTCCAGAGCTCTGATAGACAGGGTCAGAAATGCTGGAAGAACAAGATAAATCAGATAAAAAGATAAATCAGATCGAGCTATAAATGCCCTGCACCAGCCAGGGTTTCCTCGTGTCTCCTTGTTCCCCATCATCTCCATCCCACCTTGTGCTTGAATCTCACACGTTTATGTCAAAAATGTGTGTTCCACATTCAAAGTCTGCACTTCAGAAGATGCCAAATTTCCCAAATAATTAATTCTTCAGCACCCCCCTTGTCTTCTCCCAGAGTTGTGAAGAAAGAAGTGAGGAGTACAGAAAATAATTTATTCTTTTAACCCCCTAATCTCCTCAGTCAATGACATGGGATTGACTTGACTGTCCCCCCTCTCACCTTGCCAGGCAGGTGGTGTTGGCTAAAGACGAATCCTTCAGGTCTGGGTGGAGAAGAGACCAAATAAAAACCATTTGTGGAAGCTGCAGCCAGACAAGTTCAACTGGGAGACAAACTCCACATTTTTGAGGGAAACTTGCCAACGGAGCAAACCCCTGGAAGAGGGGGTGAATTCTCCAGCGTTTCTGCTGTGATTTAAATCTCACATGAAGGCACATTTTGATGTGTGTCTGACTGCCAGGCTGGGTCTGTATCTTTGAGTGCCTCCAAATTCTCAATTCCCACTGCTGGTTTTTTTGGCAAGATGCAGCTGCTTATCCACAGATATGTGTGATGTCATTGCAGGTTCTGGGAGGTTGTCTACCTGCTGTCCAGACTCCTGCTGGAGAGAGACATCCATCTCCTGAAGCTCCTGTGGCAGAGCTGCCACCTCTGGGGGTGTCTGTGACACTCAGGCATTTCTCACACAGCATCCTCTTGGATGGGAATTGGAGTCAAAAAGTCATTTGCCTCACCAAATTATTCTGCTTTCAGTGAGAAGAGATGCTTCCTGAACTCACTGGTGATTTGGATTCAGGGCTTAGGGGCACCTTGTCCTGCCAGGGGTGGTCTGAGGTGCCCCACCCGTGCCATGCTCTGAGATGACCCCCCTGGCCACCACCTGCCCCATCCCTTGGTCATAGATCTCCTGTGGATCCCAAACTGCAGGCTGGTGTGTGCAAATTCCTTGGCTGCACCGGGTTAAATAGGATAAAGCATCTGTGTTTGGGCAATAAATCACACCTGGAGCCAATGCTGGGGATGGAGAGTCCCTCACCCAACCCACCCCTTTCTGGAGCAGCATCTGGAAACCAGGCAAGACACCCCACGGGGACTCAAATAAAACTAGACACCTCTATTTATTTTCCTACAGAAGATGTGAGATGGAAGGGATGGGGTTTAGCTAAAGGACCTGAAAAAAAAAGCTCACCTGATTGAAAAACACGCAGGATTCTTGGGAAGGTTTCACAGGAAAGGACCCAAGAAAATAATTATTCGTATCTCAAGAAATTCCAAGCGAGGGAATAAATTCCTGGGATGTGAGCAAGCTGTGACTAGTTACCCCTGCAGGCGGTCTCACCTTCGAGTCCCAAAGGTGGAATCAGATCACTCTGTCTCTCTCAGGTCTTCAGGTTTCACCTGGTCACCCTTTAACAAGCCCAGAGAGTTTTGTGGGACTAAAGGATTTCAGTCCTCAGCAAACGGAGCCACATTTAAAGGCAGGGACAGGAAAGTTTAGGTTGTGAAGCTGTCAGTGAATTATCCACACTTTTGCCAGCAGGGAAAAACATGGAGAAGCTGAAATCCCTGGGAAAAGGGGGAAATAATTTCCAGCCCATGGTACAGAGCGTGGCTGTGAGAAGCAGGATGTGTTTGTGTCCACTCTGCTTTCAGCCCTTGGGAAGTTTGGAAGGAGGAGATGGAAACCCAAACAGCTTCCCAATGCTTGGGCATCCTTGGCTTCGTAGAATCCCAGAATGGTTTGGCTTGGAAGGGATCTCAAAAACCCCATGGGCAGGGACACCTTCCACTAGCCCAGGTTGCTCCAAGCCTCATCCAACCTGGCCTTGGACACCTCCAGGGATGGAGAGTCACAACCTCTCCGGGCAACCTGTTCCAGTGCCTCACCACCTTCACAGTAAAGATCTTCTTTCTAACAGCTCACCTAAACCTGTCCTCCTTCCATGAAACCCTTTGCAGAAGGCTGTGACCTGTTATAATCCATTCTCCCTGGCTTCTGGAGGAAAAAGGGCACTTCTGATTTATAAAGGAAATAGGTAAAATATTACATTTGTGCTTTATGCATAAATTGCTTTATGTATAAATTACTTTATGCTGTTGAGATCTGCCAGGGCCATGAATTGTGTGAGCCTGAGCCATTTCTGTTCTCAGCCCAACATCCAAGGCTTGTGTTTCCAAGGAACCCAATTGACCCCGATCACAGTGATGGGAAAAAAAACCCATGGATTTTGAAATCTGACCATATCCATTTGCAGTCTGCTCTGTCTTCTCCTCCTTTGCTAATAATGGGAAGCTACAGAAGTTAATTTAAATCTCCTCCAGGGAGTAGTTCCAAGGGGGAGTGGAGCACAGATCCCTGTATCTTGAGTCAGGAGGTGGGAACAATCCCAGTGCTGAAGTGGAAGCCGTGCTGCTGAGTTGTCCATGGTGTTGTGCTCCGAGTGACTGAGCCCTGGGGAGAAGGGCTTGGCTTTATATCAACCCTGTGCGACTTTGAATTGGCCCCTCTTTCAGAAAGTGGGAGGTTCGGGTAGGAAAAGCGCATGAATTCCTGCAAAAAAACTATGGCATAAAGCCCCAAACTCATAAGGCTGAGGAGAAAAGAGGTGGACTTCATCTCATCTCACTTTGAAATCATCAAATCTACTCCAATCAGTGGACAGTGAGGGATAATTCCAGGTTCTGAGTCATCCTGCCCTGGCAGAGGGGTCCAAAATAGCTGGGCTAAGATTCCTCTCTCTCACTTCATTGACCATCAAGGAAAGCTGGGTGAGTCCTTTGGACCACAGGAACGTATTTCTGATGGGTCAAGTCGCACAGGATAAATCCAGCCTCCACCTCAAAGCTTTCAGCAGACGTGCTTCCCTTTCCCTCACCTCAGATCTCCCCAGATTTGCCTTATAAACCATCCAGCTGTTATTTCAGTCTGTCTCCTGACAAGAAACAAAATAGATCATCCCTGCAGATGGTTGACAACATCAAGCAGGAGTAATTCCAAAGTTTTTTGGGGTTTTTTAGGTTTGGTTTTGCTGTTTGTTTGGGGTTTTTTCCTCAAGAACTGTGTCACTTCCTGATGTTCTGTATTTATTAACCACAATTTGGTGCTTTTGATTAACTATTGTGTTGCAATAGTTAATTACTCTGCAAAGCTAAACTCGTGCAGGAACGTTGTTTCCATTTGGGGAGTGCAATGGTTTGACTCTTGAGTTCTTCTTCCCCTTCTCCACCTCAAATTTCCCCTTTAGATGACTTTATTCTTTTAATAGAAAAAAAAATTCCCCCATCCAACTGCTCCAAAAAGCAAAATGCACGAGATCTTCCTGGCTTTGAGAATTTGCATCTCTTCTGTGCCCTTTACCCTGGCCTAGAACATTTCTTCCTGAATAAAGGAATATTTTAATCTGTCTCCTGTATGTTGGGACAGGAGTGGGTGCCTTCCCTTTTTTTGGCTTTAAGGATCTGGCATATTCTCCCCCTCCTGTTTCATAAGGGTGTTGCCATGCCAATGTCACTGCTGGGGAGGGACAAGGTTTTCCTGTCCAAATATTGGCTTTTAGTGGCAGTTGACAAATCCTCACATATTTGATGCTCCTCAATGTTCCAAATGTCTTGCTGAGTCGTGGAATTGCTTGGGTTGGAAAAAGCAGGAAAGGACAATCCGGGTGTTCCTTCTGACCTCCTCTTGGGTTCCAAGCTGCTCTTCTTCCATGTTCATCAGACTTCATGCCCTTCCTCCAAAGTCTGAGCACATCTTGCATTTTTCCAGGGAAAACTCTTTCCTCCTGTGTCATGTGAGCCGTGGACCCTTTCCCAAGATCCTCTCGGAATGCTACTTAAGGAATTATTTAATGACTTGGAATATTCTCATAGTTATCCCATCTCTCTTCACATGGCATGTCGTTACTTATTATTACTTATCACTTATCCACCAGGGCAGGTTCAGATCAGATATTAGGGAATATTTCCTCAGGGCAAGGGCTGTCAGGCACTGGAATGGGTTGCCCAGGGAAGTGATGGTGTCACCAGCCTTGGAGATGTGAAAAACCACGTGGATGTGGCAATTTGGACATGGTTTAATGGTGAACATGGTGGTGGTGCTGGTTGGTGGTTGGACTTGATGATCTTAGAAGTCTTTTCCAAGCCCAACAATCCCAGGATTCTGTGGGTGAGTTTGGGATGTTCACTGTGACATCCAACGAGCATTTGAGGGTGATGTGGCCAGTGAGCAGTAAATAATATAAAGGAGGTGCCCTTTTGACCACTGAGGACTCTTTATGACCGTGGGGACTATTCCTGGAGATGCAGAAAATTCCTTCTAATGCCATTTTCTGATCTGTTTACAAGTATTTGGTGTCTCAAGGAATTCTAATAGGAAAAATGGGAGCCCAACAGAGCCACATCTCTTCTTCCAATAGCCCAAACATTGTCCCACACTGCCCTTCTAGGAAGGTCATAGAATCATTTAAGATAGAAGAGACCTTTAAGAACATCAAGTCCAACCATGAACCCAGCACTTCAAAGGCCACATAGACCTTCAGAAGGTCTCTTCATCCCAGAATCAGCTCTCCTGCTGGTATCTTAGAATCGTGGGATTGTTAAGGCTGGAAAAGATCTCTAAGATCATCAAGTCCACCCACCCAGCACCACCACCACGTTCTCCACTAAGCCACGTCCTCAAGAGCCACATCCACACCCTTTCTGAACACTCCACCACTTCCCTGAGCATCCTGTTCCAGTGCTTGACAACTCTTTCCATGAAGGAATTTTTCCTAATATCTAACCCAAACCTCTCCTGGATGAAGTTGCATCTTGAGGCCCAAATGAGAACACTGCACTGCCTCTAACAAACATGGAAAAACTTGGACCAGCCTTAAAATCCCACAGCTCAAAGAAGCGACAAAACTTCTATACATTTCCCGCAGCTCAATGCAAAAGAAGTTTGCATGATATTCCACCTAAAGGCAATGTCTTCTTGCACCCACTAGATGGGAGCAGACATTAATTTATGGGACCGTGCCAGTCCCTTGACTATCTGATGCCAACGTGTGTGGTCTTGTGGGCTTGACTTTCCTTTTGAGTGCTGTTTAATGAGGGAAATGTATAACTTTGAGCAAATCGATTCCTGGACATCATCAAAGGTGTTGCTTGGCTGAGGGCCAAGAGATCACTTGAGTACGAGAAGGGAAGGAGTGGAAACCTGGAGGGTGTTTTCCTCCAAACCAAATCAAATGTACATGTTGGCTCAGGGGGCTGTTTTATTTTTAAGCCTTGACTAAGCACTGCAAGGTTTTAGAGCCTGCAGTGAAAATATTTGGGGTTTGGGTCTGTGGATGTTCACTTCTTAATTCCCTGCCTTCACCTCCTGAGCAGGAATGAAATCATGTGCCAGGCAAGGCTGGGCCATCGAGGAGAAACAATTCCTGGCGTTTTATTTGGGGTAGAAGTGCCAGCTTTCCAAGAACTGTCCATTAAGAGGAAGAGATTTCCTGTTGCAGCAGGGAAAAATAGGAGCCCTGGTAGTCACTGTTTACTAGAAAGGGCTGATGAATAAAAGGGTCAACACAGCAGCTCCTGAGTCACCGTGGCACGAAGTCCAAGCAGAGCTCCCTCGAGGGACACATGTCATGTAGAGAGCGAGGTGATGTTTGCAGAAGGACTTCTTTGTGGTCCATATGCCCAGTGTGGGGAGGGATTGAAGGGCAGAGGCAGCTGAAATCCTGCCCAGGGTGTTTTCCCGGGATCCAGCCCCTCAGCCAACCCATCCCACCCTCTGGTGAAGGGGATTCCCAGCGGATCTTCAGCATCTGGCATTGCCAGCACAATTTCCAGGTGTCCCTCCCTCAGTCCTTAGGAGTTCCCAACACAGGATGACTTTTCTGGCCTCAGACTTCCCACTGTTGGTGAATCCCTGTGGAATATTCTCCTGCTGCTTCTAAGGCAGCCTGAGAAGGCTAAGCTGAGATATAGACACTGAAGTCTGTAAACTTAGGGCTGTATGTGCTCCAGCTGGTCACTGCCCAGCACCCATGGGGAGGAAACAAAGGATTTCTGCTGTTTCCCTTTGCTTTTAATATTGCAGTAAAACATTCAGAGCTCTCCATTTCAGGGATGTCCCATCTAACATCAGTGATGTTAATCTAAATACAAAGAAGTGGAAATAAGAGATGCTTTTTACTCCTATTTCATATTTATACTTTGTTGTATTTCTTGATTGGTTCGCCTTAAATCATGGACAAATTAGTTATTTCAGAAACAGACACGGAGTCCTGTGGTGCAACAACAGAAAGAACGTGGATTGGAAAGATTGGAGAAGTGGAAAAAGAAGGGAAAAAGAAGAGAGGGAGGGAGGGAGGGAGGAACACCTTCCACTAGGCCAGATTTCTTCAAGTCCTGTCCAGCCTGGCCTTGACGCTCCCAGGGATAGAAGAAGCATCCCCAGCTTCTCTTTCCCTGCTCATTCTCTGTTTCCCTGAAAATGAAAGCCACAGGATTTTTTGGGGAGGAAAACAATTCCCCACTGGTCCAATATTTTGGGAGGAGAAAACAAAAATCTGCATTCACCAGCACAAAAAAATAAAACATCTCCCAGAAAACTTAAAAGCCTGGAATCTCAACACGATATCAGGGAGATAAAATCATCCCATGCTCTCGTGTTTAACTGCCGAAGTGAACTCAGTTTCCTTCGAATAAGGCAAATTTGCCCAGCCAGGAAGGTTTCATGGGATGGGAAGGGAAAGAAATCCTTTGTTCCTGTCTACTTGAACTCACAGAACAAACCAGTTGACATAACAAGGCATTGATGAACACACAGGGCTCTTGGAGTAAAGCACTTGGCAAGGTCAATCATCCACTCAAGGCTGCTCTGGGGCTTGAAAACCCCAACTTTTCCCCAGGCCAGGGATGTTTGTGGCGCAGCAAAGCTGGAAGATGGTTTTACGAGCAGCCAGAGCAACATTCTGGGATTTGTGCCGGGAATTGCACGGGAATTTGGTGAACATGGACCCTTTTCTGCCTCATTTCCTTATCACTGCTTTGCAATTTGAAGGTTATCTTTCTTTTCTCTCTTTTAGAGGTGCATTTAGCCTTTTTTTAGTGCTGTAGGGACTCCTGAATATTCCATAATTTCCCTCTCCCTGCCTTCACCCCCCTTGCAGAGCCACCTCCAGTATCCCAGCAAACTGGAGGTGCCCCTTCCCAGGCAGTGATGGAGGAGCTGATGTTGTGAAAGAGAACTGAAGGGTCCACACCTGGCAGGTGCCTCAGGTTGGGCAGAAATACAATTTTACTGAAGCACAAGAGAATTGTGATCCCAAATAAAACCATAAGTGGCAATCCAGCATGTTTTCAAAGGAGGTTAAGAGCTGTAAACTGAGAGAGGAGAATGTTTTAGTTCTGCTTTGGAAATGTCTGTGGGGTTGTTGATATTTTTTCCCTGCATTTAATTTTGTCGTTCTGGAGTGGAAAAAATGTAGAAATCACAGAACTACCAGTGAGACTCTGGAATTATGGAATGCCAGAAGGGTTTGGATTAGAAGGGTCTTTAAGGATAATTCACTTCCAGGGGATGGGACACCTTCCACTAGACCAGGTTGCTCCAAGCCCCATCCAATCTGGCCCTGAATATGTTTCATCAAACCCTGATCCAGCCTCATTGCCCTCTCTCCTTCACATCAAACCTCAATAAACCCTAAAAGCACAGAGAGTTAACAGGCATTTTCTTTGAGATTTAAACCCTCAGTCTGTGACATTGAACTCCAGCCACGTCATCATAAAAATAAACCAAACAGAACCCCCCAAACCCCACATTTCTGTCCTCTTTTAATGAGCAGAACAACACAAAGGGCACCCAACATAAACCGAGGAAACAAGAGCACTTCTTCTTAATTACAGCTTTGCCCAGGGCATGGAAGTGACAGCAGAGAGGGCTCATTAGTCCTAACAGAGCTGCCAGGAAGCACAGGGAGCCCTCAGTGAGAGAGCTTTGCCTTGTCAAGGGGGAACACATTTATTACAGCTAACGAGGGGTGACAAACCAGGGGGATGTGCCTGAAGAAGCCCCGAGTGCCTCCTCCAGCAGTAGCCTTGTCAGTGACAGAGGCCAGAGCAGCTCTGCAGGACCCTCAAGAGGTTAAAGGGTCTCGGGGCTGCTCCTTTAATTAGCCCTTGGATAGCTCGGGAGGATTTCCTGCTCCAGGTCACGGTGGGACAGGGCAGGGACCTCGGGAACAGCCCGGCATGGAGGGGAGATGTTTGTGCATAGAGCTGACCCCACAACTGCTGTGCTTGCTTCAGGACACGGGCTGGGAGCCCAACAGCAGCCCAGATGTGCCAGTGGTTGGTTGTGAGGAGGGGGAGTGGGAATAGGGATGGGAGTCCAACAGCAGCCCAGATGTGCCAGTGGTTGGTTGTGAGGAGGGGGAGTGGGAATAGGGATGGGAGCCCAACAGCAGCCCAGATGTGCCAGTGGTTGGTTGTGAGGAGGGGGAGTGGGAAAAGGGATGGGAGCCCAATAGAAGCACCAGAGGAGCCCAGATGTGCCAGTGGTTATTTGTAAGGGAGGACAGGGAGTGGGAAAAGAGATGGGAGCCCAACAGCAGCCCAGATGTGCCCCTGGTTGTTTGTAAGTGAGGGCAGGGAGTGGAAAAAGGGATGGAGCTCAAAAGGAGCCCAGATATGCCAGTGGTTGTTTGTTTGTGAGGAAAGGGAGTGGGAAAAGGGGTGGAGCCCAAAAGGAGCCCAGATGTGCCCCTGGTTGTTTGTAAGTGAGGGCAGGGAGTGGAAAAAGGGATGGAGCTCAAAAGGAGCCCAGATGTGCCCCTGGTTATTTGTAAGAGAGAACAGGGAGTGGGAAAAGGGGTGGGAGCCCAAAAAGAGCCCAGATGTGCCCCTGGTCATTTGTAAGAGAGAACAGGGAGTGGGAAAAGGGGTGGAAGGGGATGGGGAAGCAGTGCTGGGAGTATGGAAATGGGGATGGGAATCTCTAAGGTCCCTCCCAACACAAACCAGCCTGTGATTCTGGGAATTTGTCTTTCCAGGCTGGGGCAGGACCCACATTTATCCTGTTATCCCCTTCCAGGACCGCCCAGCTGCACTGTGGAATATCTGCACATCCAGTTCCAAAGGGGAATAACCACTCAGGGGGTTTCCCATCCGACCACCACAATTGAGAAGAGTCACACAGCACCTTTGGTTTGATGTGGAGGCTGCAGAAGCTCCAGAAGGACTACAAAAGCAAATAATAAAAAATAAAAGCCCCAAATTTAAACTGAGAGGTTTTGATTTCTTTCTCTCTCCACTGTTCTAGTCTCACACAGGCTCAGAGGAGTCAAGAGCGGGCCTCAAAGTCTCAGACCTGAGCCACAGTAAAGAACTGGCCTCTGTTTGCACCAGGGGAAGTTTAGGTTGGATGTTGGGAAGGATTTCTTCATGGAAAGGGTTGTCAAGCACTGGAATAGGCTGCCCAGGGCACGGGTGGAGTCACTAATCCCAGAGGGATTTAAAAGCCTCATGGATGTGGCACTTGGGGACCATGGATGTGGCCTTGGCAGTGCTGGGGGAACAATGAGGCTTCATGATTTTAGAAGTCTTCTCCAACCTCAACAATTCTGGAATTCTATGATTCCATGAATAGATCCATCAAAAATCTCGCTTAGAGCCTCTCACAGATTTGGGAACGTATTTTGGGGTAACTTGCTGAAGTATTGTTGGTCAATCATAAACTTTCTGCATCATCTCAAGTGCTCTCCTGCCAAGTCAACAGGATTTCAAATCTAAAGAGAGCTGATGTTTGCTTAAAACACACATTTTCCAGGGAGAAGCTCTTAGATAAAGATCAGAGACATTCCAAGTGATTATCAAAGCTGATAAAGTCCCCTGGTGTGCAGAAAGGTCAGCAAAAGGACTAAGATGCTTCTTGAACTCTGCTTTGAGATACTGAGAGGACAACACAGGTGGGTGTGTTCCCCCATCCCTGGAAGTGTCCAAGGCCAGGCTGGACAGGGCTTGGAGCACCCTGGGCTAATGGAAGGTGTCCCTGCCCATGGCAGGGGGTGGAATGAGATGATCTTCAAGGTCCCTTCCAAGCCAGCCATGGGATACTCTGAGGCTGAAATCCCTCCTCATCCTCTGGAGAGTGGCAGCTACCCAGAAAGAGGATTTAAAGCAATTTGTTTCACATTCCATGTGCACTGTGGTGGGAACACAACCCTTGGGACAGCCCCTCAGGCTTCTCTGAAATACAATCATTTGGGAAGGACTAACCTCAGCCTTCGTGTGTGTTGTCTCCTCCTCCACCGACCCACTGAGCTTCCCCAGAAACTGAGAAGAGGCAAAACAGATCCTTGCCCTACGGACAGGCAGGATTCTGGGCTGAACTGGCCTTTCCTCTGGCCCAGGACAGCTGGTCCTCCATTCATTGATGGAACCAGAGGTTTGAGCTGTAGCAGCTCCTGGGTTTAGCTCTGGAGATTTCCAAGTGGCATTTCTGCAGCTTGGGGTGACAGGGAAGTTGTGATCCCAGCCAGCCTGGGGGGAAATTTAAACCCAAGAGCACCCTCGAGACACATAAATCAAAGACTTTGCAGGAATTCTTGCCTCTGCTAAAAATTTAATTGGATCATTCAGGGTTTGATGAAGATTCCTGTGTGAAAATGATGAACTCACCCCCCTTTTTTTTAATGGTTTATTTTTTGGCAGCTCTTTACATGAGACACTCCAGCTCCTGGAGTAACAAGCTTATATCTTAGAATCTGTGAGGGAAAAGGTATTTTAAAAGTTGTTCTTCATAGCATTTTATAATGTTTCATTCTTGGAAGGGAAGGATGAGAAAGCGAAGTATTTCCTGCACTTCCTGTGGGGTTCCCATTGCAGTGGGATGCCTCAGGCTGCTTCTGCTCACTTCACATGTAGCCACGTAAGGACTTTAGAGAAAAGTTTGGGAAAGATGTTTCCAGGCTCCTTGAGGAAATCCCTTCAGGGTTGTTCCTGGTTTCCAGTGGGACATGATCTACCCTTCTGCTTCTGCTCTGGTGCTGCTCTCAGTGGAGCAAATTCTGCAGCCCCACAAGGCCATTCCATCCATCCATCCTGTTATCCACCCCTGTCTCAAGCCTTTTGGAGAACTGCAGGGTGGTCACCTCTCTGAGCAGCCACCCCTGAAAGAGGCAGAGTGGTTTGTCACCTTCTTTGGGACATGTTGTTTATGGACTGAAGGTGTTAAGTACTATTAAAATTAGAGTGACTCTGCTTAGGGCTGGAGCAGCTCTGCTGGGAGGGAAGGTGGGAGAATTGGGACTGTTCAGCTGGAGAAGAGAAGCTTTGGGGGGAACTGATTGGGACCTTCCAGGACCTGAAAGGAGCTCCAGGAAAGATGTTTACAAGGGATGGAGGGACAGGGCAAAGGGAATGGCTTCAAACTGAAAGAAAATAGGTTTAGATGGGATACTGGGAAGGAATTGCTGGCTGGGAGGGTGGGCAGACCCTGGCACAGGCTGCCCAGAGAAGCTGTGGCTGCCCCTGGATCCCTGGAAGTGTCCAAGGCCAGGTTGGAGCACCCTGGGCTAGTGGGAGGTGTCCCTGCCCATGGCAGAGGGTTGGAACGGGGTGATCTTTATGATCCCCTCAGCCCAGGCTATCCTATAATTCTCTAATTCTATAATCTCATCCAGACTTCCTTTTTTACACAAGTTTGGATCACACGCTCTTATGAAGTCCCTTCTAACCTGGGCTGCTCTGATGTATTGAAATGACATTTAAGAATCACCATTAGGTGGTGAAGATGGATGAGGTTCGCATCTCTCTCCCTGTTTCGGTGAATGTTGAGTCCCTTCCCCTCTCCCCTGGTCCCTGCACTCCGACTGCAGCTCCTTGTGGCAGGAATTACATTTTTACGATGTGCAAAATGCTGTAAAGTGAGAGCAGAGATTTGTGATTTCTCCTCCATATGAGGGGAGGGTGATGAAAACGTTTGGGAGGCGGCAGGCAAAGGGAGAACTCTGTCAAAGTGGACAACCCTTCCCCCTGGGAGGGTGAAGAGCTGAGTGTGAGGGGTTGAGTGTGCAAAACAGGGGTGCCTGCCTGTGCCCAAAGCCCTCCTTGCTCTGGGTGTTCCTGGCTCGGCTCCACTGGCCTCATCCCCAGAACAAGCTCCCCCAAATGTGGTCCCTGCCATGCAATTCCCGGCTTTCCTGAGTGAGCACGAGCTGTGTGGTCCAAGCAGAGCATAAAACAATACCTGGAGGGAACAGTAATGATGCTCTGACCTCAGAAAAGCAGGGGTTGGGCTGCTCAGGGCTCTCTCAGGCCACATCCCTGTGATCCAAAGGTGAAAAAGCAGGGAGAAGGTTTTGGGGGAACCCCCATGTTTTGGGAAAGCAAAAGGGGGGCTGTGCCACATAAAAAAAAACAAAACAAACTACTCCATTATAGTTCTTTCATTTCAAAAGCTCAGACAGCATTTGCCTGTCCCTGCGTTTATATTGACATGCTGCTGAATGTGGAATTCCCTGGGCCTGTTTTAACGGCTTGCTTTGCTTCCATAAACCCACATCTGTTTGGGCTGGAAGTTTTCTGGGCTTGGCATGGGATTCAATGACCAACTTGCCACCTATAGAGGCTGAACAACACACCAGGCTTTGAGGTTGTTGCTGCTGGAGGGAGGGGTTTTTTTCCCAGCTGTTTTCATGGAGCAGCCCATTATTCTCTTACCTCTTTTCCCAATAACTTGATATGCCCCTAATCCCTTTTTTGGATTGGCTGTGTTGCTGTTGCCATGTTAAGAAACTCAGAATTTCCTCTCCCAGTATATAAAAAGAAATTATTTCATACCTTCCAGCTAGTTTCAGCCTCCAATGGACAGCCAAGTGTTGGTTTATGTTGCCAGTAACTCTTATCAATTATGAGGAAACCAATTAATTTACTTATGCAGAGAGTTCTGGATATTTAAAGGACCATCCCTTCGACAATTCCAGTTGTTTGGTTGTCTCCTGTGACAATTGCAGTGGGTGTTTTGCTGTGAGAGGGTGAGATTCTCCAAATATTTTGGGTGTGCTGGATCAACAAGCGAAGGGGTTTCCCTAAAACCCAGGAATGACTCTGAGGGAGGAAAGGGGGAAATGGGATCAGTCTGACTCAGTGTACATGTTGGGATGAGGTGGGGAACCTTCAGAACGTCCCATTAATGCCTTTATTCTTCAAATGGTTAAGAATCACAGAACAAGTAAGGTTGGAAAACACCTCTAGGATCATTGAGTTCAACCATTGACCCAGCACTGGTAAAGCCACCACTAAACCCTGTCCCCAAGTGCCACATCTACACGACTTTTGAACACTTCAAAGGACGGTGACTCCACCACCTCCCTGGGCATCCTGTTCCACTGCCTGACCATGCTTCCAGTGAAGAATTTCCCCTTAATATCCAATCTAAACCTCCTCTGGCACAATTTAAGGCTGTTTCCTCTCATCCTGCCTAGAAGCAGATGGGGACTGTGCAAGTGTTTGTCACCTGAATCCCTCCTCCTGGTATTCCAGGAAGGCAGTTCCTGCCTCAGAACACCATCTACAATAACACATCCCTGATCTTTCAAGCAATCATGCACATGGTTGATTTTACAAACATTTTATAGCACCTTTAATTTTGTGGGACTGTTTGTTCCTCACGTGTCTGAGCATTTTCTCTTTCACAGCCTAATGGCTGATCCTCTGGTGGAATATTCCAGTGATTAATTGGGAAATCTCCCATCATTTCTTAGTCCTGCAACTGATTTCCTGAATAATTTCCCTGGCTCCCCTGCATCCTGACTGTGAGATATTTAAATAGCCAATTCCCTGCAAAATCATTGATGAGTGGGTGTCTATAAACTTTGGAATCTTGTTTGATTGATGAAATATGGCCTGGAGTGGGCTCTGAACAGACATCAAGGTTGGTGAGCAGGGCCCAAACCTCATCAGAGGCCCCTCAGATAATGCCATTCTGTAGAAAGGAAAGTGGTTTTGGGGGTGCTTTTTTGAACTGGTGTAAAATGTTGTCAGCCACAATATCCCATCACAGGGAATTCCACAGTTTACCTCCAGGCTGTGAGGTTGCATTTCAAAACGCCCATTCATTTTATTCCACGATAGCTCTTCTATTGGAAGGAACTGTCATTATTTGCTCATTTTTTCCTTTTAATTTGTGATTTTATATCTTTGGTCATATCCATCATCAAACCTTTCTCTTCCTTGCTGATTTCACAATGTGTTCTTCATTCTTTGTAAAAACTATTCCACGTGTTGAATCCTCATATGACACTTTTCCATCCATTTTCTGTTTGATTCTCACTGCAAAGGGAAAAATGGGAGAATTATAACCCAAGAATTCTCTGGTAAGACCACGGGCTGTAACCCAAAAGCTCCTCTTCTCCAGGCTTTTTCCCTTTCTCCCAATAACTCACCCCAAGTGTCATTATTAAGCAACATAAACTTCTTACAAACTGGGCAGGGACACAGTTTTAATGAAGCCACAGGAAGTTCAGGTATTTTGTTTTGTTCATTTGCCTTTTCTTTGTGGTTGCTTCTCTTTTGTTCTTAATTTCTATTTGTGGTTTTGGTTTTGTTTGGTTTTGTTGTTGTTGCTTTGCTTTGGTTTTGTTTTTGCTTTTCTTATTTTGTGGTGGGTTTTTTTTCATTATTGTCCTGACCTTCACCAAATGTCACTGGCTCAAACTGAGGGAATGTCAATGTTTTCCATCAAACCCTTCACATCGAAGCAAATCCCTTTTCTGCCAAATAACATCATGTCAGCATGATAATGGCATGAAACTGTGCCAGGGTGGTGGGCACTGCCCAGGCTCCCCAGGGCAGTGGGCACAGCCCCAAGGCTGCCAGAGCTCCAGGAGGGTTTGGGTGATGCTCTGGGACACAGGGGGTGACTCTGGGGATGGTCCTGGGCAGGGCCAGAAGATGGAGTGATGATCCTTGTGGCATATTCTGTGATTCTTGTGTGGCTCCAAGAACACCACGGGATAAGGACCCAACTCCACAATTAGTAGGTGAGAGGGGTGGAAAGACTTGGTCTGACCAGATGGGCAGTGAGTTAACCCTGGCACAGCACCCCATGCCCCCCAGCTCCTCCCCTTTGCTCCCTGCCTTCCACACTCTCCAAACTGCAGTCTTTGTGTTCCTTCCCAGCCCCTGGTGCTGCCACTTTGCCCGGCTGGCACTGCAGTGTTTTCCAGGCAGGGCTTGGAGGTATCTCCATGCTGCTGCTGCCCTTCCCCAGGGCTCCCATCTCCCAGCTCCCCACCAGGGCAAGGCCCAGGCAACGAGGCTTTCGGCTCCCTTTGCAAAACAAAACATCCATAACGTGAAAAACAGACCCACCCATTCTTTTTTACGAGCCTGTTGTTTTGCAGGTGTTGCCAAAAAAAACCCCAAGCAATGTTTGCGTGCCGTGATTAGCGGGGCGATCCCGAGTCCCCATGTGTAGGGATGTGTGTGTTTGTGTGTAAAACAATCCCAAGCTTGGGCAGACATAAATGGGGCATTAGTAAGTTTGTATTTATTTAAAATAAGTCATTCTAGCCGAGAAAGAAGTGTCTGTGATTGCCATTTCTCCCCGGGACTGGAGTGGCTGGCTCGATGTGGATGGCTGCGACCCAGACCCACCTTGTTCCACCTGCCAAGAAGTGACTTCAGGCCTTTGGGCTTGCCTTGCCATCAGAGTTAATGACCTCTCTGATACCCACCCTGAGTCAATGCCCGAGGTGTGAGTGATGCCCTGGGGCTGCAGGGGAGCCGTGACCTCCAGCCTTAGCAACTGGAGTGTCCTTGCTGAGAGAGGAAATACATAAAAACAAAATATAGAGCTGGAATAAAAAAGCCCAAACCAAACCCCTCGCTTGTGTTTTCCTGCTCTTTGTCGTGGCAGCTTTTTGAAGCTTGGAGGCTCGTGGGGTAAAAATAGGGGAGTGATGAGGGAGTGCCTGGAAAATAAAGTGTTGCCCACAGCTTTTACCCCGTTGCATCTTTCATTGGAGACATCCCGAGGGACAGCCCAAGGGGCACGAGGACCCAAAGGAACAGCACAAAAGGGTTGGGTTGGACCTCAGGAAAAGGTTCTTTTAATTGGTTACGATGGGTCAGGATTGGGAAATGCCTTTTCTGACTTCATTTATTTGACCTGACTCTCTGGGCACTTTGTTATCCCTGCAGTAAGACTTTGGTGCCCCTCACAAGAAAGTGTTGCCAGGAGAATGGAGAAATTCCTGATTTCCCTCTGCTGTGGGAAATAGAATTACTTGGGAGCTTCAAAATAAGGAATTTAGGGAAGTTTGAGCATGTCCTGCTCCGTGGATATTTCTGGGATGGTCTCATCAGTGCACATTCCCTCAGTCCCAGCTCTTGTGGTGTAAATAGAGGATTTTTCCAGGTGAGGATTGGGAGATTCTGGGAATCACCGAGTTATTAAGGTTGGAAAAGCCCTCGAAGATCATGGAGCCCAACCATTAACCCAGCACTGCCAAGGCCACCACTAAACCACGTCCCCAAGAGCCACATCTACATGTCCTTCGAACACTTCCAAGGATGGGGACTGCCCTGGGCAGCCTCTTCCAATGCCTGACCACCCTTTTTGGGATGAAATTTTCCATAATATCCAACTAAACCTCAGCTGGTGCAGCTCAAGGCTGTTTCCTCTGGTCTTACCACTTGTAACCTGGGAGGAGACCAACTCTCTGTGGTCTGCAACCTCCTTTAAGGGGGATCAGATGGATCTCAGTCCTACAGGGATTCAAAATTGCTATCCAAATTTGCAAATTGCCTTGTTTGCAGGGGTATTCCCAGTGATCCTGAGTGATAGCACAACTAACTGATCAGCCACAATCACAGCTTTTTGGGTCATCTGAGTCAGAAACTGCCAAAAGTTTTCCTCAGCCTGGATTTCAGGCATTTGTGCCAGATCCAGGAATTACAGGCAGGGATTGTCTGGTCTGAGTTACACCAGCAGTCAGATGTGTGACCACAATTTGCCTCTTCCAATCCTACTAAAATAAACAACAACTAATGATAACATTTAAGGAAGTCTTAACAAAAGGAAATTGGATCAAAGGAATTTTTTTTTCCCCCTCTTGCTTTTTTTTTTCCTTCTCCTTTTCCTTAACCGCAAATTGGCAGCCAAGGAACTTACAATATGCTGAGTGCAAACAGAAGTTGGAAAAGGCACTAATCAGCTCTGGAGGGGAAGGAACCACTTCAGAGAGCCCCTTCAGACAACCAAGTCCTGCAAAGGAAGGGGCTGCTCTGCTTCTCACTCCCTGAATTGCAGCTCTGGCACTTCAGTGAGGTCCCTCCAAAAGCTTTTCCAGCCTCTCTATTCTGCTACTCCTTCTTTCTTGAGGAGGTGGATGGGGGAAGATTAATAGATTTAGTTTTCAGTGCCCTCCTGAAATCAGTAACAATTTCAATTTAAACAAACCCCTGGGCAGAACTGGGGCCTTCCTGAAGGATCAAGGCTCGATTCTTTGCAGCAAGTGATCTAAACCAACCAGATGCTCAAGCAAAGCCACTCAGTAATTCCCAAAGCTCAAAGCCAAGATGCTTTTAAACCAGAAATAACTCAGCTGCTTGACTGATATGTCAGCACATGAAGCTGTAACACACTCACCGAACGTGTGCCCAGAGTTCATTGCTCACAGCACCAAGGGCTGAGCTCTGTGTTCTTAAACTGAGTGCAAAAGGCAATGGAAATGGAACAATTTTTCTTGATAATCTGAGTGCCACTAACCCTGCTAATATTAGACTCAAAATGCACTTGTCCCAGGCAAGGGCACCAGTCCTGGAAATGAAAGCGTGAAATTCAGAGGGCAGAAACCTCAGCAGGCAGAGCACTGACTGCAAAAATATGCAGAATGGTTTGATATGACCAGTTGCTGGTGGAGATTTTGGAGAACCAGAAGCATTTGCTCAGCTGAGCTCAGCTGCAGGGTATGGGCATGACACTGGCATCGCCCTGTTCAAAATTGAGTCAGATGCTGAAAAAAAACACATAAAAAGCAACAGAAAAATCATTCTGGTTGCCATTTCTCACCTGATCAAGTGGGAGGTTCCCTGCTCATGGCACTTGATGATCCTTAAGGTCTGTTCCAAGCTATCCATCATCTATCTATCTATCCATCCATCCATCCATCCATCCATCCATCCATCCATCCATCCATCCATCCATCCATCCATCCA
>JAWWMP010000221.1:0-20667 GCA_035047865.1 Dendrocincla tyrannina
GAGAAATGGAGACACACCATCCATAATGCTGCTGCTTCCTTTGAGAACACACACAGAATCAGCCTGGAGGAAAAAAGACAACGCAGAAAGAACTGTGCCTCGCCAATACCACCTATGGAGACTTTCCCTGTGCCTTTTGCAACTGGTCTTGCCTTTCTCACACTGGCCTTTTTAGCCATCAGCACACTTGCAGCAAATGTGGGTAGAGCCCTTCCCAAATCTTCATTCACGAAGCCTAGCCATGATGACTCTTCTTTAGGGTACATACATACAACTTTGTTTTTCAATTAAGGCTCTCAATTGCATGCATTCCTTTTAAAATAAATGTTCTTGTTGCTCTGCTGCGCTGCTGTTCTTAAACTAAAGGTCGGCTAATTACTTATGCAAACCTCATAACCACAGACCAGGTGTTTAAGGGAATGGATAGTGAAGATGGAGTGATCTCGAGTTGCTAAATAGGCAAACAAGAAGATGAAATACTGCCTTTTAATGATGAGAAGATTATGTTAAACTCTCATTAGAAATTGATTTTATTTTCCTATTGGCCAGCAGACGTGAGGTAATGCATGAGTGTTTTGTTAAATAAATTAATCTTTTTTCCATAACTTATCCACTTCACCAAAAAGGCAGAACCTGTCCTCTGCAAGTTTTGATGTCTTCTCCTCTAGTTTCTTTCTTTCTTATTTGAATTTTTCTTATATCCAGGCTCTTTATTCCAGAAATATAGTGCCAACATCCTTTCTGGTTCTCTTCTCCCTCATCTCTGCTATTGAATTGTGTTGGCAGAAAGCCCAGAACAGATTCCTTTGATGCTTTTCAGTCTGCTTAAACTTTAGTGCAATCTATATTCTTTGTTACCGTATTGCACTTGCAACATCTAAAGAAACAGAATATCATTTGTAGGTGAATTTTAAGCAAGCCTCTCATTTTAAACAACGCTCTTTGTTCCCTCAGTCACATTTAAATCAATTTTCCAAAAGTTATCAGGCTTGACTGTGATGTTACAAGGTGCATTTAGAAAGACCTTGGTATAATTTCTCTGGTATATATTCCTTTAAGTATATTCATGTTGTAAGTGGGGAAAAGGGCTTCACCTAATACTTTTGATTTGGTATAAAGCCCCAGGTTATTAATGGCAAAACATTATTGTGGGTAACTACAACCCTTTTTCACTGGAAGAGGACTCTGAAAGGAATTTCTCTGCAATTGAGAATGGGGGCCAGGCACATTGATCTCTAGCAAGAGAGTTCATAGAAGATATTGAGAAGTGAGCCTTTTCTGTGAAGTCAGAGGTGTGAGTGGAAGAAGGGAAATCCTTCTGGAGGCTTCAGTATGGTGAGGTTTTGCTGACTTTGCTCTCAGGTCTCTCTGACCATCTTTGAGAAAAAAATGTCAAGCTTGCATCAGGATGTGCAACTCCAGAATATTAAAAGGTTTTTCTGTGCCTTCACAGTCATGTTTGTGTATATTTTTAGCATACTGTGTATCTTTTCCCCAATTATTTAGCAACGTTTGATGCAAAGAGAACATCTGGCATTATAAATCATAAGACCGAGGGGAAAAAAGGTTCCCCTGGGCTGTTTTCTCATTTCATCTTGAAGCATGCAAGCTAACATGATTTATATGTGTTTTGTACAAAAAAATGTCATTAGGAGTGGCAGCAGGTTTTAATACATAAGAGAAGTTAGGTAAAAATAACTAGAACAACAATAGATAACTCTGACTATTATTTAATATTTATTCTAGAAGCACCTTTGCTTGTATTACCTTTTTTTTTCCTGTGTGTGTAATTGTTTCTTGATTTGCTACTTTCTACACTTATTTTTTGACTTCTGATAAAGTGGCACAAGCTTTTCTCCCCCCAGGCAGTTGGCTGGTTTGGGCTAGTTGGGTGAAACTTTCTAATTAAAGATAAAATGTTTACTTTTATTGATTCCCTGTCTGATCTTTGTTAACTGGTTCATTTTAGAGAGTGAGCACCTATGAGGTCATCAGCTTGCCCAGGAGCTGGCATTCCCAGCTTGTCTCCAGGACTGCCTTCCCTTCTGGCATTTACCAAGTGCAGGCACTGATCCTCGAGCAGTGGGTTTTCAGGGAATGCAGGAGGGAGCAGATCCAGCCAGCCCTGAGAGTGCAGAGGAGAGGAAAGCGTGTAATGCTGGTGCCAGCCGTGATGACGCTGCCAGTGCCAATGCTGGTGCTGCAGATGTCACCAGGGCAATTGGCAGATACTGAGGAAGAGCTACAGGCAGTAACTGTTTGTAGTAATATGCCTTCTCATGCTGCAGTTCTATACCATGTCTGCAAGTTCATTGCTAGTTGTACCATGTATGCATTTAGAAAGTTTGCTCTAAGTTCTCCAAGTCTGGAAATGTTTTCTATATCTGAAAGGATTATTTTTGTCCTTCTAATGTGAACTTATGTGACATAAATGCCCCCCCTTCCCCCCCCCCCCTTCATAGATCAGGTTTATACGTATTTACTGTAGTAGAACATACAATGCTCATACCAGTGTCTGAATTAACAATTACTCCAGTGATATTTTGGTATGGTTGTACAATAGAATTTAAGTGCTACAAAGTTACTTCAGACTTTATAGTTACATATTCGGGGGGGGCGGGGAGAGAAAAAAGAATATTTAAATGCTTTTTGAGAGTGTGAGGTACCTATATAATGAACCAACCTACACATACAATATTATATATATTTATATTAGTGAAAAACCCTCAACCCTTGGAAGTGAATCTTTTGGACACATTTCTTCCTTTAACTTCATAGCAATTGCAATATATGTTCTGAATTCTTAGATTAAAAGCTGAGAATTTTTTATATCCCTCTCAAAGTATATGTCTGTTATTGCTTGTTTCACACCACTGTTACTTTTTGTCTTCGTTTTTATATTTAGTAAAGAACAAACAATTGTATTTGAATATTATGAACTAATCAGCATGACTTGAAGTCGAGAGGTTTTGCTGTATCTCTTGCATCGTAATCAGAAAATTTACAACTTTGATTTGCAGTAATGATTTTTTAAAGAATACAGTTTGCTCCTCAAATACACAGTTACAGTTCTTAGTGAAGTTATTTTGATGGTAATACTATAAATATCACGATTATACTAGGAACATCATAAAAAAGGAGATTATGCAGGTGTTACATTGTGGATATTAAGCCACAAGTTGCCTGGAGTGGTTATGTTTATTTAAGACTTTTAAAAAGCCTTTGGTTTGTTATTGCCTCGAGTTCATATCCAGAGAAAACACTGCTATGCTTTCTCCAAGAGAATTTCTTTTAATTTAGTGAGAAAAATAAATATCTTGGCAAAAGACTTCTACAGAGATAAGATATAACTGAAGAAAAGCATTTCACTAAAGCACGCAGCACAAAGACCCTGTTCGCAAAAGCACCCACCACAACACAATCAATAAATCCGCTTTAATAAAACACAATTCATTGGTTTTAAGTTACCCACAAAAGGAAGAAAAGAGTAAAGAAAGAAAAGAGAGATTAAGAAAGGAAAGGAATAAAGAGAGCAAAGAGAAGAAAGAAAAACAGTTACTGCCACAAGGTCATATGTCGACTAGTCCCAGGAGAAATGCAGATGCTCCCAAATGGAGACTCTATGCACCTTTTTATAGACTTTGGCTATTGAAACCATGCCTTTTAGGCAGGACATCTGTGTCAGACCACTCAGTGCCTTCTCGTACAGAGTGAGGTGTGCTGTAGCTAATCACAGGCTCCAGGGTGGGATGGTGTGGGCAGGTTATGAGGCAGGCCTTTCTTGACTGACAGCCCAGCCACATGGGTTTTGGGGCTGCCAAGTCTCTGCATGGATGTGGCCATGTTGGCTGTAGGCCTTCCAGCTCTGCCATGTGCTCTGTGGGCTGGCCTAATCATGTTCTTGCAGGCCTAGCCTAGCCCTTCCTCCCCACACACACTCACAGTGAGTTGGCTCTGACCCATATGAATATATAGTTCAGTGAGGTTGGAATCCAGTATCTCACAGCAGGAACAGAGTTTCAAGTTTCAAGACACAGTGGGACTGCCATAATGGGGCACTGGAACGCTGCACATGCAGCCAGTAAAATGTACCTCCAAATCTGAGGGAAACATCTTTCTGTTGGAGTGCTACCTAATCTTAGAATCATCAAATTACAGAATAGGTTGGGTTGGAAGAGACCTTAAAGATTGTCTAGTTCCAATCCATTTGCTATGGGCAGGGATGCCACTCACTGGATCAGGTTGCTCAGAGCCCCATCCAGCTTGGCCATTTCGAGGGATGGGTCATCCATAACTTCTCTGGTCAACATGTTGCAGTGTCTCACCACCCTCACAGTAGTGATTTTCTTCCTAATGTCTAATCTAAACCTTCCCTCTTTCGGTTTAAAACCATTGCCTCTTGTCCTGTCACTATCTGCTTGCATAAAAATTCCTTCTCCCTCCCTTTTATAAGCCCACTTTAGGTACTGGAAGGCTGCAATGTCTCCCTGAAACCTTCTCTTCTTCATGCTGGTATCAGGGTTCAGTTCAGCTCTGTTAACTTCACCAGTAGTCTTTCCAATACCTACAGCTGGGCCCAAAAGAGAAAGAATAAAGCCCACTGGTAGCCTGCTCTCTTTAGTAACTGCCAGCCTTGCATGCTGAGCTCAAATAAAGGCTGTAGAATTTGGCCCTTGTGCTCAGAGAAAATGCTTGTCTTGAATGGCTGTGGTCAGGGAGGCAGACGGTCACTGACACTGCGGCATCAAGCTGTGCTGGGGCACCTTCAGACAACACTGCCTCTAATTACCTCCTCTGAAGAGCTGATGGGGTCAAAAGTGAAAGGTTTCTGGGGGCAGAGGAAAGGACAATACCATACAGCCATGTACTACAAGACAGAAATAAAAGACCAGGAGTTCAGCACTATGTTCAGTCCTGATGTGACAATACGATAAACTTCAAAGAGATGGGCTGGTAGGGCCCTTACTGATGGTGTTCAGGCAGCATCAGGCAAAACAAAGTGAGATTTCACAGAAATATGGAAAATAGAAACGTGTCTGTAGGGACAGAAGCAAGAAGCATGTCCAGTTCTGCTGAGGGGCTCAGAATAAGCCTCCAAACTCTGCAGTGGGTTTGCCATACAGAAGAGTGCCTCTGAAGAGCGTGAGTGAAAGCTCAATGCTGTTAAAATCCAGGGAGTTTTGCCACTCCTAATAGGATCTCAGAGTTCATTCCAGTTTTCTCCACAATAGGATCCCTCCTGTCTACAGGGGAAACATAAGAAAAATGAACTCAGAGCTCAAATGACTTTCATACCACAATGGTTATGAAATAGAACAGAGGGGATTAAAAATCAGCAGCATTAACTACAGGTAACTTAATTGAGCTCTGTGAATTCTAGAAACGGCGAAGAGCTCAGCATTGCTCCTTCCTGGAGTAGACAGAATAACAGGGTTTGCAGAAAAATTTAGGAACTTCTCAGAGGAGGGGGCAAAAGTCTAAGGAGAATGGCTGTGCATCACTTTTACTCTTCCTGCCTCATCCACAAAATCTGAAGTGACTTTAAGTTCCTGGTATTTTTTCTTTTTAAGTACCAAGTTAATATTTTTCTGCCTCTTTCTTGACCTTTCATATTTTCAGAAAAGGAGGATGCACTTTATGTAATCAAGGTGCAAACTATGCTAACTTGCAGCACGCACACCTACACTAATCTTTTGGAAAACAGGGCAGTTGTGCTGTGCCCATGTGGTAGAAAGCACCTCAGAGTATTTGGCCCAGGGAACATATCTGATGGGAAATAATTTCTCCCTTCTCTGGTCAAACAGCTTTGTTGTGAAGGATGACTCCTAGGAAAGTAATTTGTCTTCTAGGCTCTGAGCTAATCAAGAGCAGGATTCTATTGATTTTTCTGGGAGCTGAATGAGCTCATAAAGGCATATTTTTAGACATAATTTGCTACTCTCATCTCTGGTCGGTGCTTTCAAATACTTGAATTTCATCAAATCAAGAGTGCTTTTGAAGAGGAAATAGTCTTTACTAGTTTTGGCCTCATGGCTGGCTGCATGATCTTGAGCAAACCATGCAGGCAGGAACTTCCTATTTTGTATTCTTTGGTCCATTTTCAGATGACTTCAATAAACTGACTTTCCAAGGTGTCAAACACCCACAGGGTAACACTCATACTTTGAAACTCAGACAGTATATCTTCACTAAAGCACTGAGTTTGAAGGAGTCTTCTATGTGCTCCATGTTGTACACATCCTAAGGTTATTAGTGGTGAGTAAAGACATGCAAAACCAGGGCATCCTTCTCACAGTGAGTACATTGAGACACTCTGCTGGGCAGATGAGGATGGTATACGTTTCAGGTGGGGGGAACCTGTGTGATGTTCAGGGCTGAGGTACTATGCTGCAACACGCTTGGGAGCAAGTTGATACTCTGAGGGAAAATCTGGGACCCTGCACCCATGGCCAAGATGTGCTGCAGGGAGCAATGGCTTGCCTCTGTTGTGAAAGGCATTACTCTGCCTTAATAGAGAAAGAGGGCAATATGGCTGTGCTGCACACAGGCTTTACTCTGTGGCAATGGTCAGAAATTTGCTACTTCTTGGGTTGGCTGATGAGTGATGAGTGCAGCTGTTGAGGCAAGGGCATCTGCCACTCCCTCTTCAGGCATACATGAAGAGGAGGGTTTGAAGGAGCATAGCAGCTGCTACCAGGAGAAAACTGTCCCTGCAAGATGGCAAGAATTGTCTCTATATTAGCTTTTCTTAGTGGGTCAGCCTTGTTGGAAGAAGTCAACTGAGAGATCTAAGAAGTGTTGCTCCTCCAGAATACATGAGCAGTACTTATACCCCAGAGCAGCAGCACTCGGGACATCTGTGGCTTCTGAAGTCTTGTAGCTAGTTTTCAGCCTTTTTGGGTCATAGGGTGATTCCTGCAGCCCTTCCTTCTCCTCTTAGATAATGATGGCATTTCACAGCTGACATCTATCACAGCAAATTAGGACTCTTCCAGCTCTCTTATCTCACTCATCATTGAAACAAGCATCAGATATATAAACACACAGGACTGTGGCAGTTCTTATTACCCTGCACCTGTAAGCAGCAAGTCTGGTGGTTGCTGCTGTTGCTCTTACTAGAAGGTGAGCTAAGTTCACTCAGTCTGAACAAGCTCCCCCATGACTAGGGTACCTCTGTGACTTGGCTTTCCAGGGGGTGAAGGTCAGGAGGTGCTCCAAAAAGCTTGTTTCTAAGTGACTGGCTGCTGCAAAGCATGCTGTGTGCTCCAGACCCCTTGGAGAAGGAGCTGGAGGAAAATTTTTAATGCTGAAGCTTGACTAAGGTGGTGCAGGGGGAGCGCCTCATCTGCCTTGCTTGGGACTGAAACTGTACTGGCCTTCTCTGTGTTGTGTTTGAGTAGCTGGAGGCAGGTGGGAGCTGCATTGGTAAGAGGATTTCTGAAACAGGATCGTGCTTCAGGAGTGTGAAACTTGCAGCAAGTGCTGGGTCTGTAATCATCTCTGTGAGCTGGAAAGTTCTGCTAGGTTCAAGTTAATGCTAGCTCTCTAATGCTTTTGTGAGACTACTGAGTCTTGAAGGGAAAGCCCCTTGAAAGTGATTGTGCTTTAAATGTGACTGTACAATTTCTCTGATTACGGCTTTGTTAGAATAGGAGGGTGGTTTTGACAGCTCAGTGTTGTATCAGGAAGAATTGCAGCATGTGTATTATACTTGGTTAGAAAATGTAGTAAATTTTATAGGCTTTCTGATTAAGTTATAACTGTTCTATTCCACATCTTTGACTTATGATACAGGCTCATGTGAAATCTTTCTAGAGACCTGTTACAACAGCCTCTGCTCTGCACTGGCTAGAGACAGCCGTAAGCAAACCTGCAAAAGTAACAAACATGACGTGACACCCCACACAAGGCTACGTGCTTGGGGCAGAGTGGCTGGAAAACTGTCCAGTGGGAAAGGACCTGTGGGGGCTGGTTGGCAGCTGACTGAACAAGAGCCAGCAGTGTGCCCAGCTGGCCAAGATGACCAATGGCACCCTGGTCCGTATCAGAAATAGTGTGGCCAGCAGAACTAGGGAAGTGATTTTCCCTCTACTTGGCACTGGTGAGGCCACACCTCAAGTCCTGTGTCCATTTTTGGGAGCTTTTTCCAATCCTAATGATTCTCTGATCCAGTATCTCGTTTCAGGTGGACATATGGAGATAAAAACTGAGACCTCTCAAGAGAGGAAGTAAAACTGACACTTATTCAATTTTTGTTCTCCTGGTGAAAATCCAGCTCTATGTACATTGTAACTATACAGTCCATATGTAATCCCCAACCCCATGTGCAAGGTGTGTCTTGGCAGGGAGGGTGCAGGTATGCTGTGGCCCAGGGTGGTACAGCAGTGTTTCCAGCCTGTGCTCCATCAGGCTTGAGCAAGTGCTCCAGAGTTTGCCCAGAAAGCTCTGTAAAACAATGGCTTCAATGGCATTTTTGATTAGCACTTTAGAGGGAAGGAAGGACTGGAAAATACTTGGAGGGGCTGATGGTAAAACAAACAGTACAGGTTTGGTGCTGGAGGGCTATAGGCTAGAGGATGGAAGCAGGTCCTTGGGCGGGTTCTTGCTGTTATCTTTTAGGGTTTGGTGAGGTGCCAGTTGTTGTACAGGTGTTGGCACCTTGTCTGGGAGTGGCTAAAAGACTTTTTGCTCTTTACCATCAAAATCTTACTAAACTTATATAAAATTAGTATTGTGTGGGTTACTTGAAATAAAAAAATAGTATACCTTGGTCATGAGAATAAGAAAGAAGGGGAAATGATGATGGGATTCTAACTTCTGCTAAATTTGATGCTGGAGTGCCTGGCTACATGTATATGTTTGAATTGTGACTTCTGAAAGATCATTTTTATATAATGCAGTAGCCTGATTTCTGAAAGGAAGGTTCATAACATTTATTGGGGTGTGGTGGTTTGACCCTGGATAAATGCCTTTTAAACAGGGCTTTTCTCAGTAGGTCCTGAAATACCACAGGAAAGAAAAGTCAGTGTCATCAACGCTTATTTTTAGGTGGAGAAACTAAGGCAGTGCAAAGTCTTCTCCTGCCAGGTCGCATGCATAGCTGCCTGTGAGGGCAAGAGATAAGGTAACTGTAGCTATAGGTCATTTGGCTGTCAGAAGAGACCCAGCCTGTACATCATGCCCTCCAAACAAGAGTGCTTGCTGTCAGCAAGTTACTTTGATTTATATTAGCAGTCCCTCCCAAACAAAATAAAACCAAAAATTAAATCCAAGCCCTCAATATAGAGAAGTTATAGGATCACTTAACTGTGATACACTTCTAGTTTTACTGGTTAATGGCTACACTGAAATCTTCTAGGTTACACATGTGTATGAAATTAGATCAATGCAGTGGCGTGAAAGTCCTTAAAATAAATAATTTTGATGGGGTGAAAAACTTGAGTGTATCTTAGGTTTTGGCAATGAGTGTCTTTGAAATGGTGGAAGCATTTATATTATTATTATTATTATTATAGCTCATGTAAGATGCTTTTCATCAGTGTTTCAGACACAGACAACTAATATTGATTAAAATCAAAGTCTCTCTTTTGAATTAGATTAAAGGCATGCCAAATATGATAAGAAGAAGTTATTTTGTGATTGATACACACTTTTTGATGGCTGGCATCAGTCTATAGCTGTTTAAGAAATTGATCTTGAGGATACATAAATGCTTTATTTGACTCAGCTATGTTTTAGACAACTTATTATTAAATTATTTTTGTTAATTAATTTATTAATTCCTTTTGTAATAATGGAGATAAAGTTGTATTTGCTTTAATATGCAAACAACTTGAGTAGACAGGTCTATTGTTTAGATGCATGGAGGTATTTCTAATTTCTCTTAATGAATATTCTGAACTAATGCCCTGCATATGCATGCACATTTAAATCCCAATGTAGGTTGTGTTTAAAAGTACTAGGTAGGCACACGAGGATTGCAACATTTAATTTTATACAAGCTGTCCCTCAAACGTGATTAAATCTGATCTTTCTTGCAGACTAATGAATAATTCATGAAGTTTAAGTGTAATCAGGTTATGAGCTTTCTGAAATTCTCAGATGATGCACAGATGATGTGCAAAGGTTAATCTTTATATTAAAAGAAGCAAAGCTGTATCTCCAAGATGAAAATCCAGGTTGCTTAGGATCCGATATTGAAGAGGCAAAAATTCAGGATATGTATATAACCTCTTTACACAAACACAACCTAGTATTTATTTAATCTAGTAGATGTATAGATTTTGTCTGAATCGCTCATTATTTTCTTGTGAAAATCGTGACATAGAACAGGGAGAACGGGGCGGGACTGGGGAGAGCTGAAGAGGCAAGATAGAGTGATGGGGTTCGGGTGGAGTGGGTCGGTACCAGAATCACTGGTTGGTCCTGCCAGGACATCGTAACTGGGAGTCCCTGTTGGGCTGTGCTTCACTCAGTATCGCTGCTTCCTTTTGCTTTCTCCCTTGCTACTCTTAGAAATCATACACTTTCTTTCCACCAGATTGTATTGTTGAATATATTTGAGACCCCAGTGAAAAAGATATTGTTGAGTTTGCTCAGCTAAGAAATAAATAGATCTTCCTTCTAGCAGAAATGTGTAATAAACCTGAAAGAAATAATACAATTTTTTTTTTCAGTGTGTATTAGTTTTGGGATATTTACTTGAAATACTGGCACACATAGTATCTTAAGAGGGAAAAATGGGCTTTGCAATAGGAAATCTCAGTACATAGCTCCTACAGCTGTTGCCTTGTGTGTTACAGAAATCATACTTTCCTTTAGCATACCACACAAATTTGCAGTTGTTCAGGAGCTGTGCCATGAGAAACACCAGTGCAGCCTCGTATGGGGTCTCCAGCTGTGCATGGAGATCTTAGACTGAAATTTATCTGGCCTTGTTTGTCTATATATTTGTAGGAACGTATAGATGTTAATCCCTGGAGTGGTGTTCCCATAAACTGGCTTTAGAGGGTTCCCTTTTTTGTGTGCAGATGTTACGAGTGCCAGCATGACATTCTCTCTTCCTCTGTCGTCCAACAGGCGAGGAGCCTAGAGACTGCAGCTGAGAATGCTTTTAACCATCCAGTCACCAATAGGTTTTATATAAATAATTTATTTTTGCTGACTTCACTGATATGTTGCATGTGTCCAACACCCTCTTCTGTTTCAAACATAAACATATTTTTAGGGTAGTCGGTATTTCTGCCTGCAGACTTGCTAACTGGAGCTGGCAGCACTCAGCAATGGCTGCTCATCAGAGTGCTGCTCACAGTGTTCAGAGCTGTATTTGCACTTGACATATTGGCCAGAGTCAGCTGAGCTCCCCAGTGAGGAGTGCTGTCACCCAGCACCTTCATTAATTAGCATACAATGCACCCGTGCTGACTCAGTCCATCTTTATGATAACTTCTTACTGAAAACTGGTATTTTCAGCCCTCTTTCTGACTGAATAAGTTCCTGTGTGTATGCTTGGATAACAAAGGGTTGAGAAAGGACAAATGCCCGCTTTGTAGTTTGGCAACTTAATTATTCAAACAGGTTTTTTAATTTCTTAAGTTTCTTAAACTACTTTTGGGTCACCTAAAACACCCTGTTTTCTATCAATGTGATGAGTTGTTTTTATAATGTGACCAGATTTTTGAGCATGGATTGCTATTTGGAGTAAAAGCTTACTGGTTTCACCCTGGCCAAACAGAGCTGTATGAATGTTCAGTGTAATGCTGGTATCTGGAGAAAAGAGAAGTGTTAAATGCATGACTGTTTCATGTCCAAAAAATAACAAATGTTGCTGCATCCATTAGACATGTGACAGAAATCTCCTCTGTGAGATGTCATTCACATCAGTATTGTAAGATTCTTCTTTCTGACACAATACTATTGTATCTACTAAAAACAGGCCCTGAATTTTTTATTTTGTATATTGCAGATTTATAGAAATGTAGGTGTGTTTTTTGTTTGTTTCTTTTAGCTTACAGTACAAAGGACACTTCTGCTGAAGTACAGCATAGCCATTCTCGGAAATTATGGGCCTAAAGTTTGAGGCTGACCCTGAGCCTGGGAAAGGCTGAGTGTTGAAAAATCAGGCTGAACACAGCCTGTAAGACTTATTTGGTTGACTTCTCTTGATGACCACAGAAACCACAGCTCGTGTGCTGTCTCCTCACATTGATCTTGCACTGTTCAGCAATGAAACGTGATAATAACTTGTCCTGTAACGTTACCTTTCTCTTCTGGTAGCACTAACTGCAGCCTACCCCAAACTCATTTGATCGCTGATGGCATTGTGTCAGCGGAGGTTTGTGCACAGCATCTCATCCCAGGGGAGTCCTTCCAGTGTACCTGCTCACCTTGACAGGGGGTGGCTGCGGTGGCAGTCCTATGGTGGAAGGCTGACAGATTGCAGAGTTGCTCAGACCAGCTGTTCACTGGGGTGGTGTGGGTGTTCCGGAGCTTCTCTGTGCTCTAGCAACCTGCACTGGAAATGTCTGTCCTTCTTCACAATCTAGTTTACTTAGACAGGAAAATGACAGCAGGGGCTGATTTAAAAACAAACAAACAAACAAAACCCCAAACTAAAAGGAGAAACAGGCATTAAACTGCTCTTATATGTTTTCAAATATTGGCATTTTATAATAGACCAGTGGTAAAACTGAGACTTTTCGTCCCAGAGACGATGCAGGATAATTCAGGTGTCAGTCATAGGTGTGAAAGTCAATGCATCAATTTATCTATTTGAGCAATGCTAATGTATAATTTGGATCACTTTCATTTTCTACATCTGACTGTGCCAGGACCTTCCTGGTCACTTCTCTAGAGTCTGATGTGGTTGTTCTAAGCTTATCATCAATGAATCTTTTCCTAGCCAAGTGGAAATTCTGTCTTTAATGGCCTGGTGCTTTTCTGTCACTTCTATTCCCTGACTAACTGGTTCAGCTCAATGGCTGTAATGATTAAGGCACAGAAGGTGTTAGCCTGTTGAAAATCTCATACTATTGCCAGAGATCATCTTGCATCTGTGCTGCTCCTGCTTTCTACAACATAAGTGAAACCATAAGGAAAGCTAGAGATCAAAATTTTATTTCCCATTACATGCATGCTTGTGGTGACTGTGGCATGGACCAACTGACTCAAGTGATAAGGCAGCAAATCCCTTTATTAATGGGTACAAATGATCTTACTGCCTGATGGGGGTTGTTACACAGGCGTGGAACAGGCGCAAACCCAGCCAACCATTTTAAAGTCCTTCTCCTGGACATGTGCAGTCAGGTACTCCTTTCCCATCCTTTCACTTAGAAGTAGTCTGTTTTTAGCGTATTAACCTGACTGCTACACATGCTGAATAACTTAGCCTAATATCTTGCATAAACAGGAGTAAGTACCTCAAATGAATACGTCATGTAATCTGTTCATATGGGTAGAAAGAACTGAAAGCTCCCTGCAGTAGCATAGCTTTCTTAATGGTAGATATTCATTATAAATGAGCACGCAGGCAGGGAATATCTTTTCAGTTTCTTTATGGAGAGAAGTGTTAAATTTTTCTTTTGTCACAAATTTTTCTAACTGGCAGGAAATAAATTTCTTTGCCTAGAAAACAAATGCATCTCCACTATGGAATTAGGTTATAAGGATCTAAGATGAATTTGAAGACTGAATTAATGAGGTTCCTGGCTGGTTTTTTCTATTTTAATTCTGTTTCTTAAGAAGGTGGATTACAAATACCCCTTTAGCTGCTTTAAGGGATGGAGTAGTAGTTTGTCAGGAAAGGGAATGGAGGGCAGAAAAGAAGATTGACACTGCAAAGCCAAGAATGCTAATGGCAGAGGAGGATGGAGATTAAGGGGCATTTTGATCCTCTAGAGAGGATTCTCCTGGTTTCTTTGAGAGTCCTGCAATGTTATCCTTCTAGAATCTAGAATACCTGCTTTGTTTTGTTGATCTCTTTGACTCCTTAGAACACACTGGCTTTTTAGACAACTGGCTGTAAACTGATTTCTCTTTATGCTGATTTTGGCTGAGATAAAGTTGATTTTCTTTAGAGTAGCTAGGATAGGACTGTGTTTGGATTTGTGCTGGAAACAGTGTTGATAATACAGGAGTGTTTTAGTTATTGCTGAGCAGTGCTTACACAGAATCAAGGCCTCTTCTGCTTCTCTTACTGCCCCACCAGTGAGTGGTGGGATGCACAAGGAGGTGGAAGGGGACACAGCTGGAGCAACTCACCCCAACTGACCAAAGGGACATTCCATACAATATAGCATCGTTATTGGCATACGGAGTGGGGGGAAGAAGGAATGTTCAGAGCTTTTGTTCAGTGTTTGTTTTCCCAAGTAACCATTACACATGAGGGAGCCCTGCTGTCGTGCAGATGACTGAACACCTGCCTGTCCATGTGAAGTGGTGAATTAATTCCTTGGTTTGCTTTCCATTTTCCTGTGTGTATAGGTTTTGCTTTCCATACTAAACTGTTTTTAACTCAACCCATGAGTTTTCTCACTTTTACCCTTCCAATTCCTTCCCCCATTCCACAGTGTGGAAGTGAGGAAGAGACTGTCTGGGGCTGAGTTACCAGCTGGGGTTGTGTAATGCTCAGTTACTCACAGACTCCGTTCTCAGAGGTATAACAAAATCAGTTTATTATAAACACCTTTTGCCGTATATAGGGTTATTACAATTAATAGGCTGGGTTATGCTAAACGGGGGATGGATCATGGTAACTAGGGGGTAGCTAAGGAGGAAGCACTCTCTAGAGCTAATCCATTATTTATGAACACAAGGGAAGGGAAGACAATGGACGTTGCTAAAGAGATTTTGGGTACAGGGCAGGGAATACACAGAAACTGCAAATCTTCCCAAATGCAAAGAGAGTCTTTAGGTGTGTCCTGAGATAGGACAGCGTTTGCAGATTGCTCTTGCCCTCTTCGGGAAGCTTCCTGCGTTCTGGTGTTTTTCAGATTTATATTCCTACATTAAACTACAATACTCTTAAAGGCTTTTCACATCTTCAAATTGAAAACTTAAAAGTAGCTTGGGCTAGTTAAAAAGCGTGACTCCAGTGGGCTTTGCTCTTCCACTGAGACCTGCTGCCCAGACAACAAAGGTCTGGCTTTGGCTAATTCAGTGTTCATTGCGAGTAGTAAAATAATCAGTTATACTAATATCTGCTTGCCAAAGAAAACAGTTTGAAAAACTTATGTTCATCTGTAGAAGAAAATTATTGAAATTATAGGTGGATTTGCAGTCTGAACACAGCAATCTCCAGCTGTAAGTCTGTCATGAGTGACAGTGCAAGTCATTGTGTCGACACATTGTCAGCGACAGCAAATTAGTAACACAATGTTGTCAAGACTCCCTTTACTGATGCCATAAGCTGTAGAAGCCACAAATATGACAGCTTTCACGTTAGTACTGGCATATGGCTGTCGGTTCACTTTCACCTCTTATTTTGACAGGACTTGCCATCCAGTATTTTCAGAGAGAAAATGGAGTTTTGGCAAAAGAAAGTAAAATAAACCCCTGGTAAAAAAGACATTTTTGCCAGTTGAGAAAGGAAAAAAACCCTCTTGCAAAAGGCTGTGTCTGCAAGGGGAGAGAGAGCCTTTGGAAGTTACACAAAAGAAATAATCTGTTGCTTCGCAACTGGATGGAGTTTCATAATTGCCTTGGCTCAGAACAACTTGAAAAAATAGGATTTTTTTTTTGTTGCTGGGGAGGTGCATCCTTTTGTCTTCTGTCTCTGTCCTGGGATAGGGGAAGATGGAGCCTTCCTGCCTCCACAAGAGCTGGGACTTTGTAACCTTGTGGGCTGGAGGGGTTGGAGCCTCCCTACCTCGGCTTGGGGGCAGGAGTGCCTCTGCCCTGTATTTGAGAGAGCACAGTAAACCAAACCCCACTCGCCTCTGGTTATGAACTTTCCCGATTTACGGGGGACTAGGGAGGTGAGAAAAATATCTTCTATTAAATTTAGAAAAACAGCAAATATCTGAGAAACAAAAGAAATATAACGAATAGGAAAATTTAATTACAACACGTGTTGGGTGCCCAGGTCACACAGGATCCCCAGAAGCACACCTTCCCATTCAAAACCCCCATTTTTAAAGGTTTTCAAGGTCCCACCCCACTAACGTAACCAGGGGGGCCTTCCCTTTCCTCAGATTGGTTCTGCCATGTCCCACCCCATGCCAGGGGTGGAGTTTTGGGGAAGACAGCAGCCCCCATCTGCACACATGGCCAGACACGTGGCTGAGGCTGTTCCAGCTGTGTTTCTAGTTAATATGTGATTCCCCTATTCCCCAATGCTCAGTCCTTGGCACCTGCTCCAAAACTGGACCAGATGCCTTACAACTTCCACGAAACTCCTGTAGGTTAGAAACAAACAAAACCAAAAAAATAATCCCTAGGTTAATAACCTGTTTAGTTTACTTGCTTGTAATAAACCCATTTTCTCTATCTCTCATACCCCCTCTTCAAAAAACCCCAAAACAGCTAAGCTAGGAATTTATGGTTAGAGATAACAGCCAGGAGAGTAGTTTTGATTAATTACCATGGGCAAAGCAGACTTAATGCTTAAATTTATTACTGACAAGCTAAGAACTAGAAATAAGAAATAAAACCGTTTAGAAACACTTTTACAACCACCCCCTTGGTCTTTCATACTCTCCTTTCTCCCCCCAACCATGCGGGTGTGAGGAAAATCTCTTTTATTAAATTTAGAAGTCAGAGGGTTGAGTCAAGGGAGACCCCAGCACCTTCACTGGCCAGAGTGCAGCCCCACTCTGGGGATGTGAGTGCAGGGTGGGAAGAGAAGGGAGCTGGTAACAGGGTCCAGCAGCTAGTGGACAAGGATGAACCACACTAGGGTCCATCCCTGCCATCAGCAGTGGGAGAGAGGACAGGAGCAGCAAGGTGGGGAGGGGGAGAGGGATGACCTACAAGGTAGGTCCAGAGTCTATCCTAGGAGACAGGGATGAATAACAGCTCAGGGGGGAGTGCATGTAGGGGTGTGTAGGGAAATGTTTTCATTAGGTCAATTAATAGTGACTGATTTTCTGCTTTCATTTAAGAAAAGATAATTAATTTTAAAATACCTAGACAGACACAGGCTCGCTCTTTCTGCATGAGGGACACACAGATCATGCTGTCCAAGTCCCAGGTACCACCTTGTCCACCTCCTGTGGGTCAGCTGCTGACTACAGCCACTGAACTCCCAAGTATCTGCAAGGTAAGTGCAGGACTAGATAGAAAAAGAGATTCAGCATGAAGCTGTGGGAAAGAAACGAGATTTTGAGCAAAGCCAATCTCTGAATCTAAAGATACAGATGGCGAAGAAATTGTGTTTGAAGTCAGGTGGAAAAAAGAGGGTATATTCAGTGCAGAAGTATTAATTTGGCTAGTAATTACAGTGGGTGTGTTTTGTGCTGCCTCTTACTCTAACTTACTTTATTGCTTGCAATTGCAAACTGTGGTAAACAATTCTAGGTTGTTTAGCATGCATGATTCAAACAATGGGATTTCCTTTGTGGAGTCTGATGGAATAAGTCATTTGGGTCCTCTATAGTTCAAAGAACAAAGTACAAGCAAGGAGGGAACAAAGCCATTTTTGTTATCACTGGTATGATGTACTCTCTTCTACAAATAATTACTGCTTTCCACACAGTTCTCTTAAGGCTTAAACTAACTGCTATGTTAGCAGATTGCAGACTGAGTTCAAAAGACTAGTGCTTATGCAGCTGGTTCTGGAGGGAAGGAGTAACAAGAAAATCAAAGGCAGTGAAAAGGAAGAAATTTGAGGATTGTGTTGCCACGAACACTTGATATGAGCAATTTTGGTCAATTCTCAAATGAATGGCTCTTGCAGATTATTGCTAGCTTCTTTTTTGGTTTGTCAGCCATTTTCAGCAACATGTAAGGTGTTGTTTCTTGCTGTCCTTTTGCACAGTCACTGCCAGGCAGGTTACAGTTCCCCAGTAAGTATCTGCTGAATCTTAGTGACATTCTGAAGTTTTCCAGAGGTGCTGCCAATTTGTGAGGTAGGAAATAAACACCTAGCTTTGCTGCTGAAAGGACAATGTATGATGGAAACAAAGGGAACAGAGAAAAGGTGCAATGGAAGCAGCAAAAATCCAAAGATGAGTATTTAGTAAAAAATAAACTCTCTTTAGCTGATGTTATCTGCAGCAGCATGGTTGAGAGTTCCACGATTTAAGGACTAACTCTATGCACATGGGTTGCTCCATTTCCATGTCACGTCCACACGTGATGTGCTTCCCAAGAATCCTGCACTACCTCTGTAGTCATGGAAGGCTTTGTTTGGAAATGGCAATGCACCACCAACATGGATCAACAGTTGTGAACACTTTAACTTCATTTGGAATGTTCTGTGATTCTGTCATCTGGGAAAGCATAGAATACTGTGGTAATTTGGGAGGTATTTTGGACTCTTGGATAAACACCATTTAGACTTGTGTAAATTTGCAGTAGATATTTTGTCAAAGGTGTATTTACCCAAGTTATGTGCTTTAATTTGGAGTGTCCTCTATATGCATTTGATCAGTCTGCATACTGTTTACTTAGACTCTACCTCATGCTTTCAAAACATCTAGACCATTGGATGGAGTATATTTTCAATTTGATTTCTGACTCAGATTTAAGACAGACAGTGCTAATGGATTGAAATCATCTAACATTTGCTTTCTTCTGCATCTATTACTCTCTTTGTTGTTCAACTCATTTTGGACTGACTGCGATGGGGCTAGAATGAGGGCAGGCAGGCAGTACCATAGAAGAGTGTTTCTTTGAATGACTCTACTTATATAATTTAGTGTTTTCAAGTGTTATGTGCATGTGAGAGATGAAAAGGAAATGCTTCACTGCTTGGTTTGCAAAGAGAATTCATTTCAAAAGGGAAAAGTACACTCAGCCTATGGCTATAGCATCCAGCATTAGCAAGTGATTGCAGGTAGGGAATCAGCAAATGCTTATCTGCCATAATTAGTAGGTACTAATTTCTACCATATTAAGCAGTCATATCTTTGTTTATTTCCTCTATTGACGTGATGAGACAAATCACAGTAGATCTTACTGTTCCTGCTTAAGGCTGTGTCAATATCCAGCAGTGAGATTCCAAAGGTATGTTCTCTTCCGGGATGTAATTATATTAAAAATAACTGTCAGAACTACCTATTAATGAGCCTTCTTATTGTCAGCACAGTGGCTGGCACTTTGGTTTCTCAGAGCATAACACTGCAAAGGGTTGTTCTTGCCTGCGATGGCAGCTTTCACAAATGGAGAAACCCTGCGCTGCTTCGTATCACAGGGAATGTTTGGAACAACTCTTTGATGATAGATATGACTTCACGCTCATTGCTGATAATTTCTATGTTGTGTTTTCAACCACCATGAAGAAGAGACACTAAACACAGGAAAAGAGTAAAGTTTAAGCCAGTGTCAGGCAAACAACGAGGCAAACATCAGCTTGATAACTCTTTGGTTCGTGAGAGAACAAAACAGTTACTTAACTGTGTAGCTGTCAAGTAACGGACTACATAGCTACCAAAATAGTTCTGTAGTCTTCTGAGCTTCAGCAGAGGGCATGACATGTAATGGCTTGTGCTGAAGCAATTAGACACTTGCTGCACTGAGCTGTGCCATCAGGTACTGAACTGTGTGGTTGGTGGATGTATCTGAGGCCTTGATCTGACTGATGAGAGGAAGAGCACTCAGTGAATGTGAAGGCAGTGCTGCTCTGGTTATGAGCTGTGGGTCAGGTGCCGCAGTAATCCCACAGTAATGCCACTGTAATTCTGTGGTGTTGATAGGGCTTCAGCTCCCTGTGAACCCCAGCTTTGAGGCAGACTGGGATATTGGAATAGCTTCTTTAGAATAGCTTCTTGAATTCTTTAAAACATCACATTAATTGTTCTTGTACTCTGCATATAGTATGACTATCTGGGTGCTTATACTGTGCTCGTGGAGCTGAGTGGTGTTTAATAAAACTAATAATTCAGTATAAGTTAAGTATATAACAGCTGTGCTATACATCATGCTACTGCCAGTAAAGCTACTTTGCAGCATGTCTTGGGCAGCTCCTGAGAATATGCTGCCCCATGCTGTTAGTGTGCTGTAGTTCCAGAATCTGCTGTGGAGTTCCTTCTCCTACCAGCGTAGAGTTTGACGCTGAGGGGAGACATCGCCACCTGCTGCCCGCAAATATAATTGCACCCAACGGTGGCAGAGGCTAATTCCGTTCGAAGGTGTTGATTACAAACTATTTTGTTAGTTTCCATTTTTTCCCTGGAGATGGATGGATAGATGGATAGATGGATGGATGGATAGATGGATGGAGGATGGATGGATGGATAGATGGATGGATGGATGGAGGATGGATGGAGGATGGATGGAGGATGGAGGGAGGATGGATGGAGGATGGAGGGAGGATGGATGGAGGATGGATGGAGGGAGGATGGATGGAGGGAGGATGGATGGAGGGAGGATGGATGGAGGGAGGATGGATGGAGGGAGGATGGATGGATGGATGGATGGATTGATTGTAGTCAAGAACTGTTATCCTTTTCTATACATTTTCCTAATTAAAGTTTGTTCTAAATTTAAAGGAGTGGGGTGGTTATTTTT
>JAWWMP010000222.1:0-20593 GCA_035047865.1 Dendrocincla tyrannina
TATTGGGATTCAACATAGCTAGTTTAAACTGATCACTGGACTCACTAGACCAGTTCGTAGAAATTTATTTTTATTTTAAGAAAAAAACATTTTAGCATCTTATGTAAGGTAGTGCTATGTGCATTATTAGTGCTGTGTTTTATTTAGCACTAAGCTCTGGATCAGAAATAGGCCCCACTGTAAACCTGGAACCCAGATTGTAAAATAATGACCTTGGATATAGGTGCTTTGACAAGTTTGTGTTAAGATACTGGTACTTAAGATGGTGACACTCCTTTTTTTCACAATATTTACAGTATTTGTTCAGGGAGTGGAAATCTTGAGTTTTAGACCATGCCAGCAGCTGTGAGTCAAACCACTTAACATTTTATACTCCAGGAGAGTACCTGAACTGTGCTCCTGCCTGAAGGTGGGAGGTACCTTGTAACGAGGTGTATATTCGCCTTCAGGACCTATAAACTTGAAGAGAGAAGGTGGTGTCCTGATTTCAGACTGGGAGTCTGGGTCAATTGATAGCTGGGTGGTTGGAGAACCCAGACAGAAATCCTGGCTGGGTTTTACACTGTAGCTGCTGCATTAAACTGTTGCATTAGCAGCAAAAATAATTAAGGAAGAACCAACCAGAACTAGCAGGATTTTCACTAGACTGAGAGCACTAACTTGGAGGAACTTCAGCACTTTTTGGGTTTGTGACCCAGTCAGCACTACCCAAATTTCTCTACTTTTGGTAGGACCTCACTAGGTAGGACCCTATGATTCTGCCTCCGTTGGTGTCTCCGTGTAGCTGTATTCAGCCTAGTGTATTTCCTTCCCTCCCACCACTTTCTTTATGAAAACGGAATGATCTTACCAAAAACTACTGCATTGATTACATTACAGGTGTTCAATTGCATGTATTAAATATTGATGAGGTATTCAAATTAAATGTATAAATTAGTATATATTCTAGTAAATCTTAAAATGTATCAGCAAAAGAATTGTTCCTACACTGAAGTTCAGAACTTTCTTTTTGAAAACACTTTTCTTCATTTAAGAGACAACACAAACTTAACATGATGCGGGATTTTATTTCAAAGTATTTTAGAAAATTATTTTGTGTGTGTGATATTTAGTATCCTTTCATTAATCAGTCTCAGTCGTTCTCCCCTTTCTTTTCTTTTTAAGGATGCATCACAGTTTAAACCTAATTATGCTGAACTTGTTTTAGCTAAAACAAGTCCAGTGCTAATTTATAAAATTTCTTCAACTGAGACTCGGGTCCTTGTTGATATTCGAGGGGAAATGCCAAAAAATTTAAAAGAATACATGATTGAGAACATTCATCCACAACTGCCTGGTAAGTCTACAAAGACTTCTAGATAATCATGACATTTAAATAAACCAAAAAAAGACACATTTCATTGAATCCATTGAACTGTGCGGGTTTTTCCAAGTGCACAGTTACTGTTTCAGTAACCCTCCATCCTTCTTTGATTCCACATCACACAGTTTATTCAGCTCGCATCTGTGAGGCTGGCGATTCAGAAGGATTATGTCTCTAAGAGGAGGTTAAAATAGGTTATGTACAAATGATTTTTGATTTGTCTAAGTACTGTAAAATATTTGGTTATTGCAGATCACTTAAAGGAACCATTCTTAATAGCAGTTCAGAATGATCGCTTGAGGACTATGCCAGCCAGCTTCTTGCCTCCTTCAGCTGTAAACAAGAAAGGTGTGTATTATGAAATTAAAGGAAGAAAAAGTAGTTATAAACAACTTCTGGCCCATAGGACTTTGTTGTCATAGATGTATATTTGTTGTTCAGTAGAGTTGTCCCATAATTCTTCTATGAAAAATAATATTTTGAAAATGTATACCTTGGGCATAGTTTAACTGGAGTGTTTATATTGACACCAGACTTTAAATCAATGCCTGCTTTATCTCTAAGTTTAATTCACTCAGTTGCTCAAGCTTATACAAATGTGGTCTTTCTAAGAAAACTTTATTTAAAAAAAAAGGAAATTAACTTAAAAATGTTTGTGTTCTTTGACACGTGCATATGTATACCTTTAGGAAAAAAAATAGTTTGACCTTGATCATCTTAAAACAGTTGTAAGCCTGTTAATTTAAAGACATACTTTTTTTGTTTTTTCCTTTTTTTTTCTTTCTATATTTCTAGTTTTTATTCATCTTATTTTCTGGTGGGAATTAATTCTTAGTATTTTGTTTTTGTTTTTTTGTTTGTTTTAAATAGAGGGTTTGAGTTCTAAGATTTTTTAATGACCATGCAGTATTTCATTGTTTTTTCTCTTCTACCTAGGTGTTCTTCTTTTAGGAGATGCGTATAATATAAGACACCCTCTAACTGGTGGAGGAATGAGTGTTATTTTAAATGATGTCAAAATATGGAGAAATTTGCTCCAGGATATTCCAGACCTTTATGAAGATTCTGATGTTCTAAAGGTGATTCTTTATTTTGGATTTATTTTAGTCATCTTTTTCTGCAATTCAATAGCACACTTCTAAGTTTTTTGCAACTCAGGGACAAGTAAGTTTTCAAAGGCTTGGATAGAATAATTAGACATCAGGGATTCACCAGTGAAGCTGCGGTTTTTGAGTGCTGTGACTGTGTGGCAAAAAGCAGTTTTAAACCTGTGCTTATGGACCTGCCATATTTTACTTAAGGAGACTCATGTGCTGTGTCTAGTCAGGATGCTTTGCTAATATAACCTGATATTCCAATCTTAGTAGTGTATTTGTACCCGGACTGATCCTAAATGTGGTGGGTTTCGACTATTACAGTTGTGTGAGTGGAACTTACAGAATAATGAGCTGGTGTACTAAGTCTTTCGAGACACATCTCAGTGCTACACAAGCCGCTTGCCTGCTGCATTAATCTCACAGTAATAAAACAGAAGTCTACTTACTATCAGTCAACTGAGAGAATGAGGTGTTACCCTTCAAGTTTCAACCTAACCCAGCCATCTGCTGTAGGATGAGACAAAGCGTGCTCTGGAACCTATCTTCTTTTTTCCATGTATTTAGTGTAAGAGGAGCCTAGATAACTGGTTCAACAAGTTTCCAAAATTCCTTAATGACTTTGCTGGGAACTGATCTAGCGCATCACTAAATCCACTCAGCATTTCCATAAGCATGACTCTTGCCACCTCTGGGAATCTTTGGAATGCTCTTCTGTATTTGCTGAGAGAAATGCTTTCTTTTTCTTTTTCCATTTTCAGGCTAAAAGAACATTTTACTGGTCAAGAAAAAAATCTCATTCTTTTGTAGTGAATGTTCTTGCCCAGGCACTTTATGAACTCTTTGCTGCCAGAGATGGTAAATATACTTTAACAACATTAATTACTAGTTACAACTTGGTAATTAAAAATGCCTGAGGAAGGAATGTGTATGACCATGTGTTCATGTGTTTGTGTGTATATATGAATATATAAATATGTATGGATATTGATGTAAATAATATTAAAGGATTACAATAAGTTAGCTCCTGTTCTCTGCCTAGTTGTTTAGCTTTAGTGTGATGTAGACTGAGTTTTAGGAATGTGAAGGCAAGTCTGGAGTTAGTATTAAAAAAGACCAACAAAACTAAAGAAAAACCTAACAAACCATGAAAAAAAATAGGAAGCACTTGTTCTTGTGCCAGTTAATGCTAAAATATGGAGATATGCTGTAAGACTATCCTTTTCTTAAATAAAACCACCTTAAAATACAGCTGAATTGAACAGAACAATAGCTACCAAAGTCCTGGATTTCATATCACTGTTGTGTATGCAGAAAAATGTTTTGTTATGTGTTGAATATATTTGCTGAGTCGTTTTCATTAATTTTTTAGATTCCTTGCATCAGCTAAAGAAAGCTTGTTTCCATTACTTCAGACTTGGGGGAGAATGTGTCTCAGGTCCTGTTGGATTGCTCTCTGTGTAAGTTCACTGTGTTGTCAATAGTTCATGTGAATGGGGCTGAGCACTGTGAGCTCCTGTGAGATCTGCTTTGCACAGGGAGAATGGCCCACTAGCCTGTGTTGTTAAGATTTTAGAAATTGCCTTTAAATACTGACTGGGTTTTTTTCTTTCTTTCTGTGTATAAAAGGCCAGTAAAAGCTGGAGAGAAGTTAGTGTAGGTGACACAGAAGTTTGAATGAGGTGGAGTGGTCCAGATCAACAGAGCAGCTGGTGGAGATGTTTCCTACTTGACAAGTTGAGAGTAGTGAAGGGTGAGGCCTCTCATAAAAGACTGTAAGGAACAAGGAAATCTCTAGCTATGAAGGTGTTTGAATGACCCTCAGAAACTAATGAATGCGCAGCAAATCATACTATACTCTGAACATGTGAGAATGTGTGCTTTTACATTTCTCTTTTTGGAATGAGAGCTAAAAGTGAAGAGCCTGTTGAGACTATTCTTCTGGGGGATGATAAAGGCAGACACAGAGTACTGGAAATGGAGAGAAGGGAGCAGACTATGTTTGCTTTGCTGTGGAAGGGAATACAGAGTGTGAAGCAGCTGCAAGACAACCAAGTCTGTTTTTGTTAGTTGAGATGGCAGGACCAGAGCTGCCTAAATTGGGGGGTGTGTCATCTTGAGTGGAAATCTCTATTTGTAAAATGAAAATTTGTCAGTGCTTTCTGATTCTGTTATTTACCTGTTTTGTCTATTTTTCTTATTTTAATACAGGCTATCTCCTAAACCAATGGTACTGATTGGCCACTTCTTTGCTGTGGCTTTGTACGCCGTTTATTTTTGCTTTAAGTCAGAGTCCTGGATCACCACACCTCGAGCGGTTTTCAGTAGTGGAGCTGTTCTTTACCGGAGCTGCTCTGTAATATTTCCACTTATTTACTCTGAAATGAAGTATTTAGTCTATTAAAATCCAGGGGAAAATGACTGGAGGAAGAAAACATGGAAATCATAATGCCTTCAGAATCTTTGGACATGTGCTATTTAATATTATATTACGTTTTCTTCTCTTCAAAATGCAATTTCCTTGATAAGGATTTAACTTAATTTTGGTTTTGTGGTTATATACATATATATTATATGTAAATATTCTTTTCTTTGCAACTTAAGTTCAAAAAGGAGTTAGCTGTTTACAAAGACCATAATTAAGTGTTGACATGTGGTAGATAATTGCCAGTTTTGACAGAATTTCTTTCCTTGCTTTATCCATTGCTGAGTGCACCACTAATATTAATAAACTGAGAAGTGAAATCTCTGAACCATATGCTGCTATTATCCTTCATGCTTTTTCTGTTCAGTAGTTCCATAGTTCCATGTTTCTTTATTACTGTGAAATACTGTAACATCCTTGATTTGGGTTATTTCATTAGGATTTGCCTCTGTTCTGTTTCAGTTGCAGGTAAGATAGTAGTTTGTTGACACTTAAAAGGACACTGTAAAGGATGTCAGATCTTGATGTGTCACCATTATCTTCAGTCAGTGTTGCCAGTGCCATGTTGCTCTTCTGAATCCATTCTTTACACCAGAATTCATTTAAACAAGTAATAACCAAACCATAGCTATGTTGGCTATTGCAGTGCACTCAGGTACTGAAAGCACATGTCTTTGAAAATTTCTTCCTATCTCACTTCCTTTTAAAACCTTGGGAGTTTGGGTTTGTTTTGCCTGGTGTGTGTGCAACTGAAGTTTAACACTGCCACAAACTGAAGCACAGCAACAAGCTTTATCCACTGAAACAAATTCAGTCCAGGCTATTTCCAGTAGACAGTAATCTTTAATGTTACTTCTAAAAATTAATGTGAAATACCATGAAAGTGTCCTTTTAATACTTGGAGTATGGTGGGATTATTTTTCCTGTAGGAATTGCTGCATGCTACTAAAGAGTTCATGTCTGTTCCTGTTGGTGACTATTCCTCTCAATGTTCTTGTTATCAGTGTGCTTTCCTTTGTTCTTGTGCATCTGCATTTTACTGATTTGGGTATCCCTGTATGGCTCCACTCTTGGCTTGCCTGAACAATCACACATGGGTGCAGCCAACAGTCTGGAGAGCAGTAACAGATTTTGTTCTGTACTGGTGAAACTGTGACTCTTGTCTTGCTAATGGCAGATTGCATAAGCTGTGTATAAACATATATTTTATCTTGGACTGTGAAAAAAATCCGTGGAGAGTCTTTATTTAGTATTTTATTTGACCTGTTCTTTTCCAGAAGCAAAAGTATGTATATTTTTCTAACCATGATCACTTTTTGATACCCTCTTGAAATTACACTCATCATGAATATATCTGTGGTTAAACTTTAGGGTAAAGTACTAATATTTTCAAATGTCATTATATATGGTAACAAATGATGCCCCTTTAAGGGTACACAAAGTTTGCAGAATTTATACAAGTGTTTTCAAAAATTGTGACAATTTTGGAAATATTGATTAATTTTACGTTTTCTATTTTTTTATATTATTTGCAGTAAGTCTCTTTAAAGTCAAGGATAAAAAGTCCTGAGCCAAATACACATCTTCAGATTACTTAAATAAAAAGTTACAATATATGTAGATCATTTTTGTTGTGTATCTCTGGTTAATGAGTTTTGTTAAATCTTAATTGATGAGGAAATATGAGTATGCTTAAATTTATATATATCTGTAAGGACATTTTTCTTTTCTTTTCTTGAATTTAGTGCCTGGTTAAGTCTCTTGATGATCAGGGTAACGATCACTTATTTATTGGAAATTACTGAGGGAGAGACAAATCTTGTGTGTATGTGTAAGGAGGGTCAACCTGAAAATACAACCCATGAAATGGCTCTATGTCTTGTTCTCAGGGCAGGATGAAGACCTTATTTTGAAGAATCAAACATACTGACATCATTGGGACACATGGCTGGCAACACAGGCTGTGGGCTTCTACCTGAGGTTCCTGTTGAGTTGGCCTGGGTAGTGTTGGCCAGCGTTGGCTGGGTGTCTGCTCCGGCTGGTTGGTGGCTGGAGCAGCACTTTGCCCTGGTGAAGTAGAGTCACAGGGCAGAATTTCAAGCTGTGTTCCATTGTCCCTGACTGCAGCGATGTTCTTGTGGATGCAGATGGATGATGGGGATGGAGGGGAAGTTGTGAAAGAAGCAATTCTTGAGTCAACTGAGGGTTAAGAAGAATAAAGCTGGCAGTGAGTGGACAATGTCTGTAGGTAAAATGGCCAAAAATGGAATCAAACTTCAGCTAATCCTAAGCCACAGTATGCGGCAGATGGTCTGTAAGAATCATGATTTTCATTTTCTACACCTATATGCAGCAAAGTGAAGCAACATGCCAGGAAAGTTGTGTCACAGGCATTATTCAGAATCTGAGAGGAGTACAATGCACATGTTTTCGATGCAACTTGTGAGTAGTCTGTGTATCTGCAAATTGTGAAGAGGTTAGTTCTAAGGATTTGTACACTGCAGTATTTAACAGCATCCTGTGCACTCAGCTGTTGTGGGCACAGGAGATGTCCATTGTGAGTATGTGGTTATCCCGGTGTTCCAGGACTGCTGCAGCTAATGGAGAGAGCAGAAGGGGCAAGAGAAGTAGCTACACGGTGTGAGATTGTAGGCATTCACATTGTGCAGGAGTTTGAAAACTTGCTTGTGGTAGGGAGGCAAGAGGAAACAGAATCATGGAATCATAGAATCATCAAGGTTGGAAAAGATGTCCAAGAGTCCAACCTTTGATGGAATACCATGTCAACTAAACCACAGTACTAAGTACCAGGTCCAGTTGTTACTTGGACACCTCTAGGGATGGTAAATCCACCACCTCTCTGGGCAGTCCGTTCCAATATTTAACCACTGTTTCAGTGAAGAAATTCTTCCTGTTGTCCAACCTAAACCTCCCCTGGCACAGCTTAAGGCTGTTTTTTCTTGTCCTATCTCTAGTTGCCTGGGAGAAGAGGTGAACCTCCACCTGGCTACAACCTCCTTTCAGGTAGTTCTAGAGAGCAATAAGGTCTCCCCTCTGTTTCCTCTTCTCCAGGCTAAACACCCCCAGCTCCCTCACTCATTCCTTCTATGACTTACTCTCCAGACCCTTCACCAGCTCCCTTGCCCTCCTCTGGACTCATTCCAGCTCTTCAATATCTTTCTTGAACTGAGGGGCCCAGAACTGCACACAGGATTCAGCTGCTGCACTGCAGACTGGTTAGATAGGAAAGGTCTGGAGTGTGTTGCTTGTACTGGTTTCCCATGTGTAAGCTGTGACCTGTGCTACTTCAAAGGCTGCTCACACCCCCTAAAACCTACATGCCAGTATTTGCTGTAATGCTGTTCATGCTCATGGGTTGTTTCATGTCAGTAGGGCAGTGATTTATGGTTGGTTCACAGTCCTTGCACATACTGCTCTCTGAAACCAGCTTGTGTATTCTAGACATAAGTAAAATCTGTTCGATCCAGAATAACTATGGACAGTTGATAAATTATTCATCCTGAAACTCTGGCTTGCTCAGCATGACATTACTGCATGGAAAAAGTATCAGCAGTTCCTAAATTGTATCCTGTGACACTCCAAAGAGCTGCACAAACTCCTGTGCTGTGCAGAGTGAACAGGCATGACAGAGGTTGCTGAAATAAAATTATTCAAGGTGTTAAAACTAAAAGCTGACAGGGTATTTTAAATAGTAACTGAAATCCACTGTTAATATAAGCAAAGTACCAGAAATAGGAAAAATAATCCTGATTGTAGAACAGTTTGGTTTGGAAGGGATGTTTAAAGGTCATCTAGGCCAATCCTCTGGCTATGATGGTCTAGTCCAACCCCTCCTTCCACCAGATGAAGTTCCTCAGAGCCCCATCCAGCCTGACCCTGAATGTTTCCAGGCATGGTGTCATCCACCACCTCTCTGGGCAACCTGTTCCAGTGTTTCAACACCCTCATTGTAAAAAAACTTCTTCCTTATACAGGCCCTGCTAAAACATTTGTCCCCATCTTTCTTATAGACCCCCCTCCACTACTGAAATGCTGTAGTCTCTCTGGAGCCTTCTCCAGGTTGAACAACCTCAACTCTCTCAACCTGACTTCATGGAAGAAGTTCTTCATCCCTCTAATCATCCTCAAGGCCCTCCTCTGGACCCACTTTAGTAGGCCTATGTTGTCCTTTCTGTGCTGGGGGCCCCAGAGATGGCAGCAGTATTCCAGGTAGGGTCTCAGGAGAGCAGAGCAGAGAGGGACAGTCACCTCCCTTGACCTTCTGGCCACACTATTTTTGATGTGGCCCAGGACACACTTGGCTTTCTGGGCTGTGAGTTCACATTGCTGGTCATGTCCAGCCTCATCCACCAGCAACCCCAAGTCCTTCTTGGCAGGGCTGCTCTCAATCCATTCATTCCCCAGCTGTTATCAATACTGAGAGTTTCCTTAACCCACATGCAGGGTCTTGCATTTGGCCTTGTGGAACCTCATGAGGTTTCCATGGGCCCACTCCTCAAACTTGTCCAGGTCCCTCTGGATGGCAACCAGTCCCTCAGGCGTGTCAACTTGCCACTCAGCTTGGTGTCATCTGCGAACTTACTGAGGGTGCACTTGATCCCATCTCTATGTCATTGATGAAGTTATTAAACAGTACTGGTACCAACAGAGGTCCCCGAGGGACACCATTTGTCATGGATTTCCATCCAGACATTGAGCCATTGACCACTACCCTCTGGATATGGTTCCCTTCTCCACAGCCACACTCCAGTCATGGGATTCGCCCTACCAGTATTCTCCATTGTCGCTAGCATATCTAAAGCCACTGTCTGAGGGCCCTCTTAGCACTCTGTCCCTTTAACCTTGGTGTGTCCTCCCACAGCTTGTCATGGCCAAGTCTGATATTATCCCTCTTCCCTGTCATGTCTAGTTTAAGCTCTAACAATGAGCCCCACTGGCTCCTCAGCAAAGAACCTCTTCCCTTTTTGAGAAAGGTGAATCCCTTCTGATGTCAGCAAGCCTGGTGCTGTGTGGGCCTATCCACTGTAAAGAAACCAAAACTCTGGCAGTGACACCAGCCACAGAACCACGTATGAGACCGGGTCTGTCTGTTTCTTCTGATGTTGTTGTCTGTGACTGGAAGGACGGAGGAAAAAATTACCTGTGCTCCACATTCCCTTACCAACCATCCCAAGGTGTGTAAGTGTCTTTGGATCACCCTTGGACTGAAGTGTTGTGGCTTTATTACCCCCCACATGGAAGACCAGTAGTGAGTAATAGCTCAATAGGTGTACCAGACTAGGAAGTTTCCTGGAGATATCCTCAACCTGGGCCCCAGGGAGGCATCAGACTTCCCTAAGAGGAGCATTTATTCAGCATTTCTGACCCTTTGTTCCCCTTAGAAGGGCATTACCTACAACTCCAACAGCCAACACCTCTGGTTTTAGATTCTTTACCCTTCATTCCCATCATCCATGGACTGGCCTTCCATTTCCAGAGCCTCCTACCTATTGTACAGAGGTACGTGGGAGGGTGAGGTGGGCCAGGAGGGGATTTATCTGCTGCCCAAGGAAGAACTTCCATTTACTCCTTTCTTTGGTACTACTGTTTCCTGCCTGCTGGGGGGAGGATACAGGGGACCCTTGATCATAGGTGTTTTCTGGTGGCTGCTCCTTTCTCAGGGAGGCCAGAACATGGTTCCACCAGTCTATCTCCTTCTCAGACTTGATGTTCCTTAACCCATTCTGCTTTCTCTCTTTAGCTCTTCTGCCAGATTCAGCAGATCATCCACCTGGTCATATACAGCTGCTGTCCAACACTGGTGATGACAGTGGAACCCAACTGTGAGTGTCCTGAGTCACCATGACTGGTCCTCTCCAAACTTCCACTCAGTTCTCACCATTAGTCAAAACGGTAGACAGGATGTTGGAAATTTTTAGTCACGGGCTAAAGCAAAATACCACAATTCCACATGGAATGGGCCTTTTCACTGACTGGTGTATGGCAGAGCAGGAGCTGTAATGCTTTGGGCAGATCAAGAGAACATGCAGAGTGAAGTGTTTGGCCTTTGCCAGTATCATTTTCAGAAGGTAGAGATAGTGAAGGGCTATGAAAGAAGGGGCCCCTGGTATCACACTCGTGTTTTAGTGCTGGTCTTCAAGCACGGGTTACCAAGCCAGCCAGTGACAAACAGCAGAACCATAGGTCAAATACTGAAATACTTGTTAGTGTTGAGACAATAGGCACACTCATAGTCAGCAATTCTGGAGAAGCCCTTAGTGGGGTGTATTTCATACTCCTATATGATTTTAAATGGTTCCACCCAAGCTATTACAGTGGCTAGTTTATTATTTCACGGAAACATTTGGGTTTTCTTTGGTTCAACACTTTTTTTTTACCTCTGGGCCACTCTTAGGCAACTACAGCTTTTACACAGGTTTCTGTGATGCAGCTGGTGTCCTTCAGATGCAGATTCACATTTTTCATTCAGGCAACAGCATCTTAACACTGTCTTCCCTGGTGTGTGTTTTGATAGCCTGGATATAGTAGCTGATACATATATGGTTCTGAAATTGTATCTTGCTTAGTAAAAGTATACAGAATTGTATGTACAAATATCAATCTCTAATTGATGTCTGTACATTCATGGCTGTACTGGTGGTGTGGGTTTGATTTTGTGTGTGCTTCTAGGCTGTGAGACTGGATTCTTTAAGGGCAGGACAAGAAGGGGGAGTTTGCAGAGGGATAAGGGTCCATGGTCCCAGCCATGGCTTGTTGGCATGGAGGCTTCACCTACACTGGGAGACACCCCAAGACCACAGCTGTCTGTGCCCCTTCACTGGTGTCACTCTGCCTGTAATGGGCTTGGCACAGGCTAATTTGTGCTCTGCCAGGCACCTCCAGGGTGCAATCTGAGGGAACGAGCCTTGGTGTGGAGTAGGGAACATTGCCAACACTGGTGAAACAGTCTGCCCTGTTTTGGGTGTGAGCCACGCTGTGCCAGGTGGGTACTGTGTCATGGGATGGGTCCTGACATGTCTTAGGAAGTTGTGAGTACTGAGATCCTGGACCCAAATGTCGATGTGGGGCCCCTGGGCACCGTGCTGAACACAGCAACTGGTTCATACACTTTTAAGTGGGAAGTATGGCACATATATATCCCTTGCCTATAATTCAACATAACATCCCTCACATATATGTCAACCCTGCTATTAAGGCTTCAGGTTATACATCTTTATCACCTTCCTATGGTTGAATATATTTGCTGCCTCTGCATTTCCCAAGCCAGGACAAGAGTAATTTTATCAAGTGCTTTGCTCTTGTGACTGCTGGAGGAAACTCTTGCAAAAGAGGATGCTGGTAGCAAGAAATTAGTTATTTTGGGAATGTGGTGGATGTTCTTTGTCCTTGGCTAATTTTTGCTTTGCTTTTTGAAATGTGGTTTGAAATGCATTTTTGTGACAAGGATTCCATTTTGATGCGCATCCTGTTGCAGACGCATAAAACCCCTCAAGATCTGAGGTGAGATAGTATCACATGCAGGAAAACCTTCTGCAGAGTCCCCGCCTTTACCTTCTCTTCAGCACTTAATACCACCTCCTGTGGCTGGAAGTGATTCTGTTAACCTTGAGCCTTACACCACTTTTTCTAAGCAAGTTTTCTCTTTCAACCTGGAATCAACAGGAAGCAAGAGAATCTTTTGCCACAGGCTGCCTTGGGATGCCTTGGGGTGCTGGGGGTCACTTGTGCTCCCTGGTAGCTTGCCTGAGGCCAGCAAGCTTTTCTGACTAATGGTTGCTGCCTATATAGCATTTTTCTCCAAGGTCTCCATCTCTCCTGTCATCCCCAGGCAGGAATCAGATCCAGTTGCCTTTACTTGCACCAAAGGTGAGCTGTAAGGCTGCACTGCTATGGCTCGGGTTTGACCCTATGGTAACTCGGTAACCACAGGTAATTACAGGGGTTTGGAAACTGGATGTTGAGTTCATGTGATTTCCTTTGTACACAGAGGGCACTTGCTGGTTGCTGTAGAGCACACATGGAGCTGCTCTGTCTCTCAGTAATGTATTTGGTATTTGTGTTTTTGATCTTGTCCAGAGCTAGTTTCTCCTGCAAATGACATCTGGGAACAGATAGTGCATATCAATGTTATTTGCAAACCCAGTTGGGGCAATTAAATCAGAGCTCTCTTGTTTTCATGTGTCTGATTGCATCAGCATCATTCTACTCCATATAATGCCTACTCAGTACCTGTCAGCTATTGCATCCGTCACGTACCATCCTTGTAATCAAATAAATTAAAGCCTGTAACAGGGAGGCATTTCTCTCTCTCCTTCTGCATCACTGCCCAGTGCTGCTAAGACAACTCTTTTGATGCCCTGGAACAATACTCTGGGGAGCTGCACATCTTAAAAATACCCTTATAATCTACTTTTGAGGACCAGCATACCTGTGGGAAGGATTATCTTGATTATTTATTATCTTGATATTTGGTCAAGTAAATCAAGGTGCTTATTTGCTAAAGGCAAAACAGAGAAGGACACAGCATTCAAAGGTTTAAGAGACATGAGTATGCAGAAATGAGATTGTATCTGCATTAGTCTGGCTTTCAAAGCCCCATGTGATTCAGACAGTGAGACGTTTGAAGCATCACAGTTAATCCTGGGCAGATGGAGGTTTTTGTGTTAAAATTAACTCTACCTGAACAAAAGCCAGCACAGTGAAGACTCAAGTTTTTCCAAGGTTTCTGGTCCGCCTAGGATGGCCTTTCAAATTCCAAGTTAATGTGCAGGTTAAATAAACGCAGACGTCCCCTGGGCAGATCTGGGTGTGAGCCTGCTGAGCCTACCTCAAGCCTGCCAAGAGCCTTTCTGGGCCTGGTTAGCCAGTTCAGCGATGCACAGTGGAGCTGGGACAACACTGCCACTGCCAAACTTACCACAAAACACAGTCATTGTGCCCCTTATTACATGCTGGACCGTGAACTGAGGATTGCATTTTAAACATAAACTACTAGTAACTTGGTCTTAATTCCCACCAGTGCTAATGGGAGTGGGGAGCTCACTGGAGCTGGCTGTAGGATGAAGTGCAGCCATGGCAGCTCTGCTTTCTGGGCAGGGATGGGATGTGGCTCCTGTCCCCACTGTGGGGCATCCCGGGGGTGGGTTTGCAGTGCTGGGGTGTGAGCAGCACCTGCCGTGCACAGCAGCGACTGCAGGGGCACAAAACAGTGTGTTCCCCAGCCCCTGCTCGAGTGGGGTTTCTTGGGAGACAAGAACTTAGCTGTTTAATTCTTGCTTGCTACTTCTTGATTACAAAAAAATTATAGATGGAGAATTTGAAGATGGAGAATGTTGTTTGATGTTACTTCATTCGTATATAACTGTATTTTCATTGTCCTATTTGCCTTTTTTTAAAAGGGCAAAATATGAAGACTGGAAGCCTTGTTTTCCGTGGATTTCTACTGATTTTGATTATGAAAGGATGAGACATTAATCATAGGTATAACCAGCTGATAGCTGCTAGAATCACAGCTCTATCATTATTCTAAATATTATTTTTTCCTGGTTTTGTCTGAAAGCCACAAGAGTTAAAATTATAATAAAAAATGACATAAATTTAATTTTGACTTCTATGGCACACTATGTACTGGTTGGTTTTTGCCTGTTTGGAGTGAAAGGGTTCCCTGCACTTGTGATTTTTACCCAGATAAAGCATGAGATGTTAACTCTGGCATTGTGCATACAGCCCAAAGCAGATTAGTTCCATCAGATCTTCATAAATCATTATTAATCATATCTTCCTTTTATTTAAGAAGAAATGCAGGGATATAATCCCTGCTGAGGAATACTGTGATGATCTAGGGAACAGGAAAGATGCTCGCTGATGTTTATGGGCTACTTCAGTTGTAGAAACTAATTACAATTATTTTTCCAGAGTTTTTTCTGGTCTGCCTGTGAACCCTCGTTTTCCTTAATAATGTTATTGATTTTTCTGCTTGCAGAGTCCCAGCAGGAAAGTACACTGCCAGTGAATGCCCCTTGTAAGATGCTCCTGCCAGGGCCCAGCGTGTCTCTTAAACAGGACCTAAATTTGAAGTTTCGTTGTAAATAGTGGCATTAGTAACAAAAGTCCTAATGCGTTAAGAGTTTTCTGTGTGTTTTAACTTAACCAGCTTTAGCAAACTGTGCTGTCATGGTGGGGACAAGATAGTTGAATTTCTTTTGGAGAAGTTTAGGGCTTTCTAAAGGGAAAGCTTAAAAATTAATTGAAACAGAGAAAAAATAGTGTGACACCAGTTTGGATTCTCCCACTGTTGCTCTTTGCTTTTCTACCTGTTAAAGTAGAAATTTGTGTTGCGTGCATGGGCTAAACATGTAGCACATCAGGTAATGAATGCTGGGTGATACTGACTCCCTCATTTCACCCTCTCTTTTTTCTTTCTTTTTTTCTACAATCTTATCATGGTACTCCCTTTCTCCTGCTGTACAGCTCCATTTCCTTACCTGGTTTCACAGGTGAATCACTAAGAGGAATCAGCATTGTGGGATTAACTAAAAGACTTTTCTTAATGACCAAACAATAAACAAGTGGTGAATTGATGACAGAATGATAACCAAATAGTAACCAAATGGTGATTGGGCATGTGTTGGATCTGGCTGAGTCAGAGTTCATTTTTCCCATCACATCCCTCACAGTGCTGTGCTTTGCCTTTGTAGTTAGAAAGGTGTTGATAACACACTAGTGTTTTGGCTACTGCTGGGAATGCTGGCACGTGCTGAGGCCCTGCTTTTGGAAGTGACCAGACATTGCTTGCTGATGGGAAGTAGAGAATAATTTTCTTTTTTTTTCTCTTCGCTTGTGCGTAAACTTTTGCTTTTGCTTTTCCTTTGGTAAACTGCCTTATCTCAACCTTCAAGTCATTTGTCACCTTATTTCTCTCCCCTGTCCAAGCCGAGGAGCAGAGTGATAGAGCAGCTTGATGGGCACCTGGTGTGTGACCTGGTCAAGATCAGCCCACCACAGGGCAATAACTGAATTTGTAATTTGATGATGATATAAATGATGATTCAAATGATGATTCACACGGTGATTAGAGAGAACACTATTACTTACTATACTTCTAACAGTGGCTGGATAATGTCACTAGCATACAGTATTACTTTGGGCCTGAGGTAAGATGTTGCTTACCTTGCTGTAGATATCCAGTGCCAGGTAAGGGGTCTCTATCTCAAGGAATAACCTTGAGCAGTCCCCCTGCTCAAGCAGGGCCAAGTCTCAAAATGTGCCAGGGGGGATTCAGGTTGGACATTAGGAGGAATTCCTTCACAGCAAGGGTGATTAAACATTGGAACAGACTGCTCAGGGAAGTGGTGGAGTCACCATCCCTGGAAGTGTTTAAGAAGAGACTGGATGTGGCACTTGGAGTCATATTCTTGTTGACATGGTGATCTTTGGTCAAAGGTGGGACTTGATGATCTCAGAGGTTTTCCGGTCTAATTGATCCTATGATTCTGTGATCCAGGGGAGATCCCTGCCATGTCACCCTTCAGGGGAACACAGTGGGCTTGAGTGGCTACTGCACAGACTTTATAGTGTGACTGACTCAGAGCCAGCCCCACCTTTGGTGTATGTGCAGGAGTGGAGCTGTCACTGTTTTAATAATGTCCAGCCTCAGCTCAGCTGATACTCTTAACTCCTGGTGAGACATGGCCTAGGCTCCTCCGTTCCTGGAAAGAGCCCAGCACAGCTCTCCAGGTCTGTACAGCACAGCTTACCTCAGTCAGGGCTCCTGTCAGTGGTGCCTGAACCACAGTGCTGGTCACCCACCCAGAGTGGGGGCACCTGTCACACCTGGAGGGAGATGTGGAGGCCAGGAGGGCATTGGCTGCTGGAAGGAAGCCTGTGCTGTGTCTCAGCTGGCATGAAAGCTCTTGTATGGTCAGGGAACCAAGCACTGGGCAAGCTTCTGCATGCTGGAGAGGCAAGGGCTGTAGTTCCAACACAGCAGCTGCTGGCACAGAATGCAGGAGCTAAAATCTTCCCTCACCCTGAAAGCCAGGTTACTGTGGCACAGGTTCAACTTTTGCAAAGCCTGATTTGGGAAGAGGTGAAACACCACCACTCAGCAGTGCTGAACCCCACAGATTAGAACCAAGTCCTTCAGCAGAGGACAGCCAGGTTGGGGAACATATTTCACCACTGTGGCCATACAGGAGCCTAGGGAGCTGGTGGGATGCACCCCTGGGTGCAGGGGGAGCTGGCAGGTATCAGTGAGATGCCACTCTCACTGCCCTGTGAACTTTGGTGGTGATCCCAGGGCCTGAATGACAGTCACTCCTGTCTCTGGGAGCAGCAAGGAGGAGGATGAGGAAAGCCAGCAGGACAGCCAGCCTCACAGAGGAAGGTGATGGAGCAAATAGACCTGGAAACAATTTCCAATTATACAAAACAAAAAAAGGTGCCCAGGAGTACTCAGCATGGATTTACTAAGGGAAAACCAAGCATAACCAACTGGCTCAACAGCTGGCACCAGGGGATCCTGGTCAGCAGCATGATGTCCACCTGGAGGCCAGCTGGTAGTGGTGCACTCCAGGGGTTGATACTGGGGCCAGCGCTGCTTAATGTCGTCATTATTGACTGGATCCATGGACCCTTCAGCATGTTTGCAGGTGATACAAACCCCTGAAGAGCAGCTGACAGAGCAGAGGGTTGTGCTGCCATTCAGGGCAGCCTGGACAGGCTGGAGAAATGGTCTGACACAAAGTTCATCAAGTCCCTCCAAGGAAAGCACGAAGTCCAGCACCCAGGGAGGAATGACCACAGGCACTTGGACAACTGCTGGAGAACAACTTGGTTGAAGTTGCTTCTGGGGAATATCAAGAGCAGGGTCATCAGTTCTGCACCTCAACTGCTCCCCCCACCTTGCTCAGCAGCTTCAATTGGCAGGATGACAGGCACCATCCTTCTGGGCACCAATGGATTATATTCCCCTGTTAACAGATTGTGCTCCATGATATGTTCAGGCACTCTTGTAATCCACATTTGATCCAAGAACTCTGGGTACCATGCTAGTTGCAAGATTATCCAGTTTTCTTGACCCAACCTTTCCATTCTCCCAAACCAATTCCTATTCACTTCTCTATTCTTGTAGTAATGGGACCAATTTCTATGAATCAGGGCTGCTGCTGCAAAGCCCCAACCTGTGATTTGTTACGCTGGCTCCCGTGGCGCACAAATTGATGGTGTGGACAGCTGTCTCCTTCACCCAGGGCTCTCATCAGCCTCAGTGGAGGGGTCTGCACGTTCCCTGTTCTGTTCCCAGGGAAAATGGTTGGGGTATATTTAGTGGCAGGTTAAGACGCATCTTCACTGCAGGCAGAGTGTGACACAGATAGGAACGATGTCCCGGGCCTTCACCCTTCCCTTCGCTCCTTCTTTGCTCTTCCTTTCTTAAACAAGGAGTCAATTTGCCATCCAGTCACTCCAGCCTGTGTCAGTGACACAAACATCTCTAAGTAACCTTTCCCTTTAGATGTGGCATCTGCCTCCCCTTTTTCAGTTCTAAAATCACAGGCTGTAACATCCACCACTGGCAATCCCACAGCAGCTCCTAGCAGCATAGTTAAGCCAGGTGTAGAAACCTAAAAGATAATGGGCCTAATGTGTATGTATCCAACTCTGACAGTGAAGCTAACCACGGATTGTTGGTAAAAACAACCAAGGATTGTTGTGGCTGGAAAAGGGGCCAGAGGGAGGTAGGGCAGTGCTTTTCTGAGACAAAAGCCCTTGCTCTGCCTCCAGGAGATAAGCACAACACAGCTGAGAAACTTATCTCCAGGACAGGGAAGACTTATCTATAAAAAATACCCCCACAAAGCCTGGGTGTGCGCCTGCCTCAGGACACCCCCTCAGCTGGATCGGTGCTGGAGCCAGGACTGGTGGTCTCTTTCCTCTCTCTGCCCCTTTCTCTCTCACTTCCTCTTCCTCTCTCTCTCTCTCCTTTCACTGTACCCCATTATCCAAACCCCACTGTCATGTGCTTATATAGGAGGTCAGGGACTAACACACCAATTTCCATGCCAAGTGTGTAATTTACTAGTAAAACTTTACGAGGTTTGTGGCCACTCCAACTTTTGTTGTCCCTTTTGACCATGAGCATCTATGAATCTTGAGTGCTCCCTTTCCCTTAAGAGTGGGATGTCAAACATACCAAGACTGAGAGTTATGTGAATAAACACCTTGCCCCCAACATTAGTCAGGTTACAGTTGTACTAATATTTGTGCCTTTAAGTAGCCTGACAGGACTTTTAAGCTATGGATATTTAATTACTTTTCTGTCCTCTAAAAAAGAAAATTAACTGTTTGTAGTACATAGGCGGACATCAAACCTCTTTTCACTGTGTATGCATTCTCACTCAGGGTTCTTTTAACAGGAAAATTGACACTTCAGATTCATCCGTCCTGGCAAACTATTCAACACCTTTATTTCCAATTTCATTGTTCATTTCTGATATAAAACTCAAACTTCAACAAGTGATTCTTCAGTTCAAAAAGCCTAAATGATTTATATGCAAACAATTATGTGCAGCATTTATAATGTGCAGTACAAAAGAGGAGATACACACTGTGTATGATGCCAAGATTCAAACAAGGGTTATACAGAGTAGTGCTGATAGTTACATTTCATAGAGACAGCTGTAGATTCTGTCTTAAAGCACAGAACAGACACAGTTCTCAACAGCTGTACTTGTCTCACAACCAGGCCCCAATTCCCCATTTCAGGTTTGGGGAATGACTTGGTCCTTCATACTCACAGAACAGTTCTGAATTCATCAAAAATGAAGCTTGGCACATGTGCTTCAACAACCTGAGGGACACAGGAAGGCACAATTAGGCATCTGCACTACCCATTCAAGCCCACGTAGTCCATGATTCAAGCACACACCCTATTCACCTGAACCACCCTGCCATTAGGATTCCTGGATGTGTTCCTGCTTGGCACACAAAGCACATCCTGGGCTGTGAGAAAGTGCCAGGACCAGAGGTACTGTGTAAGACTGGAGGAATGCTGCCACCCCCTCTGCTGTGTCTCCACACAGCACCAGGCTGCAGAGGGAGCTGCACAGGCACCAGCTACGTCAGACTGACACAGGGACCTTCCACTACACTGACTGTGGGCTGGAAAGAGCAGACTGGAAGAATCTCACTCTCTTCATTGTGACTATTAGCTGGGAAATGGCTTGTTCAAGAACACCTGAAGTACAGCCTATATACAGCAAACGGGATTATGGCTTATTTTTTAAAACCACATATAAATATCATCTTCAAACGTAATTAAGTTGCATTTAACCCTGAAATAAAGTCTCTCTGCAAGTCCAGACTTTTAGAAGTTCCCTTGTGTGTGAAATAAGGAAACTTCTTGGGAAGTCAGGCTTTAGGAGGAAGGGAAGGAAAGACTAGATATACTGTTCCACCATAATTTAGACTTGCTAATTAGCTTTTTGCACCGTGTTTAGAATACAAAGTTTATAATGTTTGTAATTACTTGGCAACATTTTGGAAATTCCATTTTACTTTCTTCCTCTCCAACAGCCCCCAGCAATGTACACTGAAGTTTAAATTAAACAGACTTTTTTAAATCTGCAAAAAGCTGAAATCCTCTATTTACTAATATTCTTCTATTTATTCCCGTGGTAACGGGACTGAACT
>JAWWMP010000223.1:2935-20412 GCA_035047865.1 Dendrocincla tyrannina
CTTTATTCTTTATTCTTTATTCTTTATTCTTTATTCTTTATTCTTTATTCTTTATTCTTTATTCTTTATTCTTTATTTATTCTTTATTTATTCTTTATTCTTACTTTAGCTGCTCTCCCAGTGCTGAGGCCTGAAGGAGTAATGAGATTTTCCTCTTGGTTCCTCCCATGAGCTGAAAAGCTTCTAGAAAACATGGGGAATATTTGTGATGACTCTGGGATGTTTAAACCCTTCCAGGAGACCTGCCCTGACCTACAGGAACACACAGCCCACCTTGCTTGGGTCACTGGGGTTTCCCTGGTGCTGCTTTTCCCTTTTCCACAAGGAAAGGAGGAGCTGAAACCAGAAGACACGAGGTTTTGACTAGTGCCTGTGGTTCAGGAGCCACAAGAGGAGCAGGATGTTATAAAATCCAGGGAGAGAAACAATTCCAGCCTTGGAAAGGCTCAGAAGAGCCACTGAAGAAGCTCCAGCTGCAATAATATCACTATATAAATAAAGATTCTTGGGTGGAATTTGTGGCAATAAAGAGAATGCAGATTGCAAGCACACCTAGCTTAAAACTTCAGGAATCTGTCTGGGAATAAAGCAAGGATTATGCCTGGGAATGGAAAGGCTTTGGTTTCCCCTTCCCTTAATCATCAATAGCTGAGAAATACTGGGCTAAGCAAAGCTTTCCTGTAGCACGGTAGGGCAAATGTGTGGGGTTTAGGTCAACAAAAGTAAAAATTAGGAGGGATTTTGTGGCCTGGACTTTGTGTTGGGAAGATGTCCCAGAAACCCAGCACTGACAACATGCCTTTTGTGACATTGCCTCCTGAAACAACACTGCCTTTTAGGCACAGGCCAAAAAATAGGTAATTAATTGGGAGAGGTGGCTGATTATAAAGCTGTTGTCTAAGAACTGGGCAACTATAAACCGTCAGTGAACATATTCAGATTCAGGGCCACTGATTTCTAATTAATTATGTCATTGACAATGGACTTTGCAGCAAGAGCAGCTGTTTCATGCTTTGTGTATTCTGGCTTTCCTTACCTGGGAAAAGGAGATGTCTGCAAAGGTGTGCATTTGAGAAGGGGTTCTGCCCCAGAAGCCCCATTAAAAGGTCTCTGAGGAACATAATGAACAGCATAAGATGTGAAAACCCATAACTGGGCGATTTCTGATTAGATATTGACTTCTCCTTCTTCCTTAGTTGTGCATACACAGAACTTAGCAGCCTGGTTTTGAAATACTTGAAAAGATTTCTCTCATTTATAATTTTTGGCTGCCTTTTAGGCTCCTCATTTCTCAGTCATCTGCTTGGGAAAATCCCGTGCTGGGGGAGATTTGGTGAAGCCAAAGCTCGCAGATGCACTTTTAGATGTCTTTATTAACAATGAGGATGTTGAAATGAAATGAAATGCACGAACCCAAAGCTGAGGGACTGATGGAACTGGATGGGACAGGATGGTCCAACAGGGCCCCAGAGACACGAACAGGACAAAAGGGTCAGACACAACCCCGGGAGGTCCAACAGGAGCAGCTGCAAAGCTGTGCTGATGTGCAGACCCAGAGCTGAAGAGCTGGAAGGCAGCTGGAGAGGCAGGAACAGCTGGAGAGGGAGAAACAGTTGGAGAGGGAAAACAGCTGGAGAGGGAGAACAAGCTGGAGAGGCAGGAACAGCTGGAGAGGGAGGGAGAGCTGGAAAAGGAGAAACAGCTGGAGAGGCAGGGACAGCTGGAGAGGGAGAAACAGCTGGAGAGGCAGGGACAGCTGGAAAAGCAGGGACAGCTGGAGAGGCAGGGACAGCTGGAGAGGCAGGGACAGCTGGAGACGCAATGACAGCTGGAGACGCAGGGACAGCTGGAGAGGCAGGGACAGCTGGAGAGGCAGGGACAGCTGGAGAGGGAGGGACAGCTGGAGAGGGAGGAACAGCTGGAGAGGGAGGAACAGCTGGAGAGGCAGGGACAGCTGGAGAGGGAGGAACAGCTGGAGAGGCAGGGACAGCTGGAGAGGCAGGGACAGCTGGAGAGGGAGGAACAGCTGGAGAGGCAGGGACAGCTGGAGTGGGAGAAACAGCTGGAGAGGCAGGGACAGCTGGAGTGGGAGGAACAGCTGGAGAGGCAGGGACAGCTGGAGAAGCAGGCCCTGGGGGTCCTGTTGCAGAACATTTGGAGCCATGTGCCCTCCTGGCCAGCAGGGTGGAGGAGAGATCCTCCCCCTCTGCCCACCCCCTGGGCCACCACATCTGGAATGTTGTGTGTGGTTTGGGGCTCTCCAGTGCAGGAGAACCAGGGGAACACTGGAGAGAGCCCAGTGGAGGGGCAGGATGCCCAGGAGAACGTGCAAGAAAGGGCCAAGGAGCTCGGTTTGCTGGCTCTTCAAAGGAGCTTGGCTGAGGGGAGAGTAGGGCAGTCCTCAGCCCTGAATTCACAGTTGATTAGGCAGGAGCAGAGTGGATAGAAAAATTCCCAGATTTTATCCAAAAGGATTAAATAAGAGGGATGATCTTAGACAAGGAGACAGCATTAAGAGCAAAATAATTAAAATAATCATTATCCCTTGACATTGCATGTTTTCCCTTTTCCCCTTCTTTTCAAGCTAAATCCACTACTTTGGGAAACAAAATCAAAAATCCACCAGTGCCCTCCTCTCTTGTAAATACTCCCATTTACTTGCTGGGACTTTTCATCCCTGACATTTCAAGCCAGGTAATGTTTATGTTTGAGATTTATTTTATAGAATCAAGTTAAACAGAAATATACATTAAGCCTGGGTTAAATGCTATTATGAAGAAAGCCTACAATGGACAGCTAATGAAATAATAATAGTAATAATAATAATAATAATAATAATAATAAAGCTTGAATGAAAGGTATTTGGGCTAAGTGAAGCCACTTTGGTATTAATTCATTGTCACAAATTAGTGGTTTCTGCTGCTCAAAGAATCACCATCAAAGGTATTGGCAAAAAGCAGATTTTAATGGAGTTCAGTGGCAAGGTTCACGCGATTATTCACTCCATCAACGAAGTACGTGTAGGAAAATGGGATTTAAATCAATTTAGGATGATTTGCATGGAGACTGGAGGTGCAGAAGGGTCAGGGTGGAAAGGATGTGGAGGCAGAAGTTAAGGGGGCAAAAGGATTTAGCAGCACTCTATCATTAACCAATTTAACATCCACCAGAGAAGGGATGCACCACCACACTCACCCGAAACTGCTGAAGACATTAAAGAGGGAACAGAGAGAGAATCCATAAATAATTGAGGCCGTTCTCAGTGGTGAAAATGTTCACATTATTCTGCGTCTCTGCTGCACCAATTGCTAAGAAGTAATATTTTAGGCATTTTTGAGTGAAAAAAATGTTAACCCAAAATGTATATATTTATTAATGTTGAGCTTTTTACCCTGAAAGATCTTCTGCTCTCATTCTTTTTCTCAGAAGGGGAATTCTAAAATAGCCAAGAAACACTTGATGATATGGAATTATCTTCAAGTTTACAGGCATGGTTTGCCAGAAAGTCTCAGGGGACTTTTTTCCTCACAAAGCAACTGAAAGGAATAGAAAGAAAATTAAAATAACCAATTTATTTTTTTTTTGAAAGCAAAATTAAAATAACCAATTTATTTTTTTAAGCAGTAAATATTTAAATAAATATATTTAAATAAATATTTAATAAATAGGTATTTTCAGGTTTTCGACCTCGGTTGAAGCTTCAGAAGACAATGGTGAATGTGAGGGAAACAACACTGGGCATTTTGTGCTCTTTTACTCCTCTTCAGAACACACTCCTGACCTTCTCCAGGCCGTGGAATGAGAGAAATGGGTTATTTAATGCAACCTGGTTCATTCTTTTTTTTCACTAGCAACAATTAGGATGATTTTTGCAGGATATAAGGAGGTGGAAATTCAAGTCCATCTCTCTGAAAGATCTGGAGTAAGAAACTGGGCTGCAAAGTTCTTGGTGAGCACATAAAAACATGCCAGGGCTGTTGTTGAGACACCAGTGGAATTAGGAAATCTCTGGAATTCCACTGGAATTTCCTCTCCCGTGTTCAACATCCACTTGGGATCAAACAGCAGAGTCAGCACCAGAAACTGCTCTGATTAATCATTCCAGTTGCAGTGGGTGTTGATTGTTTGCTCAGCACGTTGTAACTCACAGAAACCCTCGGGAGGTGGGGAGGGAAATCACCACGTCCCCAAAGAGCAATGTCTGTCACCATGTCTTTGTTCCAGCAAGGACAGATATGGGATAAATACAAGATAAAAGTGACTTTAGGAGGATCCAAGGAATGTCTGCAAGGAGATAAATTAGATATAAGAGATAGAAATGAGGGTGGGCAGGCCCTGGCACAGGGTGCCCAGAGAAGCTGTGGCTGCCCCTGGATCCCTGGCAGTGCCCAAGGCCAGGTTGGACGGGGCTTGGAGCACCCTGGGCTGGTGGGAGGTGTCCCTGCCCATGGCAGGGGGTGGCACTGGGTGGGCTTTAAGGTCCCTTCCAACCCAAACGAGTCTGTGATGGTGATCCTATGATGTGCTGCCCTGGGTGTTTGCATCCTGTGGAATGTCTGGCTCTTTGGGGCCTGTGTCATTCTCATTAATTAATGCCAATAATTAATTACTCAGTGTTTTTAGGTCGGTGTTTTTGAAGGTTTACTTCCTTCCAAGGAGTTCAGTTGCCCAGCAGAGCTGTGCCTTTGGGGGAACATGACCCTGATTTTGCTGAGCAATGTTACCTGCAGGTTCAGAAGCACCAGCAGCACAAACTGTGGGCCCAGGAGCAGCTTTATCCAGGGAGGAGCAGGGTCTGGGACCAGCCCTCCCCTCCCAGTGCTGGCTGCCCCGTGCCCAGCTGTGCCCTGGCATTCCCTGCTCACTGAACCACACAGTTCTGTGCAGGGAGAGAAGGCTCTTGGTCAATAACACATTGAGAAGTGAAACTCTGCAATTCTGCAAATAATAACTGGGTTGCCAGGATGTGTTCAAACAAGGCATAAATTATCCCTGGGCTTTGGCTCCCAGTTTCACCCCTCCTGCACCAGGAACTCATTGCAGAGGGAGGAGTGATGGTCAGCCAAGATTTCCAGCTCCCATTCTCTTTCCAATAAGACTTTCTACCAGTGCATTCCACTCTGGGGCTGGTATCACGTGGATCATGGCCAGGCTGCCACGGGTGATGAAACACTGGCCAGTTTTCCATGTCCCCTTTGAATAAAGCCCAGTGACAGTAAATCATCCCGGGCAATGTCCTGTTGCTTTTGAGCCAGAGCCTCTCTGGTGTGGGAGGTGATAACGTGTGTTTCCCAGCCCTTTGCAGCATTCCTGCCTTCCTCAGGAAGACTGGGAGTGGTTTTGGAAGCCTTTGGTTGCTGTTACAGCTCCTGCAGTGATTTTTCCAAAGAAGTCCTGCGTGCCCAGACTCCTCCAGGAGCCTTAATTCCTTCCCTACCCCCAACAAACAGGAATCATCTGCTCCCCTGCAGTTATTTGGCTTTGATACAGAGAATAAACCATTAAATATGTTCCTTGAGCCATGGCAGAGTAGTGGGTCAAAAATGTGGTGGTGTTTTTTTTTCTGATCCCCCCAAAAATGCCTCTCCAAGGCAAAAGCTGAGGTGCCACCCATATGATCCATGCAGCTTCCCAAACAGAGCAGGGCTGTGGCAGGGGGGCACATCCTCCTTTGGAGAGATGATTTGTTGTGTTATTGGGTTGTCAACTTGGAAGGGAAAAAATACCCCTCTGCTTCCATTTCTCCCTGGAAAAAAGGGCTCCTGCTGCACTCCGTGCTCGTGATTCCTGCTGGGGTGTGGGCCTGGGGATGGGGAGGGCTGGCTGCACAAGGGGGGCTCTGCCCCCTCTAAATCCTGCTGGAATTAGGCTGTCCCTTAGGGCAAAAGGGAAGGCAAAGCCCTGGCTTCTCCAGCTGCCCCCCTGCCATTTGTCAAGGAGTTATAGGATAAAACAGAGCCCATGTGTCAGAGCAAGAAGGCTGGGATATGTTTCTTGTGGAAATTCAGAGGTGGGGAAAAAAATGGGCTACTCTGGGTTAGTTTTAGCTGGAGTTTTTTCTGTGCTGTGAGGAAAAATGCTGGGGGAATTAAAAAAGATCCATTCTGGGCTGGTTGTGGCTGGAATTTTTCCTGTCCTGTGCTAAAATGCTGCTGGAAGACACGGGCTGGAAATCATTCCCAAACCCATCCCAGCCCCTGCCTTGGCACAGGTGGCAGTTTTGCTTGGGCTCTTGGTTAATCCAAGACAAAGGTGTGTGCTCTGGGCAAACTGGGGAGGGGATTGTTCTGTGGGGAGCAGGAAAGCTCCTTTGGGGCTGGAAGCAAAACTTCCTCTGCCCCTGGAGCAAGGTCAGGGCTGGAAGGGTGGGATGGGGCTGGGTGGGCAGGGAATGGAGCTGCAGCTCCTGCCAAAGCAAGGGCTTGGGAGAGGAGTTTGGAGTTTGGGTGGGAATAGTCTGATATATATTATATATCTGTATAGTCATCTATATGTTATATAGGTATATAGCTCTGTATAGTTATGTGTAGGGCTTTGATTGATTGATTGATTGATTGATTGGCTTTGGAGCAGTCTGCTCTATGGAAGGTGTCCCTGCCCGTGGCAGAAGGTGGAGCTGGATGAGCTTCAAGGCCCCTTCCAGTCCAAACCATTCTGGGATCCCATGATACAGACAACTGAAAAGCACTCAAATAAAAACTGCTTAATAGCAGGGTATTTCTGCATCTTGTTGCAAAAATAATATTTATCTTACTGCTCCTTCTTGCCTTTCTTTTGCTTTTCAGCCTTAGCAGTGCCTTTATGTGGGATTTTTTTATGAGGAATGCATCTTTAATTTTCTGGGAAATGCATCTTTAATAGGCTGTTTCAGCAAGCAGGTGTCAATTTACCAAAGCTCCATTCTGTACTATATAGGCAGTCTAGTGAATAGTGTAAGTGATAAAGTATAAAATAGATATAATAGTGATATAAATTATAATTGATAATACATGCCATATACTGTATCATTTATACAGAATAGATGTAATTTATAAAAATACAATGTATAACATATAAATGTCACATATATAGGGATATAAATAGTGAAGACTTGTCATTGTTTCCTCTTTTGGGTTTTTTTTGGGAGTTTATGTTGCTTTCACCACCCAGCATTGCCGAAATCCATGCAGGGAACACTGACAGAGCCTGCTTTGCATAATGTATTAAAAATGGGCTGGAACATCCTGCAGAATAAACCCTAAAGCTTGTGATTTCATTCCCAGGTCACGTTAAGTGCAATTGCATTTCTGTGCCTCTGAATCAGTTTCCTTAAATATCTGGGCTATATATTTAACTTCCCAATGAAGTGGCTTATGCTGTAAATATTGAGGCCATGCAGGGTGATTAAATATTAAACCTGACATTTGAAGGCAGCCTGGGTGTCGTGGGAGCTGAACTTTGCCAGCTTTGGGCACGGTGCAGCCTGAGCTGAGCTTTGCCTCCAACTCAGGCCTGTCCTGCAGAGAGAGGCAAGAAACCCCCCAGTAAATCCCTCCTGGGGATCCTGGCAGGTGCCCCAGGACAAGGGCAGCAAGTCCTGAGCTTTAATCGGAGGATCAAGGAATTGCTGAGCTTGGAAAAGCCCTCCAAGACCATCAGCCCAGCACCACCCCCATGTTCGTCATTGAACCACGTCCCCAGGTGCCACATCCACAGGTTTGGTGAGCACTTCCAAGAATGGGGACTCCCCCTCTTCCCAGGCAGCCTGTGCCAATACCTGACAACCTTTCCCATGAAGAATTTTCCCCTCATTTCAGCCTGAACCTCCCCTGGTACAATTTGAGGCAGTTTCTTCTCATCCTGTCACCTGTTACCTACCAATGTCTTCTTCCCTCTCCCTGGCTGCATCAGCATCTGCCCAGAAACTTCCAGCATCCCAGAGGAGGAATGAAGATGTCCCAGAGAAGGAATGAAGATGTCCCAGAGAAGGAAAGATGTCCCAGCTCCTGAGGGCAGTCCTGGTGGTGGGAATGGCTTTGGGGAGCTCCCAGAGGAGGTCCTGTTTTACTGCCTCCTGCACATTTACTTTGGGAGTTTCCAAAGAGCAAATCAGAACTCAACCAACCCAGACCCAGCCAGTAAATGCTTTCCAGACACATGTGCTTGTTCCTGGGGGTCTGGCTGTCCGAGTCTCCTCTCTCCACAGGTTCCACATCCCGTGACAGAGGCACTGCTGGAGCGTGAGAGCTGTGGGAACACATCAGTTCTGGGATCACTCTGCTCCAGAGGACTTGGCAAATTCCATCTTGTCTCACACAGCATCTCTCCAACAACTGGCACAAAGCTTCTGAAGGGAATATCTCTGGAACAATTCCAATGGGCTGTTCAGCCACTGCAGGAGAAGAGGCAGATTTAAGGAGAAGCCTTAAAGCACCCTCCTTGCTGCAGGTATCACAAGGTAATTATGCTGCCACCTTTTTAACTTCCTAGGGTCTCACTGCAGCAAACCTGCTGGTTATGAACACGTGGGGAGGGACGTGAAACGTGCAGGGGGACTTTTCCAAGAAGCCACTGAAACCTTGGAGGTGGATCAGGGTGGAGCCCCTGAGTCCTGCCCTCCTGACCAGAAAGCACCTGCAACTGAGTCTGATGTATCAGCACAGAAATCATAGAAAGCTTGAGTTGGAAGGGACCTTAAAGCTCATCTTGTTCCACCCCTTGCCATGGGCAGGGACACCTTCCAGGTTGCTCTAAGCTCCATCCAGCCTGGCCTTGCCCACTTCCAGGGATGGGGCAGCCACATCAGGCAGGAACTACCCATGAACTCACTGCTATTTACTAGGCACAGCCAGGGTGGAAAATGCCAGCTCATTTTAATAACAGTGTCTGAGGAAGTGCTTTTGGAAAGCCTGAGATACACATAATTTCTTCTTCCAAGGGTCTGTGATACTGCAGAGCCTCCTGGGGTTGTTAATGCAGTTTTAAAACAAAACTGAGCTGGGAAATAGCATTTAAAATAACCCAAACACTGCTGTCTCGCTTGTGGAGTTGCCTCTGGCTTTGTTCCAGTATAAATCTACCTGGCTATTAAATCTGCCACGGCTGATGTGGTCCTTGTTTTCCAAGGATGCATTAAGGGAGCTGTGATTGAAAGATGACATAAAAATTATGTGGTGTTACTGCTGAGATATCTCTGATTACAGCTGCCTTTTACATCTTCTGTAAATCCCCACAATTGCTGGGTCATTTCCCTGCAAGGCTTTGGGAGGATTAAATTAATTTGGTGCTGTGAGGTTGTGAGGAACACAAGGTATTCCCGTGCCAGGAAAAACTGCAAACACCACCTGAGCTGAACCTGCTTCAAGGTGCAGGGCTGGGGTTGTTGCCTGGTTGCAGAAATGGGTCTGATTTAGTCCATGGTGATGTTTCCTTTGTGATTTCCCTGGAAATCAGGGGTTCTCCCTCTCTGTGTGCACACACATACACACGTGCCCCAGTTTTCAGCCACTCCTTTGGGGTCTGTCTTTCCTTGGTGGCTGGAACAGGGAGCAGCACCAGGAGGATTTCATTTCAGATGCAAATGATGGAGGTCCCCCTGTGTTCCTAAACACCTTCCTGACTCACTGAGGTGCTGCAGCCTCTTGGAGTCTGCTGACATCAAGTAAGAGGTGAGGGTTGGGAGGTGTAATGGAAAAATAAGGTGAGCAGGGCATCTCATTTGCTTCCTGCTGCACCACCTCCCCTCTACCTCATAAATAGCTCTTCAGAGAAAGTATCATTAAAATCTGACCATGACTCTGTGTGGTGTGAAATCAAACCTTTCTTTGTGTGGAACACTTGGATCAGTTGATTGCTCCATTCTGGTTTATAAAAAGAAAAGAAAAAAGGAAATCTCTGGAAACAGCATCGGATGAGCCCAATTTCAGTGCAAAGCTGGAGGAGGAAGGTCAGGGCAGCAATTCCTCCCCTGGTGAGGCAGCAGGAAGGAGCAGCAGCTCCTGTTTGCTCCCACACCCCTGGGAACCGGCTCAGGAACTGCAGAATTGTTATAATCTGGTTTTATGCCACTGCTGGTGATTGTAGAAATACAGCCCTGCTCTGGAAAGGGCTGGATGCCCATGCACACAGGAGTGGGCTCAGAGTGGAGCAGGATGGGCAAACCCCAGCAATTAGCAAAGGAATGCAGCAAAGAGAAAGCTCTTAAGGAGATATAGGGCCTAGAATCTTATTAACTAGTGTAAATAACACATTTTATTTAGCAGAAATTCTTCCAGCATTAGGAAAGGGACTGATGGATTGACTGCAACTCCAAACTCTTACTGGAAACAACATTGTGCTTAAAACAACCCAATGAATTATTTTTTTTTGAATGAAGAATTATTGTCTGGTGAGGAATAGAAGGGGTTGTTTGGCTGACCATAATCCCAGAACTTTGGGATCAAAGTTTGCTTTTGAAATGTCAAAGCTTCTGTGCCCCCTGGAATGGGAATGTCCCTGTGGGAAAGGTGTTGGGGTGGTTGTGCCCTGGGTGGATACCCACCAAAATCATTCCTTGGGCTTCTTCTGGATTCCTGGATCCAAACTGGCCAGTGACAGTGGGAAAGGGACTGCTGGCAAAGAGGTGCCCATTACAACCCTGGCAATGATCTCCTCTTGGAGTCTCCTGCCTTTGCTTTCCTCCTGTCCTTCATGCTCAGTGACAAAATGGGGCTGGGGAAAGAAGAGAAAGCATTAAATGCTTGGGGAGAAAACAGTGCCATACATTTTTCTGTAAGAACATTCCCTAAATATTTAGTGCCAAACCCCGGGTTTGGAGGCTGTGGGGTTTTTTCTGTAATTACTGCTTTTTCCAGCCATCCTGAGTGTGTTAAACACAGACAGAGCTGCTGCTGCTCCTCTGCACAGGAACAATCAGAAGGAGCTCCTGTGCTGGCAGCTGCTTCTTCCCAGCAGAAATCACCCTGAATTTTGGGCATGAAAGTTGTGGACTCGATGTGAGCAATGAGGCAGAATGGTGAAATTTTTAGCACTTACTAATTTAGTAGTGGGAAACGAGCTGATGGACGAATGGTCTGGTTTGGGATCAATATTATCCCATTTCCCTCGTGAACTCTTGACCTCCTCCAAAATTCCTTGTTGCAAACACTCAGTTATTAATTATGGTTTTGAAAAATTCCCATTACATGTCCTGCCTTTAAACTTGTGGAAATATAGATGCTGGAAATAATGTTTTTAATTTCAAGCATGGCTTTAACACTTTCCAAAAGGGTTTATTTGTCACCACGGGCAGCACATTAATTTGTGGCTGTGCATTAATTGCTGTACTTATTGCTGTGGCTCAGCCAACTTCATTTACAGCCTGTTTGGCAGGGCCTGCTGGGCTGGGCCAAGGGGGAATGGTTTCAAACTAAAAAAGGGTTGATTTAGATGAGATACTCATTTCCCAGCCCACTGCTGTGTCGGTGGAAGGTGCTGAGCAGCAGCTCCAGCCTGGGAGCTGAGTTTGGTTCAAGAAATCAGAAGAGCCTCAAGGGATGTCCTAATGGGAGATTATTACATGTTGTTGAACATCGAGCAAGACTTGAATTAGAAAAGATGTTACTGCAGCTCAGAAAAAGGGCTTAGCAGTATTTTTCTGAATTAGAGCAGAAATTGCAGGTTTTCCCCAGGTGACATTTAATTTCCATAAAAGATAATATATTCAGAGCTTCCTCATCCATCATCCCATGAAACAAGGTGCAGTGCATGGCTCGTGTTTGGTTTCCCTCTGTGATAGTGGAACTGTTGCTGGTGTGACACGTTCAGGTGGGCTCAGGACCATCCCTGCCCCACCTGGAGCTGCTGCCCAGGGACAGAAGACTTGGAATTCACAGTGAGACACCCGTGGCTGAGACTGAGCCCCTCGAGAGAGGTGCTGTGATTTTGTGGGTTTATATCCAGAAAGCAGGATTATTTTTCCGGCCCATCAGGGAGTTTGTAGTAACAGGTTCGCTCTGGGTGTGCTGTGAAAGCAGCCTCTGGTGTCAATCCAGGCTGATCTATTGGTTTAAAGTATGGATTTTAGCCTTGGATACTGGAGGAGTTCCTTGCAGGGTGGGGGGTGAAGGGGCAGACAGAGGAGCTGGGGGTGCAAAGGGCTTTGGCCAGGCTGCTGAAGCTCAGGAGGGTCTTTCTTGCATAACCTGCTCTTATGCAACTGCACTGAAAAGTTGAGGATATCTGAGGGAGGTTCCTATAATTACCAACTTTCTTTGAAAACTCAATTAAGAAGCCATCTGGCCTAGGGATTTTATTGACCTGTCACTGGCTAATTATGTTGCAAATTTAATTCTTTATGATTATCATTAGTAACTGTCCAGTGCTTTGAACAAACCCTTTTGTCTCCAAGTGTTGCCATCTTTAAATTTCACACAGTAATGAGGGGAAGTGTTCTCTTAAGAGTGAAATCCAATATATTACAAACATAATTGAAATGCCCAACAGTCAGGAAATTTGGAAGCTCATTTTTAGAGCCCTAATTCAGAAAACACATGGAAGGGCTTGATTATCTATGGCCTTACCCATAAGAACCCCTTGAGATCGTGGGATTCAGGGTTGGTACTTTCATGTCATTCCATGTGCTCCACCTCTTGGTGTCCCTTCTTCACACAGGGTGCCCGAGGTCACGAGGTGTCTGCAGGCTGGAAATGAAGCCAAACCTTCAGCCCAGAGTTTTTGGGAAGGACCCTGTTGGATTGTGGTGGTTGGTGGGATTTTGTTTGGTGTCTGTGTGCTGTTGGTGTCTCCCTGGGGCTGCCAAGCCCCAACTCCCTGGGTGGCACTGGCTGGAGAAACCTTGCTTGCGGGTAAGGAGTTATGAATGGAAATCATGGTGTTCTGGGTTTTAGGTGGTGCCTGGGAGATGCCCAACCTGCCTGATCTGCTGGAAGAGCAGCCAGGAATGCTGGAGGGCTGTGCCATCACCCTTCTCTGCTCCTGCTCTGGTTATGGGGGAGACCTTCACACCCCCCTTTGGGTTGCAGCCTGAACACGTGTGTCCTGCCCAAGGGGGTGACACCCCGCTCATGTCCCAGGGCTGGAGGATCCAGGTGTGATTCTGCTGCCCATCCCACACATCCCACCCTGGCAGTGCTGCTGAGTCACTACAGAGAGTCTTGGCTTTGGGCAGGATGAGTCCGACTTGTCCCTACCAGTCACAAGGAGAGGGCATTGCTGTGCTGGGAGAACTTTTGGACAGCTCCATCCCTGGAAGTGTTCAAGGCCAGGCTGGATGGGCTTGGAGCCACCTGGTCAACTGGGAGATGTCCCTGCTCAAGGCAGGGGGTGGAACAGATTGATCTTGAAGGTCCCTTCTGACCAAAACCATGATCCCCCCATTTTCCTCCTCTGGCTCTGGTGATTCTCCATCCTGCAAAAAGTTCCTCCCCCATCTCACTATTAATTCCAATAAATTCCATCCAGGAGGGCATAAGGGGAGATCCCTTTCACTTCCCTGAAGCATCTCCCAGCACTTGCCAGAGGGTGACAGCTCCTTCCTCCCAGGGACTTTCTGATTTGCATGGAGAGCTTCCCATGGCATCATTTTAAACAAGAATCCCCACTACTGGTTATTTTTTAGCACGTGTTTGTGGCCCACAAAGAGCTGCATTGTGGCAGGTTATTAAGGACTGGAAAGACAAGAGCTTTCCATCCCACTGGGCCTCAGCAGGACAGACATTTCTACTGTCTGCAATAATTGATCAAAGGAAAGTGCTGTGCTAATTCAGTGTCATTTGGCAAACTCACGTTGCCTTATATCCTATTTTCCAGGTGTCCTTACTTTTGAAATGCCTTTAGAAGTCTTACATATGTTTGGGGGCAAACTAAGAGGTCCCAGCCTGTTTCCCTTCATGGCTTAGATGGACATGATGCATTTGGAGTTCTTCCCTCCACCCTCAGCTTTCCAGGTAACAGGCTGAGGTGCCGAGTTCTGGCCTTGATCCAGGATATATTGGATTGACAGAGTGGTTACCTCTTAATGACTCCTCCACAGGACTCCTTCAATAGGAATTGCTACCAAAGAAGTGCTGTTTTCTCCAGGTTTCCCCTTCCCCTTCCTCCACTGGCTCCTCAGTGCAGCTAATTTAGCGAAATTGCATTGAAATGAGTCCCTGATGAGGGACCCAGAGCTGACATTTTTCTTTTAATAGCCGTGTTAGTCTTGCTGCCTGTTAAAATTCCATAAATGGCTCTTTCCACGTGCCAGACAGCCCTTATACATCAGCTGGAGCATTATATTCCTGGCCTCACCTTGGGGAATTTCCCAGGAGTCTGGTGCTTCCTTGAGCTGAAGGACAGGCTTTTAACCTGGCATTATTTATGTTTATATAGTGTTGGGGTAGATGTTTTGTGAAAAAAGCCTCTTTCAGCAAAGTTAATCCCAAAGAACACATGAATTCCATACCAGTAAGGTGATGTTTTTCTTCAGGCTGGAGCCTCTGCAAGTGAAATGGTTTGATTTTATTTTTAATTGTGTTAATTGTCTTTAATTGCTGTTGGCACCTGTTCCATGGTCCTGCCAAATTCCCCATTGATGGGTGAAATGTTTTAGCTGGGAGAAACATTGGGATGACCCAGGGACACAGGGAAGGCTGGATGTGAGGGGTGGGTTAACAGGGATTGGGGCTGGGCAGGAGCCAAGCCTGTGTCCCTGCTTCTGGTTGGGAAAAATTATACCCCCCAAAATTGGGGTTTGATCTCAGAAAACCTTGATTTACTTTATTTTTCCTATTCCAAGCAGTTTTATTCCTGGTGTAACCATCAATACCTCAAGTGCTGGTTTGATCAGTGATCGCATTAGATCAACTTTGGCAGATGCTGATGTCTGTATAAAACCAGGGAATACAGGAACATCCTGCTGCAAAAAGGGACTTTGCTGCCCTTTCCCATCCCAAGGATTTCTGGGACAGCCTCTGGTGGCACTTCATTGTTTAATTCCACAGGAATTGGCCACCAGGACAATCTGTGTGCAAAGCTTTGGATCCCTCATCGAGAGCTTTGAGATCCTGCTGATGTAGATGGGAGCATCCAAAGTCACCTCCAGGTGCTTTCCCCCCTAAATCCAATATTTTCCAGGTGATCCTATGTGGAATGGTTCTGTTGAAAATAATCCCTGGACCATAAAATCCTGTTCAAAAGCACAGATGTGAAGGTGATGCTGATTCCTTCAGTGCCTGTTTGCAGGGGCCAGCCTTGGTGCCTGGCTGTGCTCCAGGAATGCAGGGCAATATCCCTGCTCCTGCTTTTTGGGGTGTCCCTGTGCCTGGAATGCCGTGCTGGCAGCAGAGCTCCTGGGCTCTTTTGGAAGAGGCTCCCACCACAATCAGGGCTAATCCCAGCTTTTCCTTTGTTTCCACTGATTTGATCTTTGGAATTTCATAAACCAGAAGAGACCATTTATCTTGTCCCCCCAGGCACCACTAATGACTAATTAAAACCCCTAATTAACTGGAGCAAGACCACGAGAAACTGCAAGGCAGCAGAATGCTGTTCCTGGACACCTGGAAGAGCATTTCCCCCTGGAAGGGGCTGACACAGGAAACAGAATTTTTCCTACCTTTTCTTCAGCTTAAATATTTAATATATAAATATGATGAATAATTTTTCTACAGGAATTCTGGCTCAAAATTCCAAAAGAATGCTGGACTGCAGTTGGTTTTAGTGGGGCTCCAGAGGGAATGAGCAGACCTGCCCTACATGTTTATACAGGGGTGGAGATGCTCAATTATTCAAGGATTTCATCCCTCAACAGCAGCCAAACCCCCAAATCTTTTATTAATGAACCACAAACCTTTCCCTACATGTAATCCCTCACATTCCCTTGCCAGGCTTTGGAGTCTGAGCTCCTGTAATCCCCGTGCTCCTGAAGGAGCAGGCTGGGAAGGGCACTTTAAAGAACTTCAGTTGTGTCAGGAGGAAGCAGGATGGCATTGGGAAGGTTTTCCACTCATTCCTTCTCCAGAGGCAACTTCTGGATTTGATTGAGGCTCTGTGGGAGCCCCTCAGGATTGGGTTTTAAAGGAGCAAGGGTCACCTCTGCAAAGACAAACCTCTTTGCCAAGAGCTTCCACAGTGCAAGAACATTCAAAATAAGCATTTGGGAGGTAAATCTAAAAGACATGATTCGCTTAAAGGACTCTTGGTTGTTGCTCAGGGAAGCCTCTTGGGTGGGAAAAAGCAGCAGGGGGAAGGTTTAAATAGAGCAAAATTGCCACTAAAGTGGGAAAGGGAAGAACAGACACCAGAGGTGTGGGCAGGGCAGCTCGTTGTGGTGCCACCCAGGCCAGGGCTGGGAATGGCAGGAGCCTGCTGAAAGGGAAATCAGTGTGGAAATGCATTATTGCTGCTGCTTTCCGCAGGCATTTGTACCCCAGAGCCTGGGAGTGCACAGGGGGTTGTGCCCCAAAGTGTTGGGTTTGCATAGAAACTCATCACTTCCCAAATGTGGAACCTGCAGCTGGAGCAACAAACCCCTCCCCGGGTGAACCACGAGCACGCCGGGGAAATGAGTTCCAAATGAGTCCTGCTGGTAGAAGAATAATTAAGCAGTGTTTGCTTACAATTATATCCAATAACTTTTATTTTTTTACACTGTGATTAATTAAATTCTCAGATTTCCTCCCAGTCTCTGCATATATTAAACATGGAAATTAATTTTCTCCAACAACTCATTAAGGTCCCGAAATGCTGCAGATCCCACTTTAATCAGCCATTCTTTGCTTTGCATTGTAAATCTCTGCCTGCACATCAATCAGGCTGGTGCCAAACTGGGGCTGAGCCACTTCCCTCTGCTCTTCCACAGTCAATTCCAGGAAGTTTATTTTCTTTGGAGAAAAACCAGTTGCTACTTAAGCCATGCAAGTATTTTTTTGGACATTGGGTGTTACTAATTACCAGGTAGGACTGAAGAGGGGATTTCACACCAGCAAAATGCAGGCTGGTGTGGATGGGAGAATCCAAAGTCACCTCCAGGTGCTTCCATGTCTAAATCCTGTATTTTCCAGGTGTTTCTGTAGGGAATGGTTTTCCTTTAAAGTAATTTAATAATTGGGAATTACTGAAATGGTTTTATTTTAAAATAACATGGTAATTTTAGATTTTTAATATAATAACCTAGTCATATAATCTTATTCAAATAGACAAAGGCTTTTATCTCATGGATGAAATAGGGGAGTTCTCCATTTCCGTCCAGACAAGGAAATCTGAGGGCTGGAAGTGGCGAGTCCTGGGGGAGCTGCCTGGGCAGGACGTGTCCTGTCAGGAAAGGTGGGTTTGTTTGGACTACCTGACCCCTCAATCCCCTTCCCTGGAAAAACTGGAGCTGATATCCCCATTTTATCACAGAATCAGGGAATGATTTGAGCTGGAAGGGGCCTCAAAGCTCACCCAGTGCCACCCCTGCCATGGGCAGGGACACCTCCCACCAGCCCAGGGTGCTCCAAGCCCTGTCCAACCTGGCC
>JAWWMP010000224.1:0-20385 GCA_035047865.1 Dendrocincla tyrannina
GTGTCCTGGATCCTCTCCTGGATCCTGTGTCCTGGATCCTCTCCTGGATCCTCCCCTGGATCCTCCCCTGGATCCTGTGTCCTGGATCCTCTCCTGGATCCTGTGTCCTGGATCCTCTCCTGGATCCTGAGTCCTGGATCCTCTCCTGGATCCTCCCCTGGATCCTCCCCTGCATCCTGTGTCCTGGATCCTCCCCTGGATCCTCCCCTGGATCCTGTGTCCTGGATCCTCTCCTGGATCCTGTGTCCTCCTCTGCCATCCCACCTCTCCCCCCTGGCCCCACATGCCTCTGGTGCAGCAGCTGCCAAGCCCTGCCAGCCCAAATGCCTCACATCTCCTTGGCTACTCCAAGTCTCAGCATTCCTAGGGATCTGTTTAACAACCCACTGAGCAAAGGAGGGATTTGTCCAAACTTTTCAGTTTGATTTGTGGAGGGTTGTGTTTGTTCTGCTCCAGTGGGGAACAGTTTGGTGTGAGCTGAACAAGCCCTGAGTGAAACCAAAGCACCATCACAATGGACAGACCCTTTTCCATCCCATTCCAGAGCCAGCCCTCGGCTCCTCGAAGAGAGGAGACAAATGTGGTGTGATTGGCATCCTCATTAAGACATTGGAATGTGCCTTCAGCCTGGGTTTGGAGGCTTTTTCCTCCCAGCCAGAGGTTACTGACAGGGAACTCCTGATCTCTTCCTTTGCACAGCCATCCTGGAGATGCATGGCTACTCCAGCATTCCCGTGGGATATGCCTTCCTCCCTGCACCATCTCCTGCACTGTGTTTTAACACCACAGCAAGGGCAAGGACAGGTCACCACTGACTGGAAACCTGGGGGGGGCCTAAAATCTCATCCCAGAAATCCCAGGTGCCCTGGGTCCCTGCATGGGTCCTGCTGCCACTCAGGGGGGGTTGGATTAATCCAGGCCCACAATCCCCAGGTCTCAACCCCAGGCAGAGGGCAGGAGGCAACAGCCCCAGGATGAGCTCCTGGCCAGGCAGCAGAGCCTCAGCCAAGGGAAGGAGCTCCTCAGCCAGCCTTTTTGGGAAGAATCCCACCCAGCCAGGCAGCCAGACCAACTCCTGGCTCCCTCTGCTCCCTCTGGCTGCAAACTGTCCATCTGCCCTGGCTGTAGGGCATCTGGTGCCCTGGCAGAGATGCTCCTGGGCAGGCAGTGCCAAACCAGTCTGCAAGGGCTGGTGCTTCTCACAGAGTATTCCAGAGGGATGGAGAGTCCCTTCAGAAAACTGAGGCTAAACCACCCTGACAGAGGCAGTAGCAGCCTGAGAAGATTCAATTCTTGCTCCAAGGATGGAGGTGGCTCTGCAGGTGTTGCAAGGAGGCCCCAGTGTGCCCATGGACCTGCAAAGCAGATATTTGAGGTGGTGCTTCACATCTGGGTGTTCCCAAAGGCTCCCAGACTGTCACATGCAAATGATAAAGAATTTCTATCCACCTCCTAAAATCAAAGGATGACTTGAGTGGATTTGTCCAATTAACAGGAATAGATCCAGGTTACCCTGGAATGAGGGCACCCAAAATCAAGTAGTACATGAGTTAGAAGGAGGAGGATGAGGTGACATCTTGACCAAGACTGAACAGAGCTTCTCCAGATGGATCAGCCCCTCACAGCTCTCCCAGATGTGTCCCCCCTGCCCTCCCCACCCACAGCAGGGGCGGCACCAAGAGAGGACAGAAATTCACTGTCCCCTCAATCTGTGTGTTCAGAGGGATGTCCCCAGGCAGGTCCTGGTCCCTCACACCCAGCAGAGACTGCCACATGGGCTGACACAGCTCCAAGATCCTGTGCTTGGGAAAAGCCAAAGTGCCATCTTTGGTCACCAAGATGTTTAACTGGTGACATTTCCCAGGAACAAGGAGCATCAGTGTCCCAACTGTAAGAGGGCTGGGATAGATGGGATATTGGGATGGAATTGTTGGCTGTGAGGGTGGGCAGACCCTGGCACAGGGTGCCCAGAGCAGCTGTGGCTGCCCCATCCCTGGAAGTGCCCAAGGCCAGGTTGGATAGGGCTTGGAGCAACCTGGGCTAGTGGAAGGTGTCCCTGCCCATGGCAGTGGGTGGAAATGGATCTTCTTTAAGGTCTCTTCCAACCCAAACTATTCTGGGATTCTGTGAGGGGGGACAGGAGCTGAAGAAGACAATGTTGCTGTAACACTGGGGACTCGGCACCCCCAAGCAAGTGTCATTTACTCACTGCTGGAATTTTTCCCTCCTTTCCTGCACAGGAAGGTGTTTCTGGCTGTACCCACAGCAGGGGGTAGGTCCAGATCAAACATCATTGGATTTTACCAATCAGGGAGAAAAGCAGCTGGAATGAAACAAAGCCAACCCTGGTGTGTCCCTTCCCTCACTCACCTTCTGGTGCAGCCCCTCCATCTCACTCTCAAACTGCTCCTTCTCCTGCTTGGTTTGGATCTGAGTCTCTCCCAGGATTGACTCCAGCTCTTCATTGCGCTCCACCAAATCCTCGTGTTCCTGCTCCAGTTTCTGCAGCTTGTGAAGGAGCTGGGAATTCCTGCCCTCCATGTTTTCCATCACCTCCCGGCACCTGCACACCAAAACCCAACATCAGCACAGCCAGAGCTGCAGCCCAACTGCTTCCCACAGCCAGGCTGTTCCTCACTATGGAATATTTCTGTCCTGCTGATTTCCAGTCCCACATCCAGCATGACCAGGACTCCCACGTAGGAATCAGCAGTGATGGGCTCTACACAAGGAATGTTGAAGGTCTGGGAGGAAAAGGGTCAGGCATGAAGAGGCCAACAGCAGAGAGGCAACAGCAAATTCAGCTGCTTGAGGTGGGAACAGGCTTGGGAATATGATGGGAAAAGAGTCAGGGGCTTGGCATCAGCCCCCTTTCCTCCCTGAACCTGCTGGAAGAGGTGGAGCAGCTGCCTGAGCAGGTCATGGGAGAGCAAAGCTTTGACTTCCCTTAAAAATCTCAGTTTACACATTTCGTATTGAAAGCCAAGTGCTCTGGAGCACCCCTGGAGAGCAACCAAATAAATCCAGGGAAAACTTCCCAGCACCAAAACAGGTCTGAAAACAACACTTTTGCCTGCAGAGAGCCCCAAAGGCCAAACTCTGCCCTTTCAGAAAAGCAACTGGAGGAAGTGTCAGCAAACAACCTGCATTTGTGACAGCAGAGCCTGCAGAGCCCTCAGGACTGCACCAGAATTTCCCACCTCGGGGCAGAGGAGCAAGGTCTCAAAGAATATTCCAAAGAATTCAAAAGTTCAATCCCCCTGCAAGCCAGGACAGCCTTGACAACCCATGAAAGCAAAAGAGATGAAGGATTTCCACCCCTCTCACCTTTTATGGAGGGTTTCACCGCCCTGCTCTCTGTCCTCCTGCTCGGAGGAGGAGCAGCCAGCTCTCCCTGCGTCCTCAGCCCTCCCTTCACTCCCTGTGCCCTGTGTCAGGAGGAAATCCAAAGTTAGCACAAAAGTAACATAGAAATCATGAAATTCCAGAATGGTTTGGGTTGAAGGGACCTCAAGCTCATCCCATTCCACCCACTGCCATGGGCAGGGACACCTCCCCCCAGCCCAGGTTGCTCCAAGCCCCATCCAACCTGGCCTTGGACACTCCCAGGGATGGAGCAGCCACAGCTTCTCTGCCCAACCTGTGCCAGGGCCTGCCCACCCTCACAGCCAACAATTCCTTCCCAATGTCCCATCTATCCCTGCCCTCTGGCACTGGGAAGCCATTCTCCATGTCCTGTCCCTCCATCCCCTGTCCCCAGTCCCTCTCCAGCTCTCCTGGAGCCCCTTTAGGCACTGGAAGGGGTTCTGAGGTCTCCCTGGAGCCTTCCCTTCTCCAGGTGAACACCCCCAGCTGTCCCAGCCTGGCTCCAGAGCAGAGGGGCTCCAGCCCTTGGGCCATCTCCATGTTTTCCTCTGGACTCTCTCCAGCAGCTCCATGTGCTGCCTGTGTGAGCACAGAGGGACTCCAGGGCTACCTGAGTCTCTCTTGAACAATCCACAACCAGGCCCCACGAGCTCCACCAGCTCCATAACATGAGCTCTCCCACGGCCATGGGAACAAACCCCCCACCCCAAGCCAGCCCATGGAGGTGCCTCATGGAGGGCCTGGGGCTGGAATGCAGAGGGGTCCCTGTTCTCCTGCAATGGCCAACCAAGAGCCCCTGGAAGTACCTGCAGTGAGGCCACCCCGGGCTCCTCGGGCAGGGGCGGCCCCGGCCGCTCGCTCCGCTGGTACTCACAGATCTCCTCCTTGAGCTGCTCCACCTGAGCACAAAACACGGCCATTTTCAGGGAATGGTCATCTTTCCCTCGTGGACAATTAAGATTCCCCTCAAATTCGCTGTGGATGAACTGCAGGTTTATTAATATCAATGAATTCTTAATTGGTTTTATATTTATCGTTAATTTATCCTGATTTATTATTACTCCTCCTCTCAATCCTGTGGCTGCTCCAGCTGGGGGGACTCAGGACTGGGAGAGGAGGGAGCAGGAAAAGGGGGAATGTCATGGGGCATTAAAGGGTGGTTTTCCTTCATTTCTGTCCCCTCCTGTGAGATCCCACCTGCTGCTTCCCAGGACACCTTCCAGCCCTGGGATCATCATGGACCATGGCTGGGATCAGTGGAATTCTGTCACTGCTCCCACCACTGGCTCCTCCCCGGAGCCTCCAGACCAACAGCCCTCCTGCTCCTCACCATTCCAGGCCCCAGAACTGCTATGGATGGTGAGAAAGTGCGTTTTTAGCACCTATAAATTAAAAATTGTGGGTTTCCTGAGTCCTGGGCCAACAGTTAAACCCCATTCCTAAGGAATAAAGGGAATTTGCTTTTAGCTTAACCTGTGGTTGGAACTAATCTCAGTCTGGCTGCATTTTTTTCTGGACAGAGAACACAATATCTTACTTGTATCTGGGGGTTTTTTGTCTATATATTTTTCTCTTTTACATATATTAAAATATATTTCAATATCAAAATATATTAAAATATATTTTAATATTGTATTTCTATTTTATTACATCCTATACACACATATGTATCCATAGTGACCAAAAGGATCAATGTCCTAAAGCAAAGAAAACATTATTTGGAACCGAGAAAGAATAAACTGAGGAATTTCAATTAAATTATATTTTTATATATAATGTTTTTATGCAGCCCCAGAAACAAACTGTCCTGTAAACATGAGGTTTGAGGGGACAGACATGGAAGAACCAGCAATTGTTTTCAATGTCAGGAACAGAATTATGTAGCAAAATTTTAAAACCCTCAAGCATGACTAAATTAGATCAATCTGGCATATCTTAGTTGGATGAGATCTCCTCAGAGATATTTGCATTCAATTAAAATACCCATTTTATGTGAGAGAACTGCAAGGAAAGCACAGAGCTCAGTGCTGGGAGGGCAGGAGCAATTCCAGGCTGCTGAAGGGCTGATAGAGAGAAATTAGGAGATAAAAAGAGAACAGATTTTGTGCCAAATGACACATTTCAATAGGAAACAGATTGTTTTATTCCTTCCCTGTTGGCAATCTCAGTAAGGAACTATCTTGCTGATGGTTCTTTAATTGTTCCTTAATTCCAGATGGCATTTAGAGAACCCTGGATGAGTTCCATAAAACTCTGAACTAATAATAATGTCATAGTAAGCATTTCCCTTAAGAAAGGCCACACAAAAATAGCCAATCAATCAATGCAGCTGCATTAAAAGCCCAAGAGGCTGAGAGGGATCAAAAATGAGCATAACTTTAAAATGGATTTAAAAACAGCTGGTGGATTTGTTATAGCTGGGTATCTCACTAGAATTCCTCCCTAAAGGCTTGGAGCCCTAAACCTTGGTGAAGATGGTTACCAAAAGAATGAATGCATATGCATATCCTGACATAAAGACTCAGGCCAAAGGCCTTTGGTCTGTTCTCCCAGCCTGAGAGAGAGAGGGGCGGGGGGCACAGAAGGCAGGGGAGCCACCAGGGGGTGGGTTTCTGCGTTTTTTCTGCACAGGTCAAGAGCTCAGCTCTCAGAAGAGTGAGGGAGGGTGGGGCACACACCGATCCCGCCATCACTGCATAGCTGGACTGTGTTTTTTCCCCTCTCTAACTCGATTGTTTTCATCCATGAGCAATCGTGGACACCACAGAAGCTGCTGTGAGGAAAAGAGGAGAGACAGAGAGCCCTTGTTTCCTGCCCCTGCAGGAATTGTTGCTGCTTTCTTTCCCATTTCTCACGGGAGCTGCCCTGGGGACTGTGCCTGCCATCACCCCTGAGGGAGAGCCCAGCCGGCCGGGCGCGTCATCGCCCCCTGCTGTCCGTGAATAGAACTGCAACCCCCTGAGAGAGAGAGAGAGCGGCCAGCAGCCGAGGAGCGACATCGCCCCCTGCTGTCCCTAGATATAATTGCATTCCCCTTTTTTTTGGGCGTAGCCAAAAGACCTTTTAACTGTTTGCCTTGTCGTTTGGGGGTGGAGGGGTTTATTACAAACTATTGTTGTTTGGTTCTTTCTGGAGATATATATACATATATGTATGGTGGTTAAGAACTGTTATCCTTTCATATATATATTTTTTTTTTCTAATTAAAGTTCTGTTTTCTAAATTTAAAGGAGAGGGATTATTTCTTGGCCAACATAGATATCTTAGTTCTCCCCTTGAACTAAGACATCGTATCATGTCGTATCATGTCATGCCATGTCATGTCATACCATACCATGTCTGATCATATCACACTGTGTGCTATCTTCTTTTAAAATACCATATCATATCATGTGATGTCATGCCATGTCATGTGATGTCATATGTGATGTGATATCGTAACTTACAATAACATATCACATCATACTATGTCATACCATAAAATGTCATATCATATCGTCTCATATCGTAAACCATATCCTATCCTATCGTACCATATCATATCATGTAGTATCTTACAATGTCATATCATATCGCCTCCTATCTTAAAATATCCTATCACATCTTAGATTGTCATTACATGTCATAGAATATCAGACTGTATCAAATCCTATCATGCAATACCATATCATAGAATTTCATATCATATGATATCATACCATATTATATCATGTGATGTCATATAATATCAAACTGTATAGCATCTTACAATGCCAAATCGTATCATTCATATCTTATCTTAATATACCCTATCATATCATGCAGTGTCAAATCATACCATATCGCGTCGTATCGTAAAACACCATATCATATCCTATCCAATCATCTCGTATAGTATCATATGATATCATATCGTGTCATTTCTTACAATATCATATATCAAATCATATATCATATCATGTCATATCCTACAATGTCATATCCTATCATACTGTATCAAAACTTACAATACCATATCATATCACACAATGTCATGTTATATATCCTGTCATATTATACCATATCGTAACTTACTATACCATATCATATCATACCATACCCTATCGTATCCTATCTTACAATACCATATCATATCATGCAATGTCATACCATAAAATGTCATATCATACCATATCGTGCGGTATCATAAAACATCATATCCTATCCCATCATATTTTATCACATTGTGTCATATCTTACAATATATCATATTGTATCCTATCTCTAAATACCGTATCATGTCATAGAAGGTCATATATCATATCACATCACATCATATCACATCACGTCATGTCATGAAATATCCTACAATGTCGTATCCTATCATACCGTACCCTATCCTATCTTACAGTACCATATAGCTTATCATACGTCATATCATGTGATGTCATATTATGTCATGTAATACCATATGATACCATATCAAAACTTACAATACCATATCATATCACACAATGTCATATCATATTATAACATATCCTATCAAACCATATCAAAACTTACAATACTACATAATATTATATCACACAATGTCATATCATATTGTATCATATCCTATCATATCATACCGTATCGTAACTTATGATACTATATCATATCATACCATACCCTATCGTATCGTATCTTACAATACCATGTCATATCATACTATGTCAAACCATAAAATGTCATACCATATCGTGCCATATTGTGTCGTATTTTAAAATACAATATCAAAACATATCGTATCGTATCCTCTCTTACATTGCAATATCATATCATGCAATGCCATAACATAGAATTTCATATCATATGATATCCTACCATATTATATCATCTGATGTCATATAATATCAAACCATATAGCATCTTACAATGCCAAATCATATCATTCATATCCTATCTTAATATACCCTATCATATCATGTAACATCACATCATGGGATGTCATATCATACCGTATCATAACTTACAATACCATATCATGCTCTGTCATACCATAAAATGTCATATCATACCGTATCGTGTTGTATCGTAAAACACCATATCCTATCCTATCCAATTGTCTTGTATCGTATCATATGATATCACATTGTGTTGTATCTTACAATATCATATCATATGGTATCCTATCTTAAAATATGGTACCATATCATATCATGTCATATCCTACAATGTGATATCCTATCATACCATATCAAAACTTACAATACCATATCATATCGTATCACACAATGTCATAGCATATTATAACATATCCTATCATATCAAACCCTATCGAAACTTACAATACAATACATATTCATATCACAGAATGTCATATCATAATATATCATATCCTAACATATAATACGGTATCGTAACTTATGATACCATATTATATCGTATCATACCCTACCGCATCTATGTTACAATACCATGCCATATCATACTATGTCAAACCATGAAGTGTCATCTCATATCATATCGTATCGTGTCATATCTTAAAATGCAATATCAAATCATATCGTATTGTATCCTCTCTTACATTGCAATATCATATCATGCAATGCCATAACATAGAATTTCATATCATATGATATCATACCGTATTATATTATGTGATGTCATATACTATCAAACCGCATAGCATCTTACAATGCCAAATCATGTCATTCATATCCAATCTAAATAAACCCTATCATATCATGCAATGTCATATCATGTGATGGCATATCATACCATGTTGTATCTTACAATACCATATCATATCATGCTATGTCATACCATAAAATGTCATATCATACCATATTGTGTCATATCTTAAAATACCATATCAAATCATATCATAGCCTTTCATTTCATATCGCATCGTGTCGTATCGTACAATTTTATATCACAACACATCATATCATATCACAAAATATTATATCATAAGATATTATGATCCCAAAGTGATCCCAAAAATGAGCCCTAAAATTAACCCCAAATGAGCCCAGAGAAGCCCGAAATTGACCCAAAAATAGACCCAAAAATGAACCCCAAATGGACCCAAAAATGAGCCCCAAACCCCAAAAAATTAAACAACCCAAGACATCCACATTAATCCAAAATCATCCCAAAAATAAGCAATGAAAGTAACCCAATAAAGAGCCAGAGAAACCCTTAAAAGTAACCCAAAAATGATGCCCAAAAACATCCAAGGTAACTGAAAACTGAGTGCCAGGATCCCCAAAATGAAGCAAAGAAATAACCCCAAATGACTGCAAAGAAGCCTGAAATTGACCCGGAAAGGAGCCCCCGAAAAGGAGCCCCCGAAAAGGAGCCACCCAAGACATCCACCTTAGGGCAAAATTATCCCAAAAACAAACTATGAAAGGAGCCAGAGGGACCTTCAAAATTAAGTCAAAAATGACCCCCCAACACGTCCAAAGTAACTGAAGACTGAGCACCAGGATCCCTAAAATGAACCCAAAAAAAGCCCAAAAATTAACCCCATATGAGCCCAGAGAAGCCCAAAATTGACCAAAAATGGACCCTGAAATGAGCCCCCAAATGAGCCCCCGAAAATTAAGCAACCCAAGACATCCACATTAAGCTGAAATTATCCCAAAAATAAGCAATGAAAATAACCTAGGAAAGAGCCAGAAGGACCCTCAAAATTAAGCCCAAAATGACCCCGAACACATCCAAGGTAACTGAAAACTGAGCGCCAGGATCCTCTTAATGAACTCAAAAATGAGCCCAAAAATTAACCCCAAATGAGCCCGAAAATGGACCCAAAAATGAGCCCCCATTAATGACCTCTGAACAGCACTAAAATTAAACAACCCAGGACACCCAAATTAAACCAAAATTATCCCAATAATAGCTATGGAATTAACCCAAAAAGGGGCCAGAAGGACCCTCAAAATTAAACTAAAAATGACCCCAAAACACATCCAAGGTAACTGAAAACTGAGTGCCAGGATCCCCAAAAAGGACCCCAATCATGTGCCGCCAATAATGCGCCACCAATAGGACTAAAATTAAACAACCCAGGACACCCAGATTAAATCAAAATTATCCCAATAATAGCTACGAAATTAACCCAAAAAGGGGCCAGAGGGTCCTCAAAATTAAGACAAAAATTACCCCAAAACACATCCAAGGTAACAGAAAACTGAGCGCTAGGATCCCCAAAATGAACCGAAAAAGGAGTGCGAAAAAGGAGCCCCCCAAGACATCGACATTAAGCCAAAATTATCCCAAAATAAGTGATGAAAGTTACCCAATAAAGAGCCAGAAAGACCTTCATAATTAACCCCAAAATGACCCCCCAAAACATCCAAGGTAACTGAAAACTGAGTGCCAGGATCCCCAAAATGAGCCCCAAAATAAACCCCAACGGAACCCCATAGAACACCAAAATTGACCCAAAAAGGATCAAAAAATGAGCCCCAAAAGGGACCCAAAAATGAGCAACCTAATACATCCAGATTAAGACAAAATTATCCCAAAAATAAGCTACGAAAGCAACTCAAAATGGAGACAGAGGGACCCTCAAAATTAAGTCAAAAATGACCCCCAAATCATCTAAGGTAACTGAAAACTAAGCACCAGGATCCCCAAAATGAACTCAAAAATGAGCCCCAAAGAGGACCCCAAAATGGGCCCCAAAATCAAGCAACCCAAGACATCCACATTAAGCCAAAATTATCCCAATAATAAGCTATGAAAGTAACCCAATAAGGAGCCAGCTGGGCCCTAAGAATTAACCCAAAAATTACCCCCAAACACATCCAAGGTAACTGAAAACTGTGTGATAAGATCCCCTAAAAAGGGGTTTCCATTGTTGGAAGAAACCTCCTCTGCCATCACTGTCTGTGTTTCAATTAGAGGGGAAATCCCCTTCACCTATGACTTTAATGGAGTTGATTATATTTGGGGTTTCAATTAAGTGGGAAGCCTCATTTTCTCTTGGTTTTGAGTTTAAATGGAAAGAGGGAATATTTATGGGGTCATTTTCTGGGTTTGGATGGAGAACAAACCACACATTTTGATAATCTTATGGTTTAAATTCAAGGGGACTCCCTGCTGTCCCACACTTTAAATGGCTCAAATTGAGAGGAATGTCTGGATGTGTCATTTGGCTTCGGGGTTTCAGGTGCAGATGACGGGCCAGGCAGGACACTCCATGACTAGACAAACCATTCCTAGCACCACTTGTTCTCTCCCCCCAGTGTTCCCACTTCTGTCTCAGCTCTCTCCATGTACTCCCATAGCACTCCTTGACTCCAAAAGTAAACACAAAGATTCCTCTCAGCCTAAAAGTGCCAAGATACAAAGGTCTCATTGCTTTTGGAGTACACTGGGAAGCCTGTCATCTTCACCTCAGATCATGTAGCTCAGTGTTTTCTTTTTTAGGAGGAAACGTCTGTTATCTCCTGAACAAAAAATTTAATTTCTTACCTGGAGTCTGCCATTTTGGTGGATGCAGCTGTCAAACAAAAAAAAAAAGTGCTGGTGCTCTTATCAAAGCATGCATTTTTATCAGGACCTTTATCCATCCCCATCAGAAAAACAGAGCAGGTGCAGCTCCTCCCAGAGCCTTTATACCTACTGGTATTTGGCACCTCCTTTGCTCCAGGGCATCATGGAAAGGTATGTGGGTGTGGCCAGGGGGTATATTAGCCCCAGCCTCTGCTCAGGGTGGTCATTCACCTGTTGGGCTTCTGTGAGATAAGAGCTCTGTCTTTCTTTCTGTGAGCGGCATCTCTCAAGTTGTTTCCGTTTCTTTGAATGAATATATTTGGTGCTAATGAAATGAGATTATAGTGATACTGTGCTTTTGTTGTTTTCCTTTTTGTTTTTTATTTTTTTTTAGTAGCACTGTGTGTTTCCATATTTCCAGGTTATCCCAACTGCAGTTTGGTCTTTTTTCACCAGTTTTCTCAAGCCTCAAGGTGAAGTTATTGCATGTTGCAGATCACTTCAGACACTCAGGTTTCTGAAAATTCAGTTGGGGATTACAGCCTAGAGCATGAGTGAGGGATGGGGTACTAGTTTAGGAATTACCCAGATGGTAAGCACTGTTCAGGAAGAGCCCCCTAAATGCCTGTGAAAGCATCCACTGACTTTGTTGACAGACCACTTAAATTTGTCTCTCCTTCACCTAACTATTCTATGGGATGAGAGCTGCAGACTCTAACTCCAGCTGCAGGCAGTTACCTGGACACCTGTTTCAACTTGGGGAAGATAAGTAGTGGAGTTGCTGGGTTTTGGTCTCTGGGCTGCTGAAATCATTCAGTGAATTCACTTTTCATTCTTGTAGCTGACTAAGAAAGTAACCTGGAGACTGTAGAACCCCTGAGCCAGCCTAGGAGCATTTCTTTGGTGTCAAAGATGGATTTGCATCCCTAGCCATCTGAAAGATAAGTGAAGTGATCCAAAAGAGAAAGGGGATGAGAGTCAGGTCCAAGTTTGTGCCTTGGCAGGAGAGATTTTGCCACCTGATCTAGTGAGATGAGTATCCTATAAGAAGTTCTTAGAGCACATCAAGGCAACTTAACTTCATTTCCCTCATTGTGGTGGGGTGTGCAGGGTAGAGCAGTTGCAGCCTGTGTCACATTCTTTGTTGTGTGTGTGTTTTGTGTCATTGGGATCCGTGGGGCTGGATCTCATTGTATTGTGTCCTCCAGTGCCTCTTTGGAAGCACTGGGTGTCATCCTAAGGGTTTTGAAGGTCTTCCCTCTTTGACTCATTGCCAATTTTATCAGTTCCTTGATTCATGAGTTTGGAGGTTGTACACAGAGGTGAGAAAGATGAAGGTGAGAGGAAGATTATGCGGGCAGGGGTTGTTGGCCCGTAGCCCTACAGTAGGGCATGCACACACTGTTGCCATTATTAGGTTGCCAATTTTGATGCCAAAATAGCACAGAGAAACTGCTCAAAGGCATAGTTTTATCTGTAAGCGTCAAAGGTATTTATTGTATTCAACGTTGGAGAGCCCCCGATTCACATTGGACAAAGTAGCTCTGAAGTTCCAGCATAAAGTTGGGGTTTTATACAGTTTTTCGAGGGGGGGGGTATTACAACATTTTACATGCATATTCATTAGGTCTAGGCATCTAATTATAATATTCATAGTAGGCAGGGTTTGGGTGGAGCCTGGGGTGAAATCATCTTTTGGGGAGGTTTTAGGTGGTCATTCCTGTTTCTTCAGCCTCAAAGGGGTCATTTTCTTGCCTCTTCCTCAGCTGAACTTTTCACCTTTTCTCTACATGTCCAGGCTTGCAAAGAAAACCTCCTGACTCATCCTGACTCGGTACCTTCTTATCTCTATGGATGCCCACTCTCTATGTTATCTCTCTTGTAACACAATGGGAGGCATTCCTTTGGTCAGTTAATCTTTGGGAACTTGTTTTCTCAGTTTAAAACATTATACTTCTTAGGGCAAAGTGCTGAGTCTCCTTCTAAATTAACTTTTTAAATCCTTGCCCTGTTTCATAATGAACAGGCAGTGTTTGGCTGCCACTCCAGCATCACCTTATACTATGTCCTGGCCCTACGTAGTATGATGTAGAGCTGATCAAATACGGTGCCAGGACTGCTCAGCTGAGCGATACTCATCCGACCATGGAGACAGTGTTGCTCTGTGGGGATGCCCGCTCAGCATGGGTACTGACCAGCTGCTGCAGATCCTGGTAGCCCTGGCCTAGTTGTGTAGGCAAGCACAGTTTATTGATAGGGAGCAACTGAGGAAGCAAATGTTTTATTTCCCTTTTTGTATCCCTTGAATTGCCTATTTGCTAGCTGTTACTGTAATAAAAGGTGTTCATTGTATTGTATGAATGCTAGATGATAAAGTAGTGATTTGTATCCTCTTTAGATTTTTATTCTCTTTGCTAGTAGCTTTTAAATTTCTTCTCACTGCACTGGAAGATTTTTTTTGTAGTGTTTGAATGACTGTTTTACTCCTCTTTTTCCCGGGCATGTATCCGCATGAACTAATCCATGGGATTCTTTGGCTCGCCTCATGAGGAATCCCTAAGTGTTGGAGAGCTCAGGGGCATCTGGAAAAAGAGGAGCCTTTCAGAGGCGTCGGGGAGGTAGGGAGGAGGAACATGGGTGCATTGAATGTTCAGAAAGGCCACTTAGCTTTTCTCTCTCTCTATTCCAGGCATGCTACACAGCAGTAGATGTGGCTGAAGGCAGTGGTGCGAGAACCTCTGTGCAGTTAGGACAGGGTGAGTAGTGAAACTGTTGTGTTTAACAGTTGCAGTGCTAAACACAGGGCTTGATTTTGGGTTTCCTTTCTTTTAGTTGACAAAGAAAATAAGCCAGGAACTGCAGGAACCCTTCGGCCAGCCAGGGTGGCCTTCCTTTGCATTGCAGATGGATTCCCATCCCTACCCATCTGAAAGATAAGTGGAGGGCTCTGACATGGAGAGTGAATGAGAGCCAGGTCCAAGTTTGTGCCTTGGCAAGAGGGATTTTTTCAGTTAGTCAGGTGAAGTGAGTATGCCATAAGAGGTCCTCAGAGCACATCAAGGGAACTTAGCTTCCTTTTCCTCATTGCTGTAGGGTAAGCAGGGCAGAGCAGTTCCAGTCTGTGTCCTGTACTCTGTCTTGTGTGTGTTGCGCATTGTCTTGTGTGTGTCCCGTGCTCTGACTTGTGTGTATTTTGTGTTACTGGGATCCATGGGGACAGATCTCTTTGTGTTGTGCCCTCCAGGGCCCCTTTGGAAGCATTGGGCGTCATCCTAAGGGTTTTGAAGGTCTTCCCTCTTCAGCACAGTGCCAGCCTTGTCAGTTCCAAACTAGCGAATTGAGGACCTTGTTTGGAATTCCATCTCTGACTTTTGTGGTCAGAAGTCTTTTACAGCATTGTTCCAGGCCTTATCATCAGCTGTCCTGTACAGCCATCCCTTGTAATGGACTGGGACTCCTCAGAATCTCAGAAGATGCCATAGGTAGTGTTGTCTGGTACCCATCTTTGTTATTTTGCCAGGCAGTTCTTGTAACAGGTTAAAATCTTTCTCAGGCTCCTTAGAGTCTCCTCTGTTTACCCTCGTCATATTCTCAGTCCTCTTCTGTGGGACCACATCCATTTTGGTGTTCATTTCTTTCATCGAGGCTTTTGCCTTCTCGTTGCATCACACCACATCCATTTTGGTGTGTTTGTCTTTCATTGAGGCTTTTGTCTCCTCATTGTGTTGCACCACATCCATTTTGGCATTCCTTTTGTTCATGAAGGCTTTTGTCTCCTTGTTGCATTGCACCATTTGTAGTAAAATGTGTTGTGTGAATTTGTGTTGGAACTGCTCTCCCCTGAGGCATAGACTCGGGAGTAGGGGTTGTAGAAAGACACTTAGCATCTCAATACACTTAAACACTGCAGGCAGTGGTTGTAGAGTCATCACTGAGGGAGCAACTCTTGCCGGTCTGTGTGCAGGGAGAAGAGTGAGGTTTTCCGGCAATGCTGTGTGTGGTACAGCAGGGCCTTGAAGTTAGCCTGCAAGAATGTCAACATTGATCTGCCATTAGACACTAGATGGTTTGCCTAAAGAGAATTGACCATTTTGGAATGGTTGAGCTCTCGCTGTGCATCTGTGTGACTCTGGTAAATCATTTCTTGTCGGTGTCAGCTGGACAGGAGGCCAAGAAGAGGTGAGCGGAAGAGCCTGGAGGAGCAGAGTGAGCAGGAGGGCTGTCATGTGATGTTGGAGCCATGACAGGACTTTTGGCCTTATGTTTACTTGATGGTTTATCTTCTTTAGTCTTTTTGTTTATTTTTTCTTTTTTTTGCAGATGCGACAGAGTTGTTCCAGCAGGTTATAGGCACCAGAGGGGAGGTGCGCCTGGTGAATAAAGTGAGCATTGAATCCAGGACAGAAGTAGATGTTCTCTCAGAGGTGGTATATTTCTGGTGAAACTGTACCCATCCTTTGTTTTCTGTGTTTCACACGTGGCCTGCCAAGTTCTAAGGGCTAGTCCAATAGGAGAGGAACCCTGCTGGTAAGAGGTTATGGTCAAGGAGAGGCAGGTAGGAGCTACCACAGGAATGCCATCCTTTCAGGTGGTGTCTCGGTAGGTGCGACAGCTGATGGGAGATGCTCCCTCCTTATGTCCCCCTCCACGCAGTTACCGAGATGCCCCAGAAAGAGCCACACACAGACCACAGGAGAGGAAGCAGAGAGTCGTATGGAGAGTATAGTTGCTGCTTAAGATGATATGTATGGGTCAGGGTATTTAAAGGGTTTAGGGGGTTTTAGTTAGCACCAATAAGAATCTAGGGATAAAAACCAGTGGGAAAGGGTTAACTAAGGGTCAATAGGAGAAACTAAGTAGAGTCCTTCAAGGACGAATTTATGCATACCAGGAAAGGGTATGCTGGGGGAAGTGGCCACGGTTTCTATGTTTTCTGTGCAGGCTCAGAAAGCTCAGCGTCTCAGCGGAGTGCGCTAGTACTGGAGTACACCGGATCTGACATCAGTGGAAAAACCAGAACTGTGTCTCTCCCTCTCTAACTTGACCTGTGGGGGGGCCACAGTCACTGCAGGAGCTGCTGTGAGGAAGAGAGCACACCTGTTATCTGCACGACAGAGGTGGGGTTTGTGCTGCTTTCGCCATCAATCCCAAAGGAGCTGACCCAGTGACTGTGCCGTGCCAACTCGCCTGAGAGAGAGGCCAACTGGCCGAGGTGCGACATCGCCAAATGCTGTCTGTAAATAAAACTGCAGCCATTTTTTTAGGTTAGCAGAGGACATTTACGTTTGTTTTTCTTTTGTTTAAAGGGTTTATTACAAACTGATTTTTGTTTGGTCCTTTCTGGACAAACATATATGAATATATATTGTGGTTAGGAACTGTTATCCTTTTCCTATATATGTCTTCTAATTAAAGTTCTGTTTTCTGAAATTAAAGGACAGGGGTTATGTTTTTTTGGCTGATCTTCTTGGGGCAAGAAGGCCTTTATTTTTCTCTCTTGGTCAATGTATATATCTTAGTTCTCCCCTGAGCTAAGACACCCTGTCATTCCTTCATGCAACCGTACATGCCAAATTGCTGGTTTTGGGCCTGAATTGAATACGGGAAAAGATTCCTCCAGTCCAAAATGTGCCAGGACAGGTACATGCTGCTACTTTTGGTGTGCCAAGGAAGCCACATCTTTTGCATCTGAGAGCCAAAGTCGCAGGCCTTGTTTCTGAGGAAAAAGCCCTGGGGTGCGTGGGCGGGGCAGATGAGGGGAACTTGTCGGCAGGGAACTCACAGGAGGGGAGGACATGCACTTGGAAGAGGATGGTTTGGACGAGGAGGACAAGAAGGATGCCGCATGCCGTGGGGAGGACAAAGGATACGGTCCACAGCCGATGTGGGGTGAAAGCTGGAACAACTTTATTCAGTACACATGAGACTCTTATAGGGTTCGGGGGCGAGGCTTGGGAATTGGGAGGAGTTAGGGCGGAACGTGGCAGGTATGGGAAACGAGAGGAGGGGGAAGAGGAGGGGGGAAGAGGAGGGGGAGTGGCTAGCCTTACATGATGATGCTGGGTCTGCATCACTGGCTAGCCAATGGAAAAATAGGGATTAAACAACCAATGAGGGTCGGTTACTGGGTAGCCATAGCCAATGGGAATAAAACATACAAATACAGGTGAAATGACTATCTATCTAATACAAATAGTCACTATCTATGCTAGAGAAAACCGTTTAAAACATAAACTTCTGTAGCTTGAGGTAGTTGTCCGTCTCTGATATGGATCACTTGATTGCTAGCTCTATCCATTTCTGAAACTGTTCATCCTGGTTGTTTTGGCATTCCTCGATGCAGGGTTCCCCTGCAGAAGGAGGAGGGGGACTAGAAGAAGGACATGGAGGAGGTGGATGACTTCGAGGAGGACATGGAAGACAACTTGGAGCACCTAGAGGAAGACCTGTGTCTGGAGCAGGAGGACAGCTTGGAGGATGATGAGGAGGACTTGGAGGACGTGGAGGGCGTTGGTATGGCAGAGGAGGGCTTAAAGGACTTTGTGGTGGTTTGACCCTGGATAAACACCAGATGTCCAACAAAACTGTTTCAAGGCATTTCTTCCCCCCCTATTCACCTCCCAGATGGAAGAAAAAAAACAGATTGGAATTTACAAATCAAGATAACAACCCAAAGAAGAGCTTTGATTAACACCACAGGCAAAGCAGAACATAGAATAATGCTTAAATTTATTACTAACATTAAAAAAACTAAAAAAAAATAGAAACAGATTAGAAACCACTTTCTGCCACCACCCCTCTGTCTGTCCATGCCCCCACCTACCCCTGATGGCATGGGGGACAGGGAATGGAAGGTTTACAGTCAGTTGTTGTTAGGTCAGCTTTTTGTAGATGTAAGTCCAAGACTTAAGCAGCAGTTCTTCCAAATGTGCTGTCTCAGGGGTCTTTCATGTGGGCTGCAAAGGGCACAGCTTGCTTCACCACAGTCGTCACCACAGTCACAGAGGAATCATAACTCTAAGTCCTTCCCCTGTGTTCTGTGGGGTCCCCTCCAAGAGAGAGATCCTCTGCTCTCTCGTGGATCATTCCATGGTGTGCAGTCTTTATGAAAAGCTGCCTGTACCTGCTCAGCATCTCCTCTGTGGCTTCTCCTCTGTGGGTCTGAGCCGCAAATCTTTGGAGGGCTCTGCTCCATCTTGGTGGCCTCATGTTAGGCATGGGCTTCTCCCTCTGTGGGTCTTGGCTGCAATACATGCAGGACCTCCCTTCCATTGTGGGGGCGTCCTGCTAAGCAAAAACCTCTTTCAACCCTCCCCCTGCTCCCACAGGGAGGTCTTTGCACCCTGATGGATCCCTTGGGCTTTGAGGGGACAGCGCATAACCACCATGGTCATCACTATGTATTTAGTGGATAATAGCTTTTAGTCCTTTCCCTGATCCATGGGGTCCCTCCCCCTCCTTCTCCTCCTGCACTGACCTTGATGCCCGCATTGTGATGTTGCCAATTTCTAACTGTGCAACAACTTCTTAAACATGTCTTCATGCAGGGACGTAACTTAATTGTTCCAAAGCAGAAAGTTTTCCTCAGAGCTGGCCCTCATTGGCTCTGCTGTATAGGATGGAGAGAAACTTCCAGAGGCTTCCAACAGAAGCCAATCTTCCTCTTATAAAAAAAAGACAACCTAATAAGAGAAACCCACAACAGGCTTAAAAGGCTTAAAGGGCTTAGAGGAAAATGAGGAGGATATGGAAGAGGATGTGGATGACTTGGAGGAGAAGAAGGAGGATGCAGAGGACTAGGAGGAATTGGAGGAAGAGGACTAGGAAGACTTGCAGGAAGACTTGGATGACTTGGTGGCCATAGAGGAGTAGGAGGATCCTGAGGACATAAATCTGAAATACTTGAAGGACCAGGAGGAGGTTTTGGGTCCATTTTGGGGCTCATTTTTATGGACAATTTCGGGGATCATTTTTGAGTGTATCTCAGGCTTCTTTAGACTCATTTGTGGGTTCATTTTGGGGATGCTGGTGCTAAGTCTTCAGTTATATCGGATGTTTTTGGGGGTCATTTCTGGCTTGATTTTGAGTGTCCCTTTTGTCATTTTTTTTTAATAGTGTATTGTAAAAATAATTTTGCCTTAATGTGGTTCTCTTGGTTTCATTAATGGTGGGGGTCTTGGGGCCATTTTGGGGCTCATATTTGGGTCAATTTTTGGGCTAATTTTTGGGTCAGTTTTGGGCATCTCTAGGGTAAGGCTTACGGTGAGGCTTATGGGTGATGGTGAGGGTTATGGGTGAGGGTTAGGGTGTCGGGTTAGGGTGTCGGGTTAGGGTGTCAGGTTAGGGTTAGGGTGTCGGGTTAGGGTGTCAGGTTAGGGTGTCGGGTTAGGGTGTCAGGTTAGGGTTAGGGTGTCGGGTTAGGGTGTCGGGTTAGGGTGTCAGGTGTCGGGTTAGGGTGTCGGGTGTCGGGTTAGGGTATCGGGTTAGGGTGTCAGGTTAGGGTTAGGGTGTCGGGTTAGGGTGTCGGGTTAGGGTGTCGGGTTAGGGTGTCGGGTTAGGGTGTCGGGTTAG
>JAWWMP010000225.1:2305-20248 GCA_035047865.1 Dendrocincla tyrannina
TTTCTGGAGATTCCATTATAATTTTTGGAGATTCCTTTATAATTTCTGGAGATTCCATTATAATTTCTGGAGATTCCATTATAATTTTTGGAGATTCCTTTATAATTTCTGGAGATTCCATTATAATTTCTGGAGATTCCTTTATAATTTCTGGAGATTCCATTATAATTTCTGGAGATGCCATTATAATTTCTGGAGATTCCATTATAATTTGGGGAGATACTCCTATGATTTGTCACCCAAGGAACCGTTCCCAGCGAACGTTCTCAGCAGATGCTTCCCAGGTCCAAAGATCCTGCAGCCACTGATTAGTTCCAGCACTCGGCTGATTAATCACTGCCACCCCTCATTGCTGCAGCTCATGTCAACATCTCCCTGCTTTGTCTGCTGCTTATTCCCAGCATAATCCACTTAATCAGAGCTGCTCCCTTCCCTCATCCCTGGCATTCCCACATGGGAGCTGGAGCTGTGGCCAGAGCCTCTCCCAGCCTCTGCTGGTGAGAGCAGAACGGCCAAGAGGTGGGGACAGGAGCCCTGGTGGGTCAGAGCTGGGGAGGAGAAGGTGAAAGGGGGGCTTTGAGGAGAGATGGAGCCAAACCCTTCCCAGGCATGGATCGGGCAGAGCCTGCAGCTGGGTGGGAAGGAGAGGCAGAGATAAATGGAGGGGGAAATCCTGGCACAGGAAAAGTGTGGAGTCTCCATCCTCTGAGGGACTTGATGCCCATCCAGGGAGGTGAAGCCCTGGGCAGGGGCATCTCCTCCTCAGGCTGTAGGTGTTTTAGGAGCAGGGGGCTGGATGAGAGACCTGTGGGGTCCCTTCCCTCTATTCCAGCGTGCTGGTGTGACACTGGCCCTTCCTGCCATTTCCCACAAGATTCCAGAGCTCTGGAAGCTGTGTGTCCAAGCTGATGAGCCCCAGGATGAGGATGCTGTGACAGGATAGATCCATGAACTCCTCTTTATCCCCTCCTCACATCCTTAGCACCTCCACAAGAATTTCCCTCCAATCCTGGTGTTCCTGCATTGAATTTTTGCACTGCAGGCCTGGGTTCCCTTCCATCCCACCTGCCCTAATCCCCCTCCTTTCCTGGAGCCTGGGAATCCGCAGAGCCCCAAATCCCCCTCCCTCCAAGGGCTCTGCTCGGCAGGGCTGGCGAAACGAGGAGGTGCAGAGGCAACTTTTGCTTCAAACTTCAGCCTCCCCATTAGAGCGAGCTGGAAACATGTGCTGGTGGGAGAATGTTACTGGTGACAGGTCCTAAAATAATTGTGGAGGTGACATGAGTGAGCGACACTGATAATGAACACGAGTTGGTGGAGCTGTGGCATAATTTCCTGCACAGCTCTGTGGTCCCCAGGGATGCTTTTACGCCCCCGCTGGGCCTAATTTAAGAGAAAGTTTGGGAGTTTGACTTCGCCCTGCATCGAGCCTTGCTCCAACTTTTCCCATTACTCTGATAGAAGATAAACATTAACTCTTGGCTGATTTAGGCTGAGATTTTGATTCCAGCTATTTTTTCAGCCCCCCTGGGGAATCATAACTCGCTGGTGACTCACTTGCAGCGTCCCAAACATCCATGGCCAGCACTGCTCGGGGAGAGACTTGTGTCCTCACCCAGAGGGTGATCCCAGGGGAGGACACCCCTTGTTGGCAGGAGGGCAGGGCCACTTTCAGGAATAAATGTCACTTCTGGTGGGTCATTTTGCTTGTTTCTCTCAGATAATTGCAATGCAAAACTTAGGGAGGGAATTCAGACTCAGCAATGCCAATCAGGGCCACGGGGCTGTATTTTTGTCAGAATTCAAAGATGTGTTTGCAGCAGAGATGGAAACATCACTGTGTTCACCTGGGTTATTTCCCCGCTCTGGAAGTTTAGTTTAAGCCTCTTAAATGCTTTGGGAAGAACAAACCCCTCTGGTTTTGGAGCAGAGGTGGATCCTCTCTCTGAATAAATGGAGAAGACCTTTGAGGTGTGACTGCTCAGTCTAGAGGTGGCACCTGATACTGAGATGGTGCCAACCTCACTTGGCCCAGGAATGCCCAGCTCTTTGGGCAGTGACCCTGTAAGGATTTGGGCTGTGGGGCCAAATGCCAGCCTGGACACGAGGCTGCCAGCTCATGGAGCCATTTGGGGAGCTCATGGCACAAAATGATGCTCTGCTGCTTTATCACACACAGAGATAAACGAGACTGGGGTTCCTCTTGTGCAGTCCATAGAAATCAAGGCCAGCAGGTCGTGCCTCTTCTGCCTTTCAGTTTCTCCTTTAACTTCCAGCCCTGCCCTAGTGCCACCAGCACAGGGGCTTCCCATGGCACAGAGCACGAAAGAAACTTCTGGCTCTTCTTTGGGGTTTTCCATAACTTTTATATCCAGACAAGCACATGCCCTTCCCTTTTGTGCGAATCCAGCAGGGACAGTCGGTGTCCTCCCTCCTGCACAGTTTGCAGGGAGCTGAAATGAGGGAAAAGCTCTGCTGGCAGTTGGGATGGAGGGTTGGGAAGCACTTGGAGGAGGGACACTCTTCAAGTTCTACTGCAGGGCTTGGAGGAGAACATTTCTCCTGAGCTTTCCTCCACACTGGAGGTCCCCAAAGGCCTCGAGCACCGAGTCCCTTCCATGTGATGGGACGTTCTGCTCTGCCACCCCCCCCACCTTCACATGGAGCTCAGGAGAAATCCCTGCCAGTCGTCCCCTCTCCATGTCCACGGTGTTTCCATCACACCAGTCCCTGCCAAAGTCCCATCTCTGCCCTGACTCTCCATATCCCAACCCCTCCCGATGCATTAAAGCTTTCCAATATTATTTTTCCAGATAATTTACAGTTTTCCTCCAAACTAATTAAACCATTCATTTTCTGACCCTCTCCTTTTCATCTAGGGACTGATTTTTTGGAGAGAATGACAAGCTACCCCCTACTTTTCCTTTCTGCATGTTTCCTCTGAAGCATCATAATTAGCGAGCGTCAGCTTGGCCGCCTCCACATCAGTGCAAATGAGTGATGCCTCTTAATGAGTAACATATTAATCACGTTATCAACCTTTATTATTGCTAGACAAACAGCAGCGAGATGATTCCTTCCTTCAGGAAGCTTTCAGCATAAAGTGGGAATGGTTTGGAATGAATTTCCTGGCGTTTTACACACGCTCTTCCCTTTTCTATCACAAACACCCCCTTTGGAGATGGGGTGATCAGGAAAAATACCACATTGTTTCCTTCGTTTCTCACCTGGGATATGTGGCAGCGTTGAGCACAGCCCACAGATCCTCGGGAATGATTGCTGTTGCTCTTTACTTGTGATAATTGCAATTAATAACATTGATTGAGTGTTTTCTGGTCAGAGATAAGGAGAAACATTCACACGCTGCTGGCACAGAAGTCCCTTCCAGGCCCCCAGATTCCAGAAGGGGTTTCAGTGCTCCTGGCAAATATTGCAGATCTTTATTCCCCTCTAGTGGCACATCCCAAAAAAACCAGCTGAGAGTTCAAACTGCCTCTTCCTCAGGGATCAGAGCGGTTTTCCCTGAACGGACAAGGCTCACGAGTTAAATACCCAGGTGACATCCACAGGTGCAGGAGGAATTTCCAGCTGCCAGTTGAGCCAGGATGGGACTAGGGATGGTGACACGCTGTCTTGGAAGAGCTTTGCCTGTCACTCAGCACAGCATGAAATCAGGAGTCAGTGGAGCCACGGGAGAGGAATTATTAACGGGGAAGAGGAGCAGCTCATGGGACTCAGCATCACCCGAAACAGTGCTGGGACAGTCAGCCGGTGTGACACGGTGACACCCCCGAGCCCTGCGTGGCAAAATGGGGCTGAGGGGCTCCCAGAGAGCAGTTTGCTGCAGGGAAACTGCTCCGAGGTGGATGTGATGTTTTATCCTGCAGGCTGAGCCCACCCAAGTGTCCCCTTCGTGGGCCTGGGGAGAGGGGACACCCCTGCGTGATGCAGCACTTGCCCTTGGGGGGTTCTGGGTTGGGAACACTCCTGCAATGTCCAGCTGGGCCAATTTTGATGGTTTTGCCCTCCAAAGCAAACCTGGCAAAGGGGGGAGATGTTGGAGCCCAGCAGAGATGGGAGAGAGGGAATAACATCTGTGGGGGAAATCCTGACTCCTGTGAAATGGGAAGTATTTCTCTTTTCCAAGGTTTCATGGCAATTCTCGTTAATTCGGCCCCAGAGTTCCTCAAAGACCAGCTTTGGCTGTCCCTTCTTCCCTTGGCACCCAGCTCTGCAGGCAGGTTTCCCCTCCTGTGCCTGCTGGTGTCACCCTGAGGTGGTGCCACCCTGTCCTGGGGTCCCCAGGTGGCTTTTCCACGTGTTGACACGTGTGGAGCTCTCCTCTGCCCCTTAGAGATAACCAGGAGCAACTCAGGACTTTGGGGTTTTTACTGAACATTTAAACTAACAAACTCTGGTTAACAAACTCTGGTTAACCCTCCCTGCAAATCTTCCAGCTGCTCGTGCAAACCCTGTCTTTGGAGTTGAAAGCAAAAAAAAACCAAATAAAATCCTCTCTCTGGGTTCCAGGGGCTGCACCGACTGGAAAGTTAATTTAAAGAAACACACTAAATGAGGAACAGCAGAATTTCACTCGGAAACGTGTTCCGAAGTTACAAGGGTGGCCTCTAGTGGTGTTGGCTGAGTCGTCCTTCACACGATGTGAAGAGCCTTATTAGTGAGTAATAAAACATAATGAGAAGGCAATTAAGAACTCGACGAACTCCTTTGCGAAACATCCCTCTTGTGCATCTTTACCAGACCTGAGTTTTCCAAGCTAACCTTACACCAAAAACTACAGTAACACTTAGGGAAATCATAAGCTGGTGTCATTTGGGATATTTGACAGCCATAAAAGTGGAATAAAGTTGTATTAAAGAGATCTAGTTGTGATTCCTCCTGCTACTCCATCATTCTCCTGTTCCTCATCCACAGCCCCACCAGGCAACCAGAGAGTCATCCCTGCTTCTGGCTGCTCCCACTGGAGACCCTTCCCTGCTATTAATGGGATGTGGCAAAGAGGGGGAAACCTTGATACAGAGAAGAGTAGACCAGAACATTTGGAAAAAAACATTACCCGAGGCCTAACTAGGAATTATCCTCCTGATTTGGAAGGGAGCTTCTTCAACTGAATTTCTAGGGAAGAGGAACAGAATGAGGGATGGGCAGAGCAGCCCGGGAAAGCTGCTCATACACCCTAAATCCTCCCTTTTCCCAGGAATTTGCATCTCTTTTTAGTGTCTGAGCCTGGTTTGGTCCCATCTCCAGGGCCCAGGTTTTATCTCAGCACTTTGGGAAGTGTTTCCCAGGTTAAATCTCCCCCCCCCAAAGCTCTGTTGCCACCTGAGCCTCACCAGGGTGGGGGACACTGAACCCTCCTCCCTCCACGGGCAGGCTTTGCTTTCCCCCCGAGAAGACAAACCCTGAATAAACCCTATAAAGCACTGACTTTGGGGAGGGTGATCAGTGTCAGCTCCCTCAAAAGCTCTTCTAATCATTCCAGGGGATTATTTGGATTCATCCTGCTTTATTTGCCTCTTTTTGCTGCCAAGTTCACCCCCTGCTTTGTGCAGCTGTCTGGAGAATCTCAGTGTTGCTCTCTCAGGTTCAGCAAGAAGTGAAATGATGATAAATAAAGATGCCAAAGAAGACAATGACGTGAGGTGCTTGGGAGATTTGGGTAAAGCAGTAAATTATTCCTATTCCCTTCAAAAACAAAGGAGAAGGGCTGTGTGAGGCTGGATGTCTCCTGGCAAGAGCTTATCAGGAACAGACATCTCACCAAAACATCACTTATTTCTAGTGCAAGTCCTTCAATCAAAGAGGGAGAAAAAGGTGGAAAGAGACGTTGCATAGCAATCTTCCCTCAGATTTCTGGTTTACAGGAATGTTGAAGTCTGGCTTTGGGGGCTGAAAAGTGGCACTTTTTGCCCAGAGGAGGAAACTGCACAAAGACTGACTCCGTGGTGCTGCTGGTTCCTCTCGTGGCCCTGCTCTCACAGGGAATGACTCTGCCCAAGCCCGGGCAAACCCAACCCAGCCACCTGCAGGAGAATCCTGGCAAGGATGGTGACAATCCTCCTTTAGCTGGTGGGAGCAGGAGTGGGATCTCACAGCCAAGCCCTGCTCTGGACCAGCCTAGGGGAGGGATCGCCCCTAAGAAAGCACAACAGGCCTGTCTTATAATCTTAGACTGCTTTTGTTGGACCTTTAAAGGTCATCCAGTGCCACCCCTGCCATGGGCAGGGACACCTCCCACTAGCCCAGGTTGCTCCAAGCCCCATCCAGGGATGCATTTTGCCTTCCAGCTCCAGGGCTGGGGCAGCCACAGCTTCTCTGGGCACCCTGTGCCAGGGTCTGCCCACCCTCACATGGAAAACTTCTTATTATCTAATATAAATGTACCCTCTTTTAGGTAAAAGCAATTCCACCTTTTCCTATGAAGGACTCCCATTTCTGGAGGGCTGGGGAGGCCGAGGTGGTGCTGCAGGACGAGGTGCCCTTGGCTCTGCCCAGATCCCTTGGAGCAGCAGAGCAGGAGGAGGGCACGGAGCTGTGCCCGCTCCCCACCAGTGGCTCGGAGCAGGGAAAGCTGTGCCCTCCCTGTGCCCACCACGCATGACCCACCTCCCTTCCCCTCAGGGGCACAATGCTCTTCCCTGCCCTTCCAGCTCCCAAGCTGTTCCCACGCACGAGGAGCTCGAGCTGCTCCACAAGGTCACTTTTGCTCTGAGCGTCGCAGGCGGTGCAGGAAACTTGCCCAGAAAAAGCTTCTTCGGAGCCTGCAGAGCCTTCCAGGGATTCTCAGCCCTGCCAGGGATTTAGAACAGGAAAATACCAAAGGTGAGGTCCAAGGAGCTTTTGGGCTGTCCATTCAAATGCACAGGGTTTGTGCTGCCTGTCCTGTTCCACCCCCTCATTCCCGCCCAGAGACCGTGTAAAATCCAACCCCAATATCTGCTGGAAGGGAGAGCAGCTCAGGGGGGGATAAACCACATCGTGAGGCATTTGGGGCTGTGTGAGCTGGTCCTGCCCTCGGTGTGTTCTCTGCAGGGGCAATAAATTTAGGAGGGGATCCTGCAGGGATTAGCCCAGGGCATGCCCTGTGCTGCTGCCTGGCACTGGCTGTCCAAGAGTGCTCTGCCCAAATGCAGTTGGCAGGAATTCCTTCCTATTCGAGGCTCCTGGAGGGATAGATATAGCCAGGCTGCAATATTGCCTGGTGTTTTGTTGGGAATGCTGGTAGGGAAGAGCTGGGCCTTACATATTTTAGGGTGGTGTGATTTTCTCTCCGTGTGGGATGGTAAGAAGGTGGCAAATTCCAGCCAGGGGCAGCAGGAGCAGCTCTGTGCTCTGGGGACTGGCAGGGACACTGGGGGAGCCTTCCTGCACTCTGCCATCCATGGTCAGGGACATGGCACAGGGCAGGAGGCTGGGACTGGATCATCCCTAAGGTGATTCCCAACCCCAACCCCTCTGGGATGCTCTGCTGTGGTTTGGCTCCAAGCACCAGCGAGGCACAGACCCTGAGCACACCTCCCACCCTTCCAGTCCGGGGGTGCCTTCCCTGAAGCTCAGGAGCAGCTTCCCAGCCCATCCTCACCGTTTTGGGCAGATTCCTGTAAGCTGGAAACTTCCCTGCTTGGAGCAAATCAACCTGAAGCACAACTGGTGATGCCTAAAATTCAGGATAAGGCTCAGCTCGGACGAAAACTGCCCTGGCCTGAATGAAACATCACAAGGCACAGCAGCAAACCCCCTGTTCCCACTGCCTGCTGCAGCCACCTCCTTCTTCCTGCTACACATTCAGACCAGAACCTTCTCTGGAGAAGAGCCTGCCTTGGCTATTCCTTTGTTTAACTGCTTGGACTTTACCTGCTGCAAAGTACAGAGAACAAGGAGAGAGGAGCGGGGCAGGGTTTAGAGCTGGAAGGCACAAGATCAAAGTTGAGTCCTCTACTGGATGTCAAGCAAATAATATCAGCTGCCTTCAAACTGATGGTAACTCTACTCCTGTAACTCCCAGGATGAAGGGGGATTCATCAATATACATGATGCAGGAGGAAGCAGATCCTGGGAGGACAAGGAGGAAACATCAGAGACGCTGAGCAAGGTCTCCTCAAGCTGCTCAATGAATCCCCTGCTGCTTGCTGGTCCCCCCCAGCAGGATGGGATGGCTGCAGGGACGTGCAGGGCTGCCATGGGAATGTCCCCTGGTTCAGAGCTCAGGAGCAGAGCAATTCCTTGCCCTTTTCCCAGGCCTTATTCCTGCCCAGTGCAGCATCCACAGTGTCCTTCCCTCCTCTCCTCCCTGCCTGTACAGTCCTGGTTTGCTGCACCAGCCTGGAGGGGCAGGGGGTGTGGGAAAGGAGAACCTCCAGGTGGCTCAACCTTTTCAACCTCAGCCCGGCAAGAAAGTCAGGAGTGAATTCCAGGGTCTCCAGGCCTGGGTTTTACAAGCAACTGCTGCAGCCAGTGCATAGTTAATTACTAATTGCTTTTTAAATTTCAGGCTGGGAGGAAAAATCCAGGTGATCGTGGATGGGGGAGGAAAGGAAGGGCCAAGTTAATGGCAAGCACATTGATGGGATTGGCTGAAGGCAGAGCTGGTGTCAGCAAAGCTCAAAGCTCAGCCCATCCCAGGGGCAGCCAGATTTTGAAATGCAAAAATGGAAGTTTTAGCATCAGAACAGAGAAGCACAGAGGGGTTTCAGCTGAATAAATTCACAATCAGAGAATCCTGGAACAGTTTGGGTTGGGAGGGCGTTTAAAGCTCATCTCATTCCACCCCCTGCCATGGGCAGGGACACTTTCCACTAGCCCAGGTTGCTCCAAGCCCCTTTCCAGCCTGGCCTTGGACACTTCCAGGCATGGGGCATCTTATTTTATGACTCTGTGATGGATCGATCTAGTGGGTGGCATCTCTGCCCATGGCAGCGGGTGAAACTGGATTAGAATGATTCTATAAAGCCTCCTTTGGGCAAGGTAGGACTGAGTGATCCTCCCTGATGCTCAGAGGGGGAAAGAAGCCACAAAACCTACAAAAACCTTGGCTACAGAAAATGTCACCAAAGGGAGAGAAAAGGAAGCTTGTGATGAGCACAAGCATTTGGTGATGGAACATCAGTAACAGCTGCAGAGGCAGCACCTGGGTCAGACATCCCTCTTCACCTCTTGGGAAGGGACTAACAGCCCAGTTTTCCAGTCTCTGGGTGCTTCTGAAGAGCTCAAGGAAGCTGTAAAATCCCTGGGGAAGGTGGTGCAGGTTTTGCTCAGCTCTGTGCTGCAGTGGGGGCACTTCCAAGGGGTGGGAGATGGGCCTGAGGATGCAGCCACGGTCCTCCAGGGGCAGGAACTCTGCTGTGGCTCCAGGTCACTCATCCAGGGTGTGTGGCTTCCTTGGGAGCAGGTAGAAGCACGAACACCCACGGTGGAGGGGGCACAGGGGCATTTAATCTGTCCCAGTTCTGTTTCTGTGTCACATCTCAGCACTTCACGGTGCTCCTGCACTCCCTTCCCCTCCTTCCAAGCTGAATGAGCCCCCAGTTCTGCCAGGCTGCCTCAGGAAAGGTCTCCTCCAACGTGTTTAATACAAAAAGGGCAAGTTCAATGAGGTGAAACCTGAGCAAAGTCACCCCGAGCCTTCCCTCTGCCTGGTGACACGGGGGGCAGCAGCTTCCCTTGCTGCATCCTCAGGTTTCACTGAACATCTGCTGCTGGGAGGGGCAGGATGGAGATATTCCACATGTGGGAAAGGCAGAGAGTTAAATAAACACATCAGTCGGGGAATAAATTAAACCTAATCTAGGCTGGTGTGGGCTACATTTGTCTGACAGAGCATGAATAAAGATTTCAGGGCAGAAAGCTGCCAAGGTGGTAAACACGTTGTTCCCTGTTGGATCTGTTTTCTTGGTCAGACCTGGGGGGTTTTGCTGAAGGGGAGAAGCCTCCAATGCTGCTGACTGGCAGGTACAGGGAGTGGTGTTTGTCCTGGAGCCTGAGGGATTCTCGTGCCTTGATCCCTTAATTCCTGTGGAAATCCCAGCTAATGTAGCCAGCTTACCGTGCTGTCTTATCTCGGAGATGGATTTCCTGAAACGCTCTGAACCAAACGGGCTCTGGCGGTGGCTGCAGTGAGGGATGACTCCCAAACCCTTCCCTGGAGTTGTTCTGGGGCTTCCCTTGGCTCGGGAAGCTCCTGTGCTGGCTGAGGAGCTCAATGCCAGATGTGCCCCTTGTGCTCAGGATCTCCATCCAGCCAAAGCCAGCTCCAGGCTCAGCCCTGGGGAAGGTCACAGAGCGGGAAGGCTGAGCACACACCTTCCTTCAGTGAGGAACTGAGAGCACAGAATGCTCACTGGCACTTCGAGGCAGAAGGGAACCAGCAGCAAAACCTGGCAGAGCCAAGGACTTGCTGAGCAGTCACACAGGGAATGCCTTCTTGTGCTCTCTGCTTTTGGAAGGTCTAAAGCCATTTGAGCCCGGGAATCTGGGTTGGCATTTGCTGCCAGACCAATGATAAGTCCCTAAATGGCTTTCCAAAGATGTGTTACTAAAGTTATTAAAGATGTGAGTCTTATTCACGTGTTCTGATCAAGAGTGAGCATTATTAAAAGTTATTAATGATGTGAGTCTTATTCATGTGTTCTGATCAAGAGTGAGCATTATTAAAAGTTATTAAAGATGTGAGTCTTACTCATGTGTTCTGATCAAGAGTGGGCATTATTTGAAGCTGGCTCTGACTGTGATCCAACCCTGGGTCAGCAGATCTTATTTTCCTGCTCAAATTCAGTCTGATTCTCACCCAAATCCACTCTTGCTCTTTCTGAAGGGTCTATTCAATTAAAAAGGGACCAAAAATTTGTACAATCACCCTTTGGGTGTTTAGAGTGGGCGAAATCAGTGCTGTCCTGCCCAGGGAAGGACAACATGTGCTGAGCTGGTGAATGAACACTGCTTGGACCCACCACTCAACCTCCATCCCACCCAGCAGGAGAGAGGGTCCACACCCATCCAGTTGCAGAAAACATGCAAGAAAGAAAGGAAGGGAGAAGGGTTAAATAGCAGAAAACACCCATCATTAAATGAGCTTGTTTTCCTGCTCCTCAAAGCCCAAATTGTCCAAATAAATGTAGATCTGTGCTTAAATAGCTGCATCTAATGCTGTGCGTGGATACACACACCCCACCCCACCCTCTGTTTTATATAATGAGTTCTGCAAGAGCAGCAAATAGGAACAGCTACAAAACCAACAGATATAGGAAAGTGGAATCAAATAATCCTCTTCCAAAACAACCAAACCCCAAGGACTTCCCAACGTGGCTCTCCCCTGTGCCGTGGGGAATGCCTGAGCTGAGGCTGCACGTGGGGTGGAACTCAGGCATTGTGCTGCTGTCAGAGCAAACCACGCTGGGGAATGACATGCCAGCCTGCCAAGATCCTCCTGTGAAAACACAATTCACAGCTCAGGAGTGGGCAGGAACAATCCAGAACACAGAGACAGGCCAGCACAGACATGCAGAGCTGTCCTGCTGTCCTGGTGTCCCTCTTTGCTGGGCTGGGGGCTCTGAGACACCCCCCACCCCGGGCTGGGGGATGTCCCCACTCCCCTCCAGTCCAGGCTCTCTGAGGAGCTGGGGATATTTAACAGGATTGATCCCAAGCCTGCCTTGCTCAGCCTGGGGGTTGGGAGCAGCACACGGGGGAGTTTACACAAAGGTGTAAAGCTATTGCACGTACTCCTCCAGGAGAGTAGTCCTGGAGTAGCATCGGAGTGGGGGAGCTCATGATCTCAGCCTAAATGCTGCTTTGCTTCAGGGTGGGGAGTGACTCAGAGCTGTGAGTCAGGCTTAATATATTGCAGATCTGCTTTATGTTCTTGCACTCTTGGGGCCCTCAAATTCTCTCTTCTGTCAGGGGGAATTTCTTTTTCCATCAGCTCCAAGGGTTTCAGTGACATTTACTTTGCAAGGCTGGAATGCCCTCCAAGGAGGGCAGGGGGGAATTTTAAAGCCCTTTTTGGGGCCTTAATTTATGAGATTTCATGATTTTTTTTGGCCGTGATTCTCGGTTTTTTTGATCTGTCCAGGTTTTAAAAGGATGTTCTAAATCAGCCACTAATTTTCCTATCAAACATGAGCCTGGACAATGAGCTGTTCCTGAACTTTATTCCAGAAGGGGCTGTGGCCCTGGCAAAGCCTGAGATCAAGAAGAGAGTTGTAAAATAGTGGGGTTTTATTGCTCACTTTTACTTTTCCAAAGAGACCTTACCATCTTTTGAGTGGAATTGCATCATCACACCTTCCATTTTGCTTTTTATATTCATATCAAACACAAACCTTTCCCATTTACCTGCACCCTCTTTAATAAAATTAGAAAACCATTAGAAGATGATGGCATGGAGCTGAGGGCTTCAGGCCATCCCAGAACGGCTTAGGGCTGAAAACAGGAAAAGAGGAGAAAATTGACCATTTTGTACAGATTTATTTCAGATTCTCCCTTTCCAGCAGCACACATGGACTGGACTGGCCCTTGTTTCCAAAAATTCTCTACCAAAAATATTTTCCCTTGTGCCCCCTGGACATGCCCCAATGAAGACCAAAATCATCCTGTTTTGAGAAGATTTCCCAGGAGAAAGAATGGGATTTTATACACATTGAAGCCTCTGGTTTAGGAAATCCCTGAGCCTCTGACACCAAAAATAAGGATTTCCATGGATTTGTGCCTGCTGTGCCCAGGTTTATGTGTGTAAGTGGGGCTTTGTGTCAGGATGTGACTGAAGTGTTCCAAAAAGGGAGGGGAAGGGGCATCCTGATTAAACTCCAACCCCGTGGGGGACACTGAGTAGTTCTCAGGGTAAAAGGACGATCCTGGTTTGGGAAAGGTTGATTTCCACTGTGCCCAGTTCATTCTGGATCATCCTTAATTTCCTGCACATTTCTGAGGTTGGGGGTTAATCTCAATGTAATCTCAATGTCCCTGCACTGCCTGGATTCGACTCTGGGATCATCAGCCACAGAAGGGAAAGAAGCAGATCAAAGTCCTGCTATAATAATAATAATAATAATAATAATAATAATAATAATTACTAAACAACTACAATCTTGTTGCTCCTCGGAGCAGTTAATTCACAACCCTCTGAGTGCAGCACAAAGAGGAACAAACCCGAGGCAAAAACTCCTCCCTCACTTGCTGTTCTTCTCACAAGCCAGAAAATCCAAAGGGCCCCAGGCCAACAAATTAATTAAAAACTCCAGCGAGGCAAAATCTTTTCCACAGAGTGTTTTCCTGGGCCCCTGCTCCTCTCTGCAAGGTGCCCACACCCTTGTTGTCGATATTCCAAATGACTATTCCAGCTCAAAATAGCATGAGGTTTTCCATCAGAGGCTGAGAGAGGTTTGGATTTAGGAACCTTCTCAAGGAAGAGTTAAAATAGGGGCCAGAGCTGGGTTTGGCTCTTCCTGGGAGAGGCAGAGACACAGAGCTGGCTGGTCAGCCTCTGAGAGCCTCCCACAAGCTCCAGGATCCTAAACAGGCACAGATCCATGTTAATACTCCATGGTCAGGTGTAATTCCTGCTGAAATCCAAAGGATTTCCCAGAAACTGGAGTGTCACCCAGAAAAAACTCTTCAACAGGTTTAGGGGGTTTGCTCTGCTGTGTTTTTAAAGAGTAGAATCTGTAAGAGGGCTCCAAAAAATCCCTTGGGCACCAGGTCCATCGACTTCCCCCCTGTGGAAAACCTACTGGAATTATTTATTGCTTTTGTTAATCAGGCCATAATTCCACCCATAATAGCAGATGAAAATGGTCATTAAAAGTGCACAGCCCCTGAAGTCACCAAAGACCTGAGTGGAATTGAATTGTGGCTTTGTGTCCAAGCCTCACTTATGGATTTAAGGTCTTTAGTGGGGAGGCTTTGAAGCATAAATAGAGATTAAGGGGAAGAACAAGGCCTTGAGATCCTCACAGGGGGGAACTCAACTATTTCTTTTTAAGGAGGAGTTTAATCCATCCCCAAAGGGGTCAGAAGGAGGGAATTTGCTGATTTAAAATTGGTTTAAAATTGGTGCTGCATCAAAAAAAAAAAAAAAGGTATTGTGAAGATTCACTGCAATTTTTTTAGGGTGTTTTTTTTCCGTGAAGCCTGTTTGAATTATCTTGAATTTCAGTGAAATCCTCCTATTGGAGCTTCATTGCAAGTTGAAACTGGTCAATAACAGCCTGAGGAAAAATTAATGAGGCTCATTTGTTAAGATTATCCCTGCAGGGCACTTTTTTTGGCGTCCCTGGCATGGGAGCAGGTGTGTCTCCAGGAGTGCCACCACCTTCCTGAGGGACTGAAAAGAAGGAATTACCAAAATGATGGGATTTTAAAAGAGTTCAGTTTTACTGTTCTTATGGAAGAACAACCCTTGAGCCACCCAAAATCGGGTCTGAATGTCTTCATTCAACCCTTGTGTGGCCTGAACTTCAGGGCTCATGGTGACACCTCAGCCACAACCAAATTGTTCTCTCTTAAAGAACGATTCCATCCAGGAATTCACCTTTAAATTCCAGCAATTGCTGCAAGTACAATATAAGTTTGATGAGGTTCCAAATTGTGCACGGAGCAGGAATAAGGCACTGCTGTGCTTGGAGCTCATCCTGTCCTGCAAAGTGCTGGAGATGGGAAAACATGGATTGCAGACTGGAGATAAAAAACATGGATTTGAGACTGGAGATAAAAACCCATGGATTTGAGACTGGAACAGGAAAACATGGATTGCAGACTGGAGATAAAAAACCATGGATTTCAGACTGCAATAGGAAAACATGGATTGCAGACTGGAGATAAAAAACCATGGATTTCAGACTGGAACAGGAAAACATGGATTTCAGACTGGACATAAGAACACATGGATTTCAGACTGGACATAAGAACACATGGATTTCAGACTGGAACAGGAAAACATGGATTTCAGACTGGACATAAAAACATGGATTTCAGACTGGAACAGGAAAACATGGATTTCAAACTGGAGATAAAAACCCATGGATTTGAGACTGCAACAGGAAAACATGAATTTCAGTCTGGACATAAAAACCCATGGATTTCCGACTACAAGAGGAAAACATGGATTAAACTGCAGCTGCTTCTGGGAGCTGGGGTAGAAACGAGGCCAAAAAAGGCGTCCTTGGGTCCGTGCAGAGCCGCTGCAGCACCACGGAGAGCGACCTTTCTCCTCCTCCTCGAACACAAACCCTCCCTGTCCAACCTCCCGGGGAGTTCCTTGGACATTTATCAGCTCTAGAGCTGAGGGAAATACAGGGTGGACTTCTGAACATTTCATCAATTAACTGGCACACTAATCAATGAGATTATCAGGGATCAGATGATCAGGGGGGGCCCCCAGTCCTTAACTGGTGATGTCACCAACTGGGTGGCTTCAGTCCCCATGCCTGGAGTCACCCCGAGAGCACCTTCACCTTTCAGCAGCTGCCACCAATTTCCAACACCCCATGGGAAACTCCCCTTTGAATAAAGCCAAGAAAAGGGAATTAGCCTGTGAAAAGGAGCTGATTTTTTCCCTTCCATGGCTGCAAATGATTCCTGTGCTCCTGTTTTTACCTCCAGCAGCAGCAACTGCTGCTGGCTGGGGATATCTTGAATTTACAGAGCAAACCTCTGCTAAATGTTTCTGCTGGCTCTTATCAATATCCCTCTGACAGCCCTTTATGCAGGCAAGAGAAGCTCAGGGGGTTTATCCAAGGGCAGAAGAACCCCAAGCCCTTGGAATTTGAATTATGGGACTCTCAGCCCACAGTGGCCTTTCCCTGATGACCCCCAGGTGACTGTTCTGGGAACAATGAAATCCATCCCCAATGCACTTGGGAAAGACAGATCTGCTGGTAGGAATTAAAATAGAGGCAAAAAGGTCACCTGGTTCCTTAGGGAGTCCCCAGAGCACGATAAAGGCTCCTGTTCAGCTTTTGGAAACACTGGTAAGTGTAAACAGGGAGTTTCTGGGAGCATTCATTCAGCTGCTCTTGAAGTGTCTCCCAGAGAGGTGGGAAATAAAGAAAGATGGAATTGTCCAACCAAACCTACACCTACATAAAAACCCCGGGGCTTTGATGTGCTTTTGGAACCCCAGAAAGGGGGTTTTGCCCTACATTTTGTAGTTCTTGGTGAAACCAAGATATAGAAATATAAAAATAGAACAAGTGTTAAGGCATTTTCCCTCAGCAAATGCAAAAGTCTATGGAATCTTGTGCAGTTTCCACTCTCCTCCAGCAGATCCAAGAACTTCTCCTTGCGGGAATGAGCTCTGGCCGAGTGCAAGAGCTTCTGGCATCACTCAGGAGGAAAAAGGATGGTGTTCATGTCTGAACTCGAGGGAGGTCTCAGCCTTGCTTGGGCTGTGGCAGCAGAATGAGGCAAACGGTTCTTGGGGCAGCTGCCACACACAGGAGCAGCATCAATCAATCAATCAATCAATCAATCAATCAATCAATCAATCAATCAATCAATCAGTCAATCCCAGAGTCCCTTGATACCACTAATTCTCACCGAGAAACATCCTGAAGAATCAGGGAGGGCAGGCAGAGTCCTTTCCCTGCTTTTTTTTAAGATAAAACTTGTGGAAACTTTCCCACAACTCACCGGACCAAACCTTGGCCTCATTCAAGGAGCTCAGGTGGTTCCAAAACATCCAGAAAGGATTTTGTTGTTCCCTTTCTCCAGAAAAACCACTTTTATGCAGCCCCCTCAAGCACTCCGAGCCTGCCCTGATGCCTTCCCTCAGTCCCTTAGTTTTTATGAATCCTGGTGCTCTTTGTGACCCTTCCCCTCTGCCTTTGTCTCGGATTCCCACCCACAGGACTTTCCTTGCTGTGTTTTCCAGGCTGTTTCCTCCCCCCACCCCTTCACATCTCCCCATTATGTAACACTCATACACTGAGAAGGAGGTTGTGGGGTTTTTTTGACAACTTAGCACTGCTGACATGTGTGTTGGGGGTTTTCCTCGGTTAAACACTTTTAAAGTCACGGTATCTGGGGGGAGAATATCATTCCATTTGTCCCTTTGCCAGTGGGGACTAAAATAAGTTGGTTTCCAAGGGAAGAGGTGCACAGAGATAGCTGAGCTGACAGGCAGCAATCTGACGTACCCCTCTGACTCGAGGCTGGAGCCTGGGGAAGCCTCTCCTGCCAAGGGACATGGGCCATGCTGCGAGTTTTGCTCCACAGCCCAGGAGCGGGGGCTGCAATTCGCTGAAAGGCTGAAATCCGACTGAACTCAAAAATAAAAGGATTGATTTTTTTCCCTCTATTTCATATCAGTTGTGAATGTCAGAGTGTTTATTTAATACCCAGCAGTGCACTGTGGAAGGCCAAAGGCATTCCAGAGCCAGGGCAGCTTTGGCTGGGAGCTGCTTTTGCTGTTGTTTCCCCACCCAGGCACTGACAAAGCCCCCCAGGGTGATACTTTCAACCAGAGGCTTCCTGACAAGCCCATCACTGCCAGCCCCAGTATTGACATCTCCCTCTTCCCCCAGCTCTCCTGATGGCCTCGAGGCAAGGAAGCTTTTACCTGAATCCAATTAGCATTTGCCACGGGTCAGTTCATCTGTCCGGATGGGATCGATGTCCGGGATGAGGAGCATCAATTCCAGCCGCCCTCCAAGGTGGGCTCAGGCAGGGCTGTCTCCTGAACCACTGACAGCAGCAACACAGCTGGGAGAGCCACATGGAGAGCACAAGAGCACGTCGAACCTCTCCTGGGAGGGTCACTGCTCTCTCTTCCCCTGGACGAAGGTCACAGAACCACAGAATGTGCTGAGTTGGAAGAACCCCCAAGGATCATCCAGTCCAACCCTCAGCCCTCCCCAGGACCATCCCCAAGAGTCACCCCCTGTGCCCCAGAGCATCATCCAAACCCTCCTGCAGCTCTGGCAGCCTCGG
>JAWWMP010000226.1:0-20236 GCA_035047865.1 Dendrocincla tyrannina
GCGCGGCCGCCGCGGGGCATCATGGGGGGTGTAGTGAGGCGGTTGGGGGAAAAAGGCCTTAAAGACAATTGTAGTAAAAGTGTGTGTGTATATATATATATATATGTGTATATATATATGTATAGTCACATATGTTTACAATGTAGTGTGGAGGTTGGGGCTGGGGAAAGAAGGACCCAAAGACAATTGTAGTAAAAGTATATATATATATATATATATATATATATATGTATGTATGTATAGTCACATGTGTTACAATTATATACAATCAAACACTGTGAACCTGTGAGAAATAATTAAAAAAAATGGTTTTATTACAAGCAAATAGTTCATTAACTCAGGAATTATTTTTCTTTAGAAGTTGTAAGGCTCCAGGTCCTGTTCTGGGACAATTTGAGTTGGGGAATAGGGAATTAATGAAAGAAGATAAAGGTATGGTCGAAACAAGCCTTTGCCACGTGGCAGACCTTTGTGTGCAGAGGAAAGTGGTCATTCTGACCAGGAGACCCTGCACAGGGGGCACACCAAACCCAGTCAGGAGAAGAGACCCGCTCCTCTCATTATACCAACAAGGGACACATAAAAAGCATGATTTTTGGGGTGGGGTTGTGCTTTTGGGACCTTCGTGGCCGGGGCACCCAGCACGTGCAGAAATGGAAACTTTCCTTTTTCTGCTAAACTTCTTTATCTCACAGAAATTTGTATCTTCACTAAATTGAATAAGAGAGATTTTTCTCACAACTGAGGGTGTAAAAGACCCCCAGGGCAGTGGGCACAGCCCCAAGGCTGCCAGAGCTCCAGGAGGGTTTGGGCAATGGGACAGGGTGGGATTTTGGGGTGTCTGTGCAGGGCCAGGCGTGGGATGGGTGATCCATGTGGGTCCCTCCCAACTCCATTTCCATAAGTCCATAATCCTAAAATCACTGTGCCCACCCATTCCCCCAGCACTAACCCATGTCCCCAAGTGCCACATCCACAGGGTGTTTAAACCCCTCCAGGAACGGTGACTCCAGCACCGCCCTGGGCAGATGTGCCAACACCTGGACACCCTTCCAGAGGAGCATTTCCCCCAAAATCCCATCCAAAAGGCACCTCCAGCACCTGCCAGAGCTGCCCAGAACCAGCGGGCTGTGAACGATGTGCCCAGTAATCCCAGTCCCAAGGTCACTTGTGGCACGCTGGGAAGCAGGGAGTTGTTTGTCGCGTTTCCTTTGGGTTAAAGGAGTTTAAATGTAACTAAGTCAGGCCCAGTAACAGTGTTGTTTGCCCAGGATGGTAAGTTTTGGGTGCCTAACACACCAAGAGCTACAACCTATCGAGACCCTGGGAAGATTCCCAAAGCACAGGATGCCTTTTATAGGATTACATTTATTCCCAGGACCCAGAGAATTCTTCCTCTCTAATTCAGCCTGAGTCTCCCTTGAGTTCTTTCTGGTTTCAGAGCCACGTTGCTCCAAATTTTGGAGTCTTTTGAGTCAAATTCTCCTCACCCCTTCCCCCTTACAGAGTGAGCAGCAATTCCAAACAGAGTCACTCCTATCCCCAGGAAGGTGTTTCCATCCCCGGGGAGGTCACAACCACTCTGCAGACGCTTTAAGGACAAGGAGTAGGTGCATTAATTCAATTACAGAAAGCAGATAAGGAGACAAGCTCCCTCCGTGCTCTCCTGCCTTAAAGGCACAGCTGCCTCAGCCCAAGGCCCAGGATTTGGGTTGGATTTTGGCATTTCTCCTCCCTGCTATACTCCAGTCTCTAAAAGAAATAGTGTGGAGCTGTTGGGGAAGCCAAAAAAACAAACAAAACAAAAAAACCCCCACACCTTAGCTTTTATTATTTATTTTTAATACAATAATGGATTATTCTAATAGTTTAGTGGATTGTTTTAAGAGTCATGGATTCTTTTAAATAGATGGATTGTAAGAATCAGCTGTGATTGTATAAACTTTGCTTTGAGCTGGCACGTGAACAGTGTGACCTTGAAACCAGCTCTTCCTGGAGGAAAGGAAATTCCCAGGATGCAGGCACTTCCTGGGAATTCAGTTCTGCAAACACATTAACCCACCTGTGAGCACCCTCACCTTGTACCCAACACCTTTTCCAGGTGCTTTCAGCTGAAAGAAAGGGAGCATTTCCAACAGACTGTGGAAAAGAGGGAGTCATGGAATGGTTTGGCTGGAAGGGACCCTAAAGATCATCCAGTGCCACCCCCTGCCATGGGCAGGGACACCTTCCATGAGCCCAGGTTGCTCCAACCTGCCCTTGGACACTTCCAGGGATGGAGCAGCCACGGATTCTCTGCCCAACCTGTGTCAGGGCCACCTCACCCTCCCAGGGAAGAATTCCTCCCTAAATCCAACCCCAACATTCCATACTCCCCTTCTGCTTTACCCCACACCAGGCATATCATACCCTTCAACCAAGACATCAGCTCTCCCCAAGAACTCCCCCACCACTGAACCAGAACATAAAAAAGAAAGGAAAAAAAAAAATCAAGCCACCAGTTTATTTAGAGAAATCTTTTCTTTAATGGTCAGTCTGGAACGCTGTGATGGAATCAGGCTCCAGTGGCAGAGGACGGAGCGCTGGGAGCCGCAGCCGGACCGGGAGCTGTCACATAGCAAAGAGGATCAGGAATGCCACCATCAAACAGAAGAGCCCCATGGCCTCGGACAGGGCAAAGCCCAGGATGGCATAGGAGAAGAGCTGCTGCTTGAGGGATGGATTCCTGCAGGTTGGAGAAAGGAGGGAACAAACCACAGTGAGGAAAATCCACAGGGAGAAGAAAACCCCCAAAGCAGGGCCTGTATTCCCAGGATTAGGTCACACAGGCAACACATTTTGGGGCACAAACCAGTTGGAATGAGATATCCAGGATTTTAACCTGGTTTTAGTGATGTTGGACCCTGAAGGTGGGTTTCACCTGGCTACAATTCCTGGTTACAACTACTGCTCCAGAGGCAGCCAAACTCCACAGGGCAGCTACAGGGTTTGGGATTAATTACAGGGTGGGTTCAAACAATTCAGGCACTTTATTTCAACAGAATCATGGATCTTTTTAAGAGAGTAATAGGTTATTATTTTAATAAAAAATGGATTACCTTAATAGAATAATAGATTATCTTGATAGAACCATGGACTTTTTCTGATGGAATCAGGGACTTTTTTATTAGAACCAGGGACATTTTTTAGTAGAATCAGAGACTGTATTAATAGAATTGGGGACTTTTTAAATAGGGACTTTTTTTCATGGAACCAGGGACTTTTTTTGACAGAATCATGGATTAGAACAACCATTTCAGATTCCAAGGGTTGCTGCAGTTACACCAACTTACACTCCGCATGCAGAGCAGGACACACATTCCAGAGAAAACTCCACCAATCCATTAAATTCAGTGCTGGCAGAGGGGGCCAAGCCCAGGCCAGGCTGGGCTCTTCCTCACCTGGCATAGCCGATGATGAGGCTGCCAAAGACGGTCCCGATGCCCGCTCCTGACCCTGCCACCCCCACCGTGGCAGCCCCGGCCCCGATGAACTTGGCGGCCGTGTCGATGTCCCGGGACACGGCGCTGGTCTGGAAGTCACGTCGGAGCAGCTGTGGGGAGGATACAGCAGCTGCCTGGGGGGACAGAGCAGGGGACAGCCTCAGGGACTTGTCATCACCAGCAGGACAAGCTCAGTGTTTGTCCCTGCTCAGAGCAGGGGTGAAGGCCTGGGATGTGCCACCCCACTGGATGCACTTCATTAGGAGGAATCCTCAAGTACCATAGGCAGAGCAGAGGAGTTGAGACCCAGTTTCCCACTTCAGTCTCACCTGTGCAGTCTGAGCCTCAGGCCTGTTGAAAACAGACACTGACACGGGCCTGGCCAGAGCCCTGGAGCAGCATCGGAACTGGAGGGAAACACACACAGTTAATGGAGTTAATCATGGAATATCCTGAGCTGGGAGGGACCCCCAAGGATCATCCAGTCCAACCCTGGCCTTGCACAGACACCCCAACAATCCCACACTGTCCAAACCCTCCTGCAGCTCTGGCAGCCTTGGGGCTGTGCCCACTGCCCTGGGCAGCCTGGGCAGTGCCCACCACCCTCTGGGGGAAGAGCCTTTCCCAAAATCCAGCCTAACCCTCCCCTGGCACAGCTCCAGCCGTTCCCTGGGTCCTGTCACTGCTCACAGACAGCAGAGATCAGTGCTCCTATAATTGGCTGTACCTGCACTGAGCCTCAGGAAAACTCCTTATTAAAATTTTCTGAAAACATCTCAACTGTGACACAAGACTAAAAAGTAAAGGCTGCAAATGTAAGATAATCCCATTTCAGCCAGCTGGATGAAGTCCATGAGCAATTCCACACACCAGAGGCTGCAGTGCAGTGTCAGGTCTGTCACAGCAATTTAATTATTAACATTTCCATACATTTTCTTTCTAATTCCTACTTTGAAAGAGAGGGTTGATTGAGTATCTTTGTGGAAATCAGTTTATCTTGGGAGCAGGCCTTGGGCCTGCAGCTCACTCCCATCTATTTCCATGGTGTCACCAGAGGTCACCTTGTTTCCCTTCCTCCTTAAATCCAGGGCAAAACAAACCCACACGATCCCCTCTCAGCTCAGGGTGTCCAGGGCAGCGTTTTGAGCCAGGCACCACCAGGAAACCCCTCCCCATCCTAAATCCCCACAGAGAATTGTCACCCCCCTCTGAGGACAGGTGACTTACCAGTGCTGGGGAGCTGAGAAGTGCCACGGGAGCCTGCATTTTGCTTAATCTAAGGCAAATAAAGAAAATAAACACAAGGAATTTGGACTCCTGGCGTTATTGCCACCAACCAACCCTCTCTGGGGTCAGACACAATCTGACCTCAGGTCCATCTGCTGCCCTGGCCCTGAGGCTCTGCCCTCACCACGGCTCCACGTCCCCAAGGTTGTGTCCCCACCACAGCTCCACGTCCCCAAGGTTGTGTCCCAACAAAGCTCCACGTCCCCAAGGTTGTGTCCCCACCACAGCTCCACGTCCCCAAGGTTGTGTCCCAACAAAGCTCCATGTCCCCAAGGTTGTGTCCCCACCACAGTTCCGTGTCCCCTCACTGTCCCCTAGGCTCTGCCCCACTGACCCCTCTGTGTCCCCTGGCTGTCAACAAAGCTTTGTCCCCACCGAGTGTCCCTGCCTTTGTCCCCACCGAGGCTCCGTGTCCCTGAGATTTTGACCCCAGACCCCTCCATGTCCCCTGGCTGTCCCTGAGGTTTTGTCCCCAGAACCCTGCATGGCCCCTGGCTGTCCCCAAGGCTTTGCCCCCACCGATCCCTCCATGTCCCCTGGCTGTCCCTGAGGTTTTGTCCCCAGAACCCTGCATGGCCCCTGGCTGTCCCCAAGGCTTTGCCCTCACCGATCCCTCCACGTCCCCAAGACTTTGTCCCCAGACCCCTCCGTGTCCCCCCGGCCCTGCCCCGCCTCCCCCCCACCCCCATCTCTCCCACTCCCCCTCCCTCCCCGCTAATCCCCGCTCGGTGCCCTCCCCGGCGCAGCTCAGCTTTGTCCTCCCTCCCTCCCCGCCACACCCGAACCCCCCCAAAACCCCTCCCGGACAGGCGAGGGGGGTGCTACAGGACGGGGCGGGGGGGGCACCACAGGCTCCACCGCGGCCTCCGCGCCGCGCAAGGGCATCCACCCCACCGCTCCGCAGCCGTGCCGCGGGCCGGCCGGGGCCTGCCGGAGGGTCGGGGCCTATCCGGAGGGGCGGCGGGGCCCTGGGGCGGGTCCCACCTGCGCGGGGTCCGCTCGGCGCGGCGGCGGCGGCGGCTCTGTGGGCAGCGTCACCTTGGCCGTGTCCCCCCGCGCGTCCTCCGCGCCCATTGGCTGCCGCCGCGCGCGCGCGCCCGCGCCCGCGCCGCTCATTGGCCGGCCCGCCCCGGAGCCCCGCCCACCCGTATCCGGGGATGGCGGGAAGCGGCGTTTGGGAGGGCGGGGCTGGCTGTGCGGGCGGCTATTGGCTGAGGGGGTGGAGGCGGGGAGCTCGCTGATTGGGTGGCAGGGCTGTCAATCAGCGGCACACGTGGGGCGCCGGGATGGGGAGCGGTCCCGGGAAAAGGGGCCGGGCATCCCAAATATTGGGAATTCGGACCCCTCCCCACCCTCCCTACACCCCAACCCCCGGCACCTTGAACTGACAGAGCACACAGAAACAGCCCCGGGCTCAGGGAGTTACTCCCCGCGTGAGAAAATTTGCCCCTCGCCCACCGTCCCCCCCGACCTATTAATTATCAAGCGGCACTAAGGGGGAAAATAAAGGTTTTTGCTTGGTTTCTTTGGTGTTATTAAGTTCTCTGCATAATGTAATTGCCTGTCCAATACAGCCCTCCAGTCACTGATGGCCAAGCCACAGCCAGTCACTGTAACAGGTAATCGATCCCCAGCCACGAGGCGCCAAAAATATAAATAATAATCGTCAGAATCATAAAATATTGTTTAGGAAATGATGAAATGGGTCTGGGAATGCCTTTCGGATCAGCCCCACAGCCAGGGCTGCCAAGTTTGGCAGTGCTTGAAGTGAGGCCAAGGGGGTGAGCCCAAAAATGGGGTCGTCAAGCGATGGAGGGATTGGGGGAGTTTGGGGAGCACAGACTGTGAGGAGCTGCTGAGGGAGCTGGGGGGGCTCAGCCTGGGGAAAAGGAGGCTCAGGGGGGACCTTCTGGCTCTGCAGCTCCCTGACGGATCCAGGCAGGGACTGGACACTGCTCCCAGGGAACAGGGACAGGAGGAGAGGGAATGGCCTCAGGCTGGGCCGGGGCAGGGGCAGGGGGGACAGCAGGAGGAATTTCCTCATGGAAAGGGTGGTTGAACATCGGAAGGGGCTGCCCAGGGAGGTTTGGAGTCCCCAGCCCCGGAGGTGTCCAAGGAAGGACTGGAAGTGGCACTCAGTGACAAGGTGGGGATGGGTCACAGGTTGGATTCCATGGGATTCCATGAGCTCACAGCCCAGAGACCAGCTGGATCCTGGGCTGCATCCAAGGGACAGTGGCCAGCCGGTCCAAGGAGGGGATTCTCCCCCTCTAGTCTGCTCTGGTGGGACGAGATCATCTTTAGGGTCCCTTTCAACGCCTTAACATTCCGTGATTCTGTCCCTGGGGTGTCCTGGCCACCAGAGAGCTGGGACCCGGGGGTGTCCCATCACCGGGATGTCCTGGTCCCAGGGGTGTCCCGGTCCGCGCAGTATCCCAATCCCATGGATTGTCCCGGTCCTAGGGGTGTCCTGGTCCCAGGGATGTCCTGATCCCGGGGTTATCCCGGTCCTTGGACCATCCCAGTCCCAGAGGTGTCCCGGTCCCCAGGATGTCCCGGTCACCAGAATATCCCGGCCACCTGGTTGTCCCGGTCCTCAGGGTGTCCTGGTCCCAGGGTATCCCACTCCCAGGGGTATTCCGGTCCTCGGGGTGTCCCGTTCCCCGGGATGTCCCGCTCCCCGGGAAGTCCCGGTCATCAGGATATCCCGGTCCGGGGATGTCTCGCTCCCAGGGGTATCCCGGTCACCAGGATGTCCCGCTCCGAGGGGTATCCCGATCATCAGGATGCCCCTCTCCCCGGGATGTCCCGGTCCCTCTCACCGAACTACGAGTCCCAGCAGCGCGGCAGGACCGCCCAGGGGTGGTACCGGGCCGGGTATCCCGGGCGGGGTAGCCGGGGGGGCTCCTCCTATTCCCGGTCTTCCTCCTCCTCCCCGTAGTCCCGGAGGTTTCCAGCTCTCCATCCGCGCCGTCGGTGAGTGATGCTTGGCCAGGAGGGGTCGGGGTCCCGTCTCCGCATCCCGGGATGTCCCTCGGGATGCCGGGGGTGGCCGTGGCTGCGAGGTGACAGCGACACTTTCACTTTCGCTTCCCGGGGGTACCGAGGGCGGGGGGAGCATCCCCGGTGTGCCCCCCACCATCCACAGGGACCCTCCCAACACCGGGGATGTCACCGGGGCCGCGACACCGGGGGCTGCGCGGTGCCCCGGTACCCACCGACGGCTGGAGGTCGGTCCAGCTCGGGAAGGGGGAGTCGCTGCTTTCCCACGCCTTGGGGACGCTGCAGGATAAATGACGAAAACAGCGAAAGAGATGGAAAAAGCCCCGGGAGTCGGCGGGGAGAGGCTGGACCGGGAGCACGGGGGGACACCGGGGAATTACGCTCCGGGTGCGACGGTCACCAGGCTGGGACCGGCACGGCCAGCCCGACGTGTGTCCCCGTCCCTCGGGGCCTCTCCCGCTGTCCCCGACACCTCCCGAGCTGTTGGGGAGGAGCAGTCGGAGCGCTGATTAAAAGCCCTCCCTGCTCCGTTTCCTGCCGGCTTTTCCTGGCAATGAACTCCTCCCTCTGCCTTCGGTTCCCTGCAGATCACAAGTGTTTGCACCAAAACCAACATATTTTTTTTGCATTAGAATCTTTTCGCTGCGTCCAGACGGCGACTCTTCGTTTCCTTTTTGAGTTACTTTCGGCAGCAAGGGCTGATGTGCTGTCCCGAAGAGGTGCAGGAACACGATAAAGGTGCTGTCCTTGCAGTGATTTTCTGGTTTCTTTTTATTTTCATTCCCTGGTGGCTCTCGGGAAGTTCCAAGTGTTTGGGAACTGCGAGTCACGAGGTCCAGCAGGGCGGCGAAGGTTGACATCAGCCAGATAAAGCTGAGGCTTGGATGAGTCACAAGCTCTGTCTTACGCTTTGCTGAGGTGATTCAAAGTAACTCAGGGGCCCAGAGGATCATGCCACATCCATTTCCAGGATCTGTCCTGCTCCCAGCAGGAGGAATTCTCCACCCTCCAAGGCAGGCTGTGTCAGTGCAGTGGTTGCTGCTCGTTCCAGCTGTGGGCACGTTTTCTTTTCTGAGCACATTCCTGCAATCCCAGTCTAAACTTCTGCCTGGTTTTTGGGCTGTTGGACACAGAATGCTGACAATCTCCTGGGTGATGCCAAAAAAACCCCAGCAGAGTTCCAGGGAGTTAATTTCCATGGGTTGGAGGTCACCTGAAACCCAGCTAGGGCTGTGTCTGGGAGGGTCAGGTGGGATTTCAGGGAAAGGCTCTTCCCCCAGAGGGTGGTGGGCACTGCCCAGGCTCCCCAGGGCAGTGGGCACAGCCCCAAGGCTGCCAGAGCTCCAGGAGGGTTTGGACAATGCTCTGAGGGACAGGGTGGGATTGTTGGGGTGTCTGTGCTGGTCCAGGGTTGGACTGGATGGTCTTTGGGGGTCCCTTCCAGCTGAGGATATTCTGTGTTTCTGTGGAACTGCAGTGGGGTGACTGTCCCTGCTCAGGGGGAGGGTTATTCACAATGAACTTTCCCTCTGTTCCGAGGTCATTCCTTGTCACTGAGATCAGCTGAGAAGGTCGTGCTTTGGATTCCTGGGATGGCATTTTCCAGGATTGGTGGCAGGGTTTTCTCAGCCCCTTGACAGGCAGCCAGGGCTGATCCTGCTGCCTGCAGGGCGCAGCACCAAGGAGGGTGATTTAGTGCCTCTTCCCAGCCCTGCCCGGGCTCCTGGCACTTTGGATGCCCCTTGGATCGATGCCCCCTCCTTCAGATTTACATTGTGTGGTTTGTAGTGTCAAGACAGGCCATGAAATTTTCCATGTGGAGAACTCCAGAGGCTTTCCTGCTGTTTACTGACCCCGCTGTCATGCAACGGGTTCATTTCGGTGCTGGGAATCATCTTGCAGTTCCAGCTTGGCTGTCACATGGAGGGAGGCTATAACAGCCCTGTGACACAGGCTGGGGACACACACAGCTCCCAGGACCTGCCCAGCCAGGAGCTCCTCGGTGGGTGCTCTTCCATGGGAGCAGAACTCAGCCAGGTACCTCCTTTCCCTTCCAGCCAGGATGCTGAAGATGAAAGGTGCTGTGTTTGGAAGTCCAGTGTCCCAAACAGGGACACAAGGATGGGGAAGGGGCTGGAGGGGAAGCTGAGGCTGAAGGCACTTGGTTTGTGCAGGTGGAGAAGAGACTGAGGGAAGATTCATCAGGGTCTGCAGCTTCCTCATGAAGGGCAGAACCAAGCTCTGGTCTCTGTGACCAGTGACAGGACCCAGGGAAGGGCTGGAGCTTTGTCAGGGCAGGGTTAGGTTGGATACCAGCACAAAGTTCTTCCCCCAGAGGGTGATTTGGGCATTGATCAGGCTCCCCAGGGCAGTGGGCACGGCCCCAAGGCTTCCAGAGCTCCAGGAGGTTTTGGACAACACTCTCAGGGATGTTTTGGGGTGTCCTGTGCAGGGCCAGGAGTTGGACTGGATGATCCTTGGGTGTCCCTTCCCACTCAGGATATTCTCTTGGATGATTCTGTGGGTTTGAATGCAGGAAATGGGGAGGCTGTGGAGTTTCTCACCAGCATTAGTGTGTCCTGTGGGTGCCCACAGAGTCACCAAGTGAAGGTGGAATGTAGGGCTGGGACTGCACGGTTTTGGAGGATGAACATTGCAATCTGCTGGTTTGGTCTTGTGCTGCTCTTGGAGCATTTCACTGGTGCAGCAAAACCTCAGTTCCTTTCAAGCAACTGGTTATCCTCCAGATTTCAGCAGAGCTGGTGTGTCCCACATTAACTACCAGTGCTGGGGATGTGCCTGGAGCATCAGATCACATGGAGAATGTGATTTGAGGCTGCATGGGGAGACAACCCCTGGTCCAGAGGGGTTCCACGTGTTTGCTAAAGGATCTGCAACCTGCTACGGATGTCCCCAGCGTGGCAGGGACACCAGGGAGCTCATGTGCCTCGCTGAGAAACCCCAGTGTGTTCTGAGGGGGTTTTGGCCCTCAGCTGGGTCATTCCCATTCCACACCTCTTCATACCCTGCATGGATCTCTTCATACCCTTCATGAAACAATCCCTCTTTGCAGACTTCCACGATGGGAGATTCCTTGGACGAGCCTCCCACCTCTGCCGTGCTCCTGGACAGCTGCCACTTCTCCCAGGTCATCTTCAACAACGTGGAGAAGTTTTATGTCCCTGGAGGAGACGTCACCTGTTATTACACCCTCACCCAGAACATCACTCCTCGTGGGAAGGACTGGGTGGGCATCTTCAGGGTGAGTGAAACCAGATGTGCTGAGCATGAGGGAGGAGCAAGGGGCAGGAACAGAGAGCTTGGACTTTGTTACAAGGATGGGGAATTTCTTTTCACTGATAACTTGGTTGCACTGAGGGACACAGTGTGACCTGAACAGCTTCAGGGCTGATCAAACACGGATTAAGTGTCCAAGGTCAGCTTGAAAGGGGCTTGGAGCAACCTGATCTGGGGGAAAGTGTCCCTGCCCATGGCAGGGGTTTGGAATGAGATGATCTTTAATGTCCTTCCAAACCATTCTGTGATTCCATGTTATCCTTCCATGCATGGACCACAACCCTTAGAAGTCAGGACATCAATGCAAAAATCCTCACCTGATCTGTGTGGAAATAAACCCCCATTTCCATAGGATTAACCTCAGTGATACCATGGCACAACTTTCCTGTTGCAGGTGGGCTGGAAAACAACCCGGGAGTATTACACATTCTTGTGGGCTCCTCTGCCTGCTGATGTCCCCAGTGACACTCCTGTGCAGCAGCAGATCCACTTCAAAGGTGAGCTGGGAGCTTGGATCCCACAGGGAATGTGTGTGCACTTTGCTGCCCCTCAAAAACCCCACGTTAGGAATTCCAGGGCAGCTGTAGGGCCATGCTCTGGGAGGCTTCTTTCAAATCCCATCACAAACCCTCGAATCTGCCAAATTCTGCTGTCCTAATGAGTGGTGTTCTTGTTGTTACCCTTGGCACAAGGAGTTAGTGACAGTGCAGGAATGTGACAGTTCCCTGAGCTGCTCACTTCCTGGGCTGCAATCAGGAGACTTGAACAATTAAAAGCTGTGTGTGACGAGGTTGTTGTGTTTGTCTGAAGCTTATTACCTGCCCAAAGATGATGAGTACTACCAGTTCTGCTATGTGGACCAGGACGGGGTGGTCCGGGGGGCCAGTGTCCCTTTCCAGTTCCGAGCAGAGACTGAGGATGATCTCCTGGTGGTTACCACACAGGTATGTGTCCTCTTCCCTTGCCCTGCTTTTATTGGCACATGAGTGATCTGCTAACCCCCATGCCCAGCTGGAGCTCAGCAGGCTTGGATTCTATTCTTGGCTTTGCTACTCATCTGTCACACAATTTCGAGCCTTTGTTTCTCTTCCTGCCATTTAGCACTTGAATTGTGAGCTCCTCGTAGCAAGGAGTGACTTCATGCTTAGTGTTTCAAGGAATTTTGTGTATTTTTAAGTGGAAATATCATTGTCATGTGAACAGCCTGCCATGAGATGGGGGTAAGGGCAAGCACGTGGACAGTAATTGGACATGGACATGCAGGAATGGCTTCAAACTGACAGGAAGTAGGTTTAGATTAGTTATGGGGTAAAATTCTCCCCTGTGAGGGTGGTGAGCAGGTTGCCCAGAGAAACTGTGGCTGCCCCACCTCTGGAAGTGCCCAAGGCCAGGTTGGACAGGGCTTGGAGCACCCTGGGCTGCTGGGAGGTGTCCCTGCCCATGGCAGGGGGTGGCACTGGATGAGCTTTGAGGTCCCTTCCAACCCAAACCTTCCATGATTCCATGGTTCTGATAACTGAGGTGCTGGGAAGCCAATCACTCTTCTTTTTTAGTGTCTTGTGTGCAGCCTTTTGGTTCATGGCTCCACTGCACACATGGTCCTAACCCAGCCCCAAAGCCCCAAAGCTCTGCCTTCTGCACACCCAGAAGGCTTTGAGCATCTCCAAGGATCGGGATGTGCTCAGGAGTCAGGAATTGGGTTGATGGTCAGCTTTGGACACACTGAGGGCAGTGAAGAGCAATCTGGTGATGAGAGGACACAGTGTTCCCTTTGCCCAGCTCATCTTTCCCTGCTCTCCACACTGTGCTCTTTGGGAATGTGACTTTTCAGTGCTTCTGTTATGACCAAACAACTTTTGTCTCCTGCCAGGGAGAAGTGGAAGAGCTTGAACTACGAAACAAAACCCTGCATAAAGAAAACGAGGAGCTGAAAGCAAGTTGTGCAAATCTCCAGAAGCAAAACATGGAACTGCAGGAAGAGCTCAAGAAGACACAGGTAAACCTAAAAAATTCATATACTAAGGCAGAAGTTTTAAGTCTGAAAGGTGAAGAGGAACTAAGTCTTGTTCCACTGAAAGCATTCAGGAGAAAATTAAAGAGTTTTCTCCCTGTGTTATCTGTTTAAACCTTCACCAAGTCATACAACTGTGGTAAAAACAATAACGATGAAGAGAGACATCTGCAGGCACAGGAGTTGGGAACATATGGGAAGGGAAGCATTCAAAAATGTTTTATAGGCTAAAAATCACACTGTAATTATCTTTTCCTCCTTCAGTTTTGCTCGGGGCTTGATATGAATGAAACAGGGTCTGAGAGAGAGATTTTCCTCCTTAGATGGGCTGCCTGGCACTGTTGCATTTGAGGGGGTTTGCAGGTCCAGTGCAGAGCAGGATTATTCCTGGGGTCCCATTTACCTCCTGTCAACCTCCCTGTGATTTCCAGGAGCTGCAGAAGAGTTTGGAATCTTTAAGGAGCAACACAGAGAAACTGGAGCTGGAGCTGAATTCCCTGAAAATGGAAAACAAACGTCTAAAGGAGCAGGGTGACTGCAGAGAGGCAGAACTGCACCAGTAAGTGCATTTACAGCGTTTTCCCAAGCAGGATTCCATGTCAGCCCCTCACCTTTGTGGCTTGAATTCCCACCCCTGAAAGGCTGGTGTGTTTGGATTTGTTCTGGGTAGGCTCAAAGAGCAGATTGAGAACGTGACCTCTGAAAAGGAATGCCTGGAAGACAGACTGAAAGCAGCCCTGGATCACATGGATCAGCTGCAGGTAACAAACCCCTCCTCTGCTGTTCTGGCTCTGCTGGAGCCCCTTTCCTTCTGACACAACTGAGGAGTCTTGAGCAAGTGCAGGAGTTTCATTTTTGAGTACATGAGTTCTTTAGGAAAATGTTAACCTTTGATATGATTGAACCTCCAGAAATCTGTGTTCTGAAGGGAGGGTGGAGGGGGGTGTGTGCTAAGAGGAACTGTAAGGATTTTATTCCCTAAAAACATCCCTTTTTCCTGTTCATTAAGTGAACACACCCAGACTTGTTGTTTCCCTCCTGCCTGCCGAGGATCCAGGCAGAAAACACTTCTGTTTTGAAAAACATTCTGGAGTTATGTTCAGTTCTTGGGGTGAAAACAAGAGTGGCAGCTGGGAGGAGGGATTCTAAAAATGGTTTGATTTGGGACCTGGGAGACCCAGCAGGATGGGATAAACCACCTGGCTGTCGAGTGTCTGTTTTCCCTCTGTTCTCTGACTTCCCAAACTAAAAATGTTAAAGCTTTTTTAGAAAGCTCTTCAGAGAACAAATGAATGAGTAATCTTTTTCCCTAGTCCCAAGTGTTGAATTATGAGAAAGAAGTGGAAAACTTATCTCACATGGACCATGAGAAGACAGAGCAGCTGGAAACTTTAAAGGAAGAGAATCACCAGTTACGCTTGAGCACAGCCCAGCAGGTAAAGGAGCTCAGCAGGTAAAGCCCTCCCTGACCATCTCAGTGCTTCAGGGGGCACAGCTGGAGGAGCTGTGGTACAAATATTCCTCAGTCTTAGGAGAATCTAAGGAATTCTAGGATTTAAAGAGAAATGTCCATGAAATGTGTGCTCTGTGCCTCCCTCCCCTTCTCTTTTTCCTTCCCCTTTTTCTTCCCCTTTTCCTTCCCTTTCCCTTCCCTTCCTTTGTTTCTCCCAGAAAAACCATCTTTGCAATGCCTGAGGCCATCACATCACCTTTAGCCTGGTGTCCTGAGTGACCTTCCCAAGGTGCTTCTCTCTCTCCTTGTGCTCCTCAGGAAGTTCTGGAGGCTCCCCTCTAATTTAGGCACTGAAAGTCAGCCTAAAATAGATGATGTGATTACCTCTGCTGGGATGCCAAATGCTTGGGATTGTCAGAGGGATGCTTTGGGAGTGACTGCAGAGTCCCTAAATACTCTGGCTCATCTCATTTACTGGTTTGGTTCAAGAGTCAGCTAAAAGACAATTCCTGGGGCTCTCCTGGCTGTCCATGGGAGTCTCACAGCACCAGGAGAACCTGCAGGCTGGGGTAGCTCCCACCTGCCAGGGTGGATTTCTCAGTTATTTCAGTTCCTTTCCTTCATCCTCCCTCTCTGCCTGACCTGTCTTGTTCCCCCTTGGGCTCATGTGTCACCTCACATGTTGTGATGAGAACAAGCGAGTGGTGACACAGAGACCTCCCGAGTGACGACCTATGAAATGGGAATGCTCCCGGAGAAAGTGAAGTGTTATTTGGTTATTTGTGGGTAATTAAGTGCAGCACGAGGCTGCAAGTGTGAGAACCTCCTGCTTGGAGCTGTCACCCTTTGATTTGCCACTGCTCCCTGATTTACCAGCCCCTTTTCCTTCATAGCAACAAACCCACGACTTAAGGAAAGAGCTCGAGGAGCAGAAGAATTTGTTTCACATCCTGCAGACAGAAAAGAGTGAAGCTGCTGAAGAAAATCAGGTGAGAACTTGGCACAACTCCCTCACCTTTCTCCTGAGGGGAATTTGTTCCTGATCTCCCAGTCTGGTGTTCAATTCCATTATCCCTTCCTCCAAAGGGCTCACTAACTGAGGCCATCACCCAGTGCCAGGCTGCCTGCAGGCACCTACAAATGACTGTCCCAGTGTCCTGGCACCTTCTTTCCCCACCACATAAACTGGTTTAACATTAATAACATGAGATTTTTAAAATCTGATGTTTGTTTCATTCTGGCACCTCTGACATGAATGGACTTGCTCCTTTAAATGGACCTGGCCTTTTGTCCAGTCTGAGCAGGGACTGCCCAGTTTTGTTCCTCACTCACTCCAGGGCAGTTTTCTGTCTTTTAAAGTGTGTTGCTTTGTTGGAATCATCTCATCTGCCTTTCTGAGCAGGCCACAGAATAGAGTGAGTCATGGGATGATTTGGGTTGGAACGAGTCTTAAAACTCATCCAGTTCCACACCCTGGGACACCTTCCACCAGCCCAGGGTGCTCCAAGCCCCGTCCAGCCTGGCCTTGGACACTTCCAGGGCTGGGGCAGCCACAGCTTCTCTGGGAAACCCATTCCAGTCCTTCCCCACCCTCCCAGGGAAGAATTCCTTCCCAGTATCCCACCTAACCCTGCCCTCTGGCAGTTTGAAGCCATTCCCCCTTGCCCTGGCACTGCAGTTCCTGATGCCCCTTCCCTTCCCCCACATCCCCTTTTGCTCAAGCAGGACTAACACTGAGCTGCCTCAAAGTTCAGAGCAATTCAGATGCTGATACAAGAGGATCTGTGTTAGGGCAAAAGATGACTTTTTTTGTTTTCCTCTGAAAACTAATGCTGTGTTCCTGTCCCTTTGCAGAAGCTCCGGGATGAGAACGACGCTCTCCTGAGGCTCCTCTCGCAGACCAGAGAGGTTTCTCCCCTCTCTGCTGGTTCACAAGCCCAAGCCCCAATTCCAGCCCCTGAAGCAGCAGGCTTTGTGTTTGGGAATCCATACTGTGGTGAGATTGCTTGGCACTCTGGCTGAAACCACAAATTGGTGGCAGTTAAAGGCTCAGCAAATTCTCCTCCCTGTCCAAGTGAGGGCTGTAGAACAGCCATTCCCAGCAGCACCTCTGTGTGTGTGCAGATGAGTTGGCAGCTCTAAAATGCTGCCAGGTGTTACAAGTGGACTTAAGTGATCAGGCTGTTCATTCTCTGCCAAGGCAGACAACTATTAGCTGGTTTATTCAGCTGGGACACAGCTAGTTTGTGGCTTCTATCCAGTTTCCAGTCCTAAATATAGAGATTTAGATCCAGAGCCACATCCTCATGTTTCAGAAATTACCAGTTACCAGCACATTACATTGTTAATCATTTTGCTGTGGCTTAAATGGACTTTTTCTTCTTCCAGATGCAGGAGGAAACCAGGGGGCAGGAGCTGAAGTAAGTAAAGTGGACATGACTAGACATGAATTAGTGGTTTATGGACAGGAATTAGGGGTTTGAAATAAAAAGCTCTATAGCCAATTATCTACTCACTGGTTTGGTCCTGGGAAGACAGGAGACAACAGGGCCACACATAGAAAATTCATAGGAGGAAGAATGAATATAGGATTATATAAAAATAATGAGGGTTCTATGTCTTAAGAAAGAGAATGCTGACCTTAATCTTGGCAGCATCTAATGTCAGAATGAGCAGTGTGCAGCTGCTAAATACCTTATTTCACATTGAGGCAAGGCCATGTGCTCTGGGGCATGGAAAGTCAGAGCACCTCTCAGGAGCTCTTGACTTTTAAGTGCTATTTAGAGAAGCCTGGAGACATTTGAAAACTCAAAGAGTGTTGCAAGTCAAAAACACTTGTCCAAAAGTGGTAATACCTGCCTGCTAAACTTGCCTGTTTCTTCCCTTTGAATAGAATTGTTAAACTGACTTTATTTGCTTTTTTTTATCTCCTTCAGGCTTCTCTAAGGAAATGCCCCATGTGTGGGGAGGTGTTTCCTGGGCACGATGAAACAAGTGCCTACGAGGTCCACGTGCAGAACCACCTTGAGCTGAAGTGCCCAATCTGCAGTGAGAGCTTTGACACGTGCAACAAGCAGGTGTTTGATGACCATCTCTTTTGCCATGGCCTGGAGTAATTCTGAATTGCTGTCTCTCTGTAGAATAGCCCAAAATCACTGCACAGGCTCAGCTCACGCTGAGGTCACTCAGAACTTTAGTTGTGAGCTTTCTGGTCCATCCAGCATGTGACCAACACATCAATCAGGGCAAACATCCACATCCTGAAGCTGAATCATCCTCATCAAACTTAAATCCTGTCTTGGATGAAGCATATCTGTGTGTTAAACAACTCACAACTCCTACAATTAGTAATTTAGTTGACTAAATAACAGGGACCCCAGCGATGGGACATAGTACAGCAGTTTCCTGTGCTTGGCTGTTACATCTCTATTGCAATTCTTCTTTTAATTTATCACTGTGCTGGGTAACTAAAGACCAGAAGGATTTTATAGAACCTTCCAGGATCACACTTTCAGACCTGCCCAGCTTCTGGAATGCAGAGTGAATTATTAATAAGTAAAATAAATAAGCCTAAATAAAAATACATCTTTTTTTTTTCACCAAGTGAAAGAGGGTTTTATGAAGAGATTGAATTTCTGTTTGCAGCTCTCCAAGTCTGGGGCTGTCCCTGCAGCAGAGTGGGCAGTATGACTTGTTTTAGAGGGAGGATCTGCCCTCATCATTTCAGCATGAGGAAAACTTGGAATTTCTCAGCAGGGAAGGTGGAAATGGGATGACTTTTGTGTTTCTAAACCTTCTTGATTTAGCAAGAAGAGCCTGTTCTTGAACCAAAACATTGGGATTCACAACCAAGTGCCTTGGGGCATTTACAGTGCTTTGTGCACACTTTACCCAGAGACTATTTTTATTTCTACTTCAGGATTTTCAGTGTATGATTTACAGCTCTTTTTTCCATGCAAACAGATGGGTAAAGGTTTATTACCCAGCTGTATTAGACTGTGTTTCCTGCTGAGTATCAGAAGCAATAAAAAAAATCCTAAGGAGTTTACAGAGGGATTTAAGAATATTTAGAGTAACAATAATGTTTTCCCTGCTTTAATTCTACACAACCTTTTTATCAATCTGGATTTAAACAGAGTATTTCTGTCTGGAGATGTGTTATACTTGTAAACATTATTTAACAACCTGTAACAGAAAATAACCACACATAGAAATAAAAACTGTATGAAAAATACCTTTGAAGAAGCTGTCAGTGCCTGTTCATCCTTAAAGGAATGAATTGGAGGAATTATTTGGGGTCTTGAGGGAGCTGTTTGCAGGCTTTCAATTACCTGCTGTATCTTCTGTATGACAAAGTACTGAAGCACCTCTGAATAACTTTTAGCATCCCATGGGGAGTCCCTGTGGGTGCTGGTTGATCCAAAGTGGCTCCTCACAGCCTGGGAATACACCAGGAAGGCCAAAGGAGAGTGTGGGATAACAGATCAGGAAAGTAAAAGGAGCTGTTTGGCATCTGTTTTGGGTGAAAACCTCCCTGGGATGATAAAATGTTTCTTGGTATTGTACATGTTTTGCCATTATTATTATTACTATTATGATTCCTGTACCATATCTCAAAATTCCTAGCACAGATCTCTCCCAGTTTTGACAATTAAACAATGGAAATGAGGCTCATTTTTCCCATTGTTTTTCAAGAAAACACTTTCCCCCCCCACAACATCTTCCTGTTCTAAATGACATTTTCCTTCTTTTGCTGCTTTACATCGGGACAGCCCGAATGTGGAGAGACACAAAAGCAGCTTTTACTGAAACCCTGCCCAGTTCTCAGCCCTCTTTCCTCCCTTCCCTGCCCTCTGTGCCCTTGTGCCACCAGTGCCAGCGTTGCTGCCCTGGCATTGCCTTTCCATCCCTTTCCCACTGTGATTTTCCACCTGCCTTTCCCTGTGATTTGAGTGGATTTCCCTGCCTGTGTTGAGCTGCTGGCCTGGGACAGAGGCAGGTGACCGGCAGAGGGGGTCAGACTGCCATAAATCTCACTGGGATGCTGCTTTTTGAAGGGTTTTAAGGGTTTTGGGTGGGTTTTTTCTGTAATAATGACACAGATTCCCACTCCCAGCCATCCACTTTGGCCTGATCCAGGTCATACCTTCCCCACCCTGGGCAGCCAGGGACCAATTTACCCCCGAGCACAAATTACATCATATATTTTCTGACCAAGTTTTCATTTTGCTTGCAATTTACAGCATTATTTATGTTACCACTGCATTTAGCCTTTGGAATCATAAGAGGTTTCAATCCTCTCTCAGTTTTATGGTTTAATACAGAAGTAGCTCAAATGGCTGACAATTAGATATAGTTATATTTTGGATGGGATCCAATATTACATGGATATGTATTGGATAAGGACCTGGAATAAATTCCCAGGAGGGGCAATAGGGATATGGCACCATTTGTACCCCAAGTCATGAGCAGGTTACTGAATCTGAATTCATTAGGAATGTATCTCAGAGGAAGATTTCACACTTTGTGGGCCAAAACCTGGGAAATACATATCATTTTCACAGAAACACAGGATATCCTGAGTGGGAAGGGACCCACAAGGATCATCAAAGGAAGGGTCAGCCCAGGAAGGACATGGAGCTGCTGGAGAGAGTCCAGAGGAGGCACCAGGATGGTCAGAGGATGGAGCAGCTCTGCTGGGAG
>JAWWMP010000227.1:7324-19979 GCA_035047865.1 Dendrocincla tyrannina
GGCTTGAGACATTTTTAACAGGATGGAGGAATCTCCCCCCTCCTCTGGTGCCACCCTCCCTATTCCAGGAGTGGCCAAAATCCCTCCTAATCCGGGAGGCCCAGGGCATTTGTTTACTCAGCCTTTACTCAAGGAGGGGGAGGCCTGATGGGAGAGCTGGGATCTGGAATCAGGACTTACCCTGGGAAATCCTGGGATTGAGTCCCAGTCCCCAGGACGTTGTGGCTCAAATTTCTGGGTCTCAGCATCCAAAAATTTGGGAACTGATGATTGCAATAAGGGCTTCATCCCTCTAATGGCTTTTCCCATCCTTGGCTCCAGCTGCTTGGCGTGGAATTAGGTGAGCTTTTCCTTCCTCTTTCCGTTCTTTTCCTCCCTCCCTTCTTTTCCTGGAGATCCCACCTGGAGCTGTAGTTGTCCTGTGGTGTTCTGGGTGAAGGTGGGCAGAGCACCGTGGCCACAGGGCACATCCCTGTGTATCCCTTCCCTTCCCCCCTTTCCCTCTCCCCCTTCCCTCCTTTTTCTTTCCCTCAGACCTTCCAGGCTGTGGGAAAGGAGGGAGAAATCTCACAGCCAAAGCACTGAAAGCCCTCAAGGGCTTGTTTCAAGGGCTTGTCACCCTCTTCCCTGGACAAAGTGACTCTTGAACTCCTTCTGGAGCACTTCAGGTTCCCACAAGAGCTGCTTTGCTTGTCGGAATCCATCGGACCGTGTGTCCCAACCCTTGGGAAGGACGTGAGGATGGATCCAGGCTCTTCACCAGCAACTGCTGAACTCCCAACCTCCCACCACTTATTAAAATTAAAGTGGAGAACTTAATCTGATTGTCCTGGCACTCCTCCTCCACAGCAGGGTTGTGTTTCACAGGGCTGACATCACCGGGCAGGGATGTGGGAATTATTCTTCCAAAGGGATGGGACGGTCTATTGCTGTCCTGCTGAAGGTCGAGGTGATCCAGCTACAGAAGTGAGGTGCCTGTTCCCGTTCCAGTGGGGATTCCCTGCTCCTGGAATGGATGATTTGATCCTTGCGCAAAGTCTGGAGGTGACCTGGTCCTTTCTCCCTTCCAGGAGGAGCGGGAGAAGCGGCGGCTGGAGCAGCTGGAGCGCAAGAAGGAGCTGCAGCGCCTGCTGGAGGAGGAGGACTCCAAGCTCAAAGGGAAGTCACCCAAACAGGCCACTCCAGGAAAGGTCACCAGGGCCCAGATCGAGGAGACAATCAGGAAAGACCAGCAGCAGAAGGAGAACGCGGATACAGGTTTGGGAATGCTGTGGAAAGGCCCTGGGGGGCTGGAGGGTGGGATGGGGGGGCTGCTCCTTCTCCACCTGCTGTCTCTGAAGGACAAGGGGTTTGGAAAGCAGGAGCTGCAGGCAGCTCTTCCTGGGTTGCAAAGCTTTGGAAAAGACTGCTCAGGAGGTGGTGGAGTCCCCATCCCTGGAAGTGTTCAGAAAACATGTGGATGTTTCACTTGGGGACATGGTTTAGTGGTGAGTGTGGCAGTGGTGGGTGGACAGTTGGACTTGATGATCTTAAAGGTCTTTTTCAACCATAGTGATTCCATGATTCTACTCCTGTGCTGCCTGCAGCCCTTCCCATGCTTCCTGCCTCGCTGTGTCCCATGTCCAACACCCAAATTTGGGAAAAAAGAACCCTCCTGGCACCTCGAGGTGGAGCAGAGCTGCAGAGTCAGAGCTCTTCCAGCACTGGCCCTGGACTCTAGCTGAGTTTTCCAGAGGGAAATCCCTCTCCTGGGTGGGGTTTATACAGTCTGGATTTAATGGTGCTCCCTTTTTCCCCTTCCCTGTGCAGTGGAGAAGGAGAAGACTCACTTGGAAGTCCCCTTGGAAGAGAACATCAACAGGAGGGTGCTGGAGGAGGGCTCGGTGGAGGCCAGGACGATTGAAGATGCCATTGCTGTCCTCAGGTGCGTGGCCACATCCCAGCTGTGCTCTCCTCTGAGGGCATCACTTCCCTGGGAGGATTTCTGGCAGACATTCCCCCAAATCCAGTGGGGCTTTCCATCCCAACAAGTCGTGTTCCCCAAGGGAACCCCGTGAGGAGGGTTTGATGCGGGATGGGGAGGTTTTCATCCTTATCCCGCTGTTCCTCTGCTCCTGGTGGCTCTGACACGGGGCAGGGTGGCCAGGGGGGCTGTCCCCTGTGGGGTGGGGGTGTCCCTGGTGTCCATGTGTCCCGATTCCATCCCGGCAGCGTTGCCAACGACGCGGACCGACACCCCGAGCGCCGGATGAAAGCCGCCTTCACGGCCTTCGAGGAGCTGCACCTGCCCCGCCTGAAGCAGGAGAACCCCAACATGCGCCTGTCCCAGCTCAAGCAGCTCCTCAAGAAGGAGTGGATGAAGTCCCCGGAGAACCCCATGAACCAGAGGCACAAGGCTTACAACAGCCAAAAGTAGAACTTGAGCTGCTCATCCCGCCCCTGGACTGGGGGCTGGAGCCCCAGGGCTCTGCTCGGTGAAAACAGGAGACACGAGGAACCTCCTCTCCTTTGGTTTCCTTTCCCTTGTCCCCACTTTCTCCTTGGATTTAAGAGAAGCACGAGGCCACCGCCCGCCTGGGGACACTCTTGTCCCGCCCTGGACAGACTAACGCCACCTTCACCTTCCCAAATCTGGGTGTTCCCTGACAAAACCAGCTACTAACTCGCTTCCAGACCTCCAGCAGGTCCAGGTGGGGACCCCCGTGGTGGCCACCCCCTCCCAGACTGTCCCTGTCCCCACCCTCGTGCTCCGCAGGGGAATTTTGGAACTGTCACATGGAAGGCACCTGCTCTCTGTTCCCAGTGTCACCCCTGGAGTGTCCCCGAAGAGATTCCACACTGGGATTGCTGTTGGTCCAGCTGCCTCTCTCCTCTTGATCTCAACCCCAAGGCGAGCAGGAGGGTGGGGAAGAGGGAAAATCACTTTCTCTCAAGGAGGAATGGGAGAAATCCCAGCCCAGCGTGGTTCTGCCTTCTTTGGGCAGAACGCTGGTGCCAGGCTGCTCTGTGTGACATTCCCAGTGTCCCTTGGGAGCTGCTGGTGGCACAGGGGGGTTCCCAGAGGGCCTGTGACCGAAAATCCACCCCAAGAATGGAAGCTGCTGCTTCTCCCATCCCTTTTTCCCCTGCCCCATCCTGGGCTCAGGCCAGAAGGTGCCATGTGGGCCTTCGGAAAGGGAGTGACAGTGACCCCCTGTGCCACCTCTGCTCCCCTCGGGCACAGCCCCGGGGTCCCTGTGCTGGCCCAGGCAGGGGGAATAGGATGAGCTCCCTTGGGAATCTGTGAGCTCCCTTGGGATGAGCTCCCATGGGAATGCCAGGTGAGATCCATGAGCACCCTTGGGAATGCCAGAGCGGTTTAGCCCTGGAGCCACAGCACAGCCCTGCCCTCACCTCCAGCAGCCACTGGGTTTTCTTCTCCTCCCTCTCTCCCTCTCTTTTCCCCTTTGGGAGTGAAATTCCTTCCAAGGAATTCCTTCCAGCAGCTCCATGGCCTGAGGGTCTCACCAGGGTTCCAAAACCAGTCCCAACGGCCTCTTCCCGTGGGATTAAATCAGACTCATCCCAAGCCAGGGTGAACCTTTGAAGCTGAGACCCCTGTGGCTGTTTTGGGGTTCCCCCCAGCCCTTTCCACCCCACTGAAGGAGCTGGGCTGGCCAGTGCCCCTCCCCTGCACCCCCAAACCCAGCTGGTCCAGCCAGGGAGGAATGAACACTCCACGTCCCCTTTCTGTGAGAGTTTGTTGTGTTTGAACCCAATTAAAATTTAAAAACACCCCCAAATCCTCTTAAATTGGAGACGGAATCAGGAGGGAAGGGTTGGTGGGGATTTCTTTTCCTGGCTTGCCACGGAGGGGCTGTTTATTCCCCTGATACACTGGAAAATCCAGCGGGGAGTTGGGTGTGTGGTTCCTGCCTGGATTGGGGGTCTCTCTTCGGGAGGGGGGTCCCTCCTTTGAACCCCCCACCCCAGCAGGTTGTGCGTGGCTGAACTGCAGTGCCTGACACGAGGAAAGCCCTCCCCATTCCTGCTGCTCCCTGATACTGGAATAATGAACCCATGTGAGTGTGTGTGGGGTGTGTGTGGGGTGTGCGTGTACCCTCGACCCCCACCCCATCCCTGCACCCTCCAGGGCTGCCCCCCCATGTCCGGGTGCCCCCCTCCCTGCCCTCGCCCGCTCCCCCCATGGCGCAGAGGCTCCTGCACAGCCCTGGCTTTGTGCAGCAGAGCCCACCCGCCCCCCTTCCTCCACCTCCTCCTCCTCCTCCCCCTCCTCGGCACTGCGGCAGTGCCGGGTGTCCCCCCGCGAGGGGGGGCACGGGTGGGATGTGCTGGCAGTGACAGCACGGGGGGGCTGCGGATTGTGAGGACCCCCCTCTCCATGGGGGCTCAGGGGCTGAGCCACCCCCGGCCCCCCATCATGACAGTTCCCCATGGAAAGGGACCCTCCCGTGATGTTGGGGACCCCACCCCAGTGCGGGAGCAGGGGAGGGGCTAATGGGGTTCCCTCCCCAGTAAAGGATCCCCCATTTTAAGGGGGGTTGCTGAGGGAACCCCTCCAGTGCAAGGGGGGTTTCCCCAGCAGAAGGGATTAATGGGGTGGGGAGGAGGAGGGAGGGGGCGACCGCACCCTCCGTGTGAGTGCGGGATTGATGGGGGATTCCCTCCCCCCGGGGGTGCGGGGGGTCCCCCTGCCATGGCCAAGGCGGGATGTGGGGGAGCCCCGCAGTGCGGGAGAAGGGGGGATTCCCGGGGTACAGAAGGGGTTAGCAGTGTGTCCGCCCCCCCATCTTAGCCAAGCGGGTCACGGAGAGGGGGGGTCCCCGCCTCAGGGTGTGGGGGCGGCGGGGAGCGGCGGAGAGGGGAGGGATTCCCTTCCCTGCCCCCCCCTCCGGGATTCCCCCCCGGTTTTCCCATCCCCTCCTCGCTCCGGTGCGGGGGGGGCCGCGCTCGCACCATGCGCATCCCTCGGGAAGAGAGGGGGGGGGCGCTGCCATGGCAACCGCGAAGGGCTTGCACCGGGCATCCCTCCCCCCTCCCCAAACCGGGCATCCCTCCCCTCCTTCACTGGGCATCCCTTCCCCCGCACCGGGCATCCCCCGTACCGGGCTTTCCCCCGCAGCCCCGGGTATCCCCACCCGCAGCCTCTCCCCCCGCATTGGGCATCCCCCGACCCCCCTCGCAACAGCCTCCCCCGCACCGGGCATCCTCCGCCGCCCCCCCGACCCCACCTCCTCGGTGCCCACCCTCTGCAGCGCCCGCCCTGCACCACGGCCCCCCGTCTCCGCTCCCCCCGCACCCTCCGGGCACCGCACCCTCCGCAGCCCCCGCACGGGGCTGGGTGTGCGAGCCCCGCGCCCCCTCCCTCCCACCGCCCCTCCCCAAACCGGGCGTGCAGCCTTTGGCACACGCAGCGATGCAGCGACCCGCACTCACACACACACTCACACTCACACTCACACTCACACACACACACTCACACGTGTGTTCACACGCGATCTGCGCACACGCCCCGTGCACAGCCCGCCCTGCACACCCCGGCGTGCACACCCCTCCCAGCGCACACCCCAGCTCGCCCCCTCCTTGCACACCCCTGTGCACAGCCCACCTTGCACACCCCCTGTGCACACTCCCACCTTGCACACTGCCTGCACACACCGCCATAACACACCCCTCTTCACACTCCACCTTGCACACCCCTTTTCACACCCCACCTCGCACCCTCTCTGCACACACCGCCATAACACACCCCGCTTCACACCCCTCCTTGCACACCCCTTTTCACACCCCACCTCGCACACTCCCCGTGCACACCCCATACAGACCCCTCTTCACACCCCTCCTTGCACACCCACCTTGCACATCCTCGACCTTCATTCCACGCAAACTTCAGCCCCTGCTCCCCCTAAACTGACACACGCACTCCCCGTGCCAACCGCACTGTGCACACCCCCACCCTCCCCGGCGCGGGCTCCTTGCACACGCGTGTGCCCCACCGCCCCGGACCCCTCTGCAAGGACAAAGGAGCGGGAGGGGGCTGCAGGCAGGTGGGCATCACCCTCTGACCACCCTCCTCAGAGCACCCCCGGTGCCCACCCTGCCTGCAACACACACCCGAGTCGGGGGGTCACCCCACGCCCGGGGGTCCTTGTTCCCCACCCGCAGCAATCGCATCCCGGGGTGGGGGTCACACCGAGGGGTGGGGGTCACACCGAGGGGTGGGGGTCACACCGAGGGGTGGGTGGGGGGTCCATGGGACATCGGGTGGGGGGTCCTGCTCGCTCACTCGTGCAAGGCCAACCCCGGGGGGTTCCCAAGGACCCCCCGTCGGGTCGGAGCCGCGGGGAGGGGGGGGGAAACGGGGATGCTGCCGGGGGGGCGATCGCCCACCTCCCCCAAGATGCGACAACGCGCGTGGGGGCCCCGTTAGGCGGCTGGGTTTATCCATCGCTGCGGCGGCCGGGAGGCCCTCGGGAGGCCCCCGGGAAGCTCCGGGAAGCACCGGGAGGCCCCGGGGAAGCACCGAGGGGGGAAACCGGGGCGGGTGCGCGCGGCTGCGCGTGTGAGCGGAATAGCAACGGCGCCGCATCGCCGCCCGCAGCCGCCCGAGAGCTGGGGAAACCGAGGCACGGCGCGGCCGTGAGGGGCTCGGCGGGACCGCGGGGCCCGTGTCGAGGGTCGCCCCCGGCCCCCGGTTGTGCCACCGGGACCTCCCGGCGATCCGGGCTCGGCGCCGCAAGTGCCGCCGCCGGGCCATGGTCAGCGGCGGCAGCGCCCGAGGGCAGCGGAGGCCGGGGGCTGGTTGCAGGTGGGTGTATTGGGAGGGGTGGGAGGGGGTCTGCGCTTCCCTTTGTCCCCTCCTTCAGCTCCAGGGGACCTGCTGGTGCTGGGGAACCCCCCTCCTGCCTCCCGGGAATGCCCCGGTTCCAGGGAATCCCCCGGCTCGTGGGGTTCCCCCGGCTCGTGGAAAGCCCCTGGCGCGGAGGGACAGCGAGGGGTGCCAGATGGGAGGGCTTTGCTGGGAGGGGGGAGAGGGCACCGTGAGGGGCTGCCCCCAGGGCACCCCTGATGCTCTGGGGGACCCGGGTGGGGTGGGGGGTGCCCGGGCCTCTTTATCCACCCCTACGCCCACCCCGTGGGTTTGCGGGGGTGGCCGCGCCGGGGCTGCGGGCGGGGGGGACGCGGGAGGAGCCCCCGGCGGTGACAATGAGGACGCGATGGGAGTGACTGTGCCCGGCTAAAAATATCCTCCACCGCCACCCACCGCCAGCGCCGCGGCCTCAAGGTCACTGCCCTGCCGGGGGGGGTGCGGGGGGACGCGGGGGTGTGGGGCGGGGAAGCCCCCGGCCCCCCCCGCACCGCGGTTCCCGCACGCCGCCGCCGCCAGTGCTGCTCAGCCGAGCCGAGAGCTGCCAGCGCCCGCCGCCCCCGAGCCCCGGCTCATGCCCCCGCCGCCCCCCGAGCCCCCCGGCGCGTCCCGACTGTCCCCATAGCACGGGGCAGTGGCAAGTGAGAGAGCGCGGGGGGTGGGCAGCGACGGGGGGGACCCCGGGGGTGGCAGAGGGAGGGACCCCCGGGGGTGGCGTTCCCCGGTGTGGATGGGTGTCGGGGTGTGGGGACACCGGGGATGTCCTGCCTGAGGGGTGTGGGGACACCGGGGATGTCCTGCCTGAGGGGTTGTCTGGGCGTGGGGACACCGTGGGTGTCCTGTCTGCGGGGTTTTGGGGCGTGGGGGCACCAGGGATGCCCTGTCTGTGGGGTTTTTAAGGTGTGGAGATAGCGGGGATACCCTTCCTTTGTGGTGTCAGGATGTGGGGACACCAGGGCTGCTCTGTCTGTGGATTTTTGGGGTGTGGGGACACCAGGGATGCCCTGTCTGAGGGTTTTTGGGGTGTGGGGACACCAGGGACGCCCTGTCTATGGGGTTTTTAGGGTGTGGAGATAGCGGGGATACCCTTCCTTTGTGGTGTCAGGATGTGGGGACGCCGGGAATGCCCTGTCTGAGGGTTTTTGGGGTGTGGGGACACCAGGAATGCCCTGTCTGAGGGTTTTTAGGGTGTGGGGACACCAGGGCTGCCCTGTCTGTCGGGTTTTGGGGTGTGGGGACACCAGGGATGCCCTGTCTGTGGGGTTTTTGGGTTGCGGGGGCACCGGGGATATCCTCCCTTTGTGGTGTCAGGATGTGGGGACACCGGGGATGTCCTCCCTTTGTGTTGTCGTGGTGTGGGGACCCCAGGGCTGTCCTGGCTATTGTTTCTTGGGGGATGGGGACACCGGGGACACCGTCCCTGCGTGGTGTCAGGGTGTGGGAACACGGGATATGTCCTGTCTGAGGGGTGTCAGGGTTTGGGGACACTGGGGGAGCCCTGTCTGTGGGTTTTTAGAGTGTGGAAATACCAGGGATGCCTTCCGTGTGGGTTTTTGTGGTCTGGGGACACCGGGGACGCCCTTCCTGCAGGTTATTGTGGTGTGGGGACACCGGGGACGCCCTCCCTACAGGTTTTTGGGGCATGGGGACATTAGGGACGCCCTCCCTGCGGAATTTGGCTGCTCAGGGCAATGCCCAGCTGCCGGAGTCAGGGGATTTGGGGAGTCCCCATCCTTGGGGACGGCGTGGCTGTGGGCACTGAAGCCGTGAGTGTGGCCGAGCAGGTTTGAGGGGTTTGGGGTGCCAGGTGCTCTCCAGTGGCAGTGCCCGGCTGCCAGGATGGCTCCGGTGGGACACCGGGATGGCACCGAGCTCAGCCTTCACCAAAACCAGGCGGACCCCCTGCCACAACCAGCCTCGGCCGATCCAGCTGTGACACTGGGGTGACACATCCAGCTGTGACACTGGGGTGACACCAGTGGGGCTGGTGGGACCCCGGGCCGCCCCCAAGTCCGGGGTAGGTGCCCGGGGCTCCTGGCAGGTTCTGGCACCGCGTGGTGCTCGTGGCCTCGACATGCCAGGGAGTGCCTGGTGTGTCGTGGCGCAGCCGTCGAGGCCGTGGGGGTGTGGGGGTCCCCCTGCCCCTCAGGACCTTCCCCGTGACCTTGAGCCTCCCCTGGGGACCCTTTGCAGGGTGAGGATCGCGGCGGGTGTGGGGACCCCTCTGCATCGCCAGGGACCCCCACCCTGCAGCGAGGACACGGTGCTCTCCCTACAAGGGCGTTTGTGAGGTTTGGGGGACCCCTCCCTCCCTGGGGGGGTTGTGGCCGTGCCAGGGGCCGTGAGGACCCCCATGTCCCCCCCAGCCCGGCCCGGGCAGGGGGTCCGAGGTGCCCCTGAGGGGGCAGCCAGGCGGAGCGGCTTTGTCCTTCGGCTGAGCCGCTCGCGTGGGGGAGGCGGCGGGAGAACCCGGCGCAGTGGCTTTGTCTGGGGACGCCGGCGCGGTGGCGGCAAAGGGGGGCTGTGGGGAGCCCGAACCCCCTCGCTGGACCCCGCAGGACCCCCCACCCCAGCCCCAGGCACCTGCTTGGCTCCACGCAGGTAGGGTGTCCCCGGTTGCGGGTCCCCTCCTGAGGTGGGAGGGCTGGGGATGGGGTTACCCCTCTGGCAAGGGGTGCCAGGGGGGCTTCGGCTGCCTCCTCCTCCCCTGGAGATATCGATGCTGTCCCCGTATCCCTCCGAGCCTGATCCAGCCCCGGCCCCAGGGCGGCTCCGTTGGGTTCAGGGGAGGGATTTTCTCGGGGAGACCCCGGGACAAGCCGGGGATTCCCGTGCGCCGTGGCGGGGCTGGGGAATGTTCGGGTGTCCCCGCGTGTCCCTGCGTTTCCCCGCGTGTGTGCCAGCCCGCGTGCCACCCCCTGCGCCGGGGGACCCATGGACACCCCACGGGTGGGGACAGGCCTGATCCTGAATGGGGTAAATCACCCCAGTGCCAGGCTCTGCCCTTCTGCACCGACCCCGACGTGCCGGGGTGGACACCGGGGGGGTTTGGGAGGGATGGAAGGATCCCGGTGTTGGCATCACCGGGGGGGCCCGCTGTGACAGGGTTTGGCTGAGCCATCCCGGGGCTCTTTGGGAGCCGGGTGGTCTTGTCCCGGTGCCTCCTCCAGCCCCGAGGGCCTCAGACGCTTTGGTGTCCCCCCAAACCACGCTCAGCCCCCCTGTCCTGCCCTCGGGGGACAGCGGCGGTGCATCCCCCCAGCCCGCCCCGTGCCGGCGGGTGGGCAGCGGCGTTTGCGGGGGCGGGGGGGGCTCCCGCCGGCACCGCCAGATGCTCCCCAGCCTGGGACATATGGCCAGGGCTTGGCGGCGGCGGGAGGAACCGGGGCCACCGCAGGGGATTTTTGGGGACGGGGCGGGGGCTGCAGGGGGTCTGACGCACTTCGTGCCCCGGCAAACCCCGAGCTGCTGTGCCGGCTGGCGGGGAGCCCCTGTGACCCCAGGCCGGGTCACCGTGTGGGTCCCACTGCCCTCGGCATCCCATCCCCAGCCCCACGGCGAGGGGGGTTCCCTGGTTCCCCGTGCCCTGTCCCCGTGGGCACAGCCCTGGCACAGCCGCTGCTCCCCCAAATTCCTGCCCCACCCTCGCCGGGCCCGTGATTCCCAGGCAGGAATTAGCGAGCGGGTAATAAATAAATCACCCGCGGGGAGCCTTTCGGCCTCCCGACGCTATTTTTAGCTGCACCCTCCTCCTCTGCAGTTGCTCCGAGGCAGCGTTGCTGCTCCGGGGCACGGGGGGGAAGTGGGGGGTCCCACTGCCACCCCACAGCCACCCCCAGGGCGCTGGGGGCTGCTGCAGCCCAGCTAAGGGGGGTTGAGCCATGTCCCTCCACCTGTGTCCCTGCTCCATGCAGGGTGTGGAGGTGCTACCGTGGCAGGAGTCACCCTTAGGGACCCCTTTGCTGTCCCCATGCCCAGGGTCCTTGCCCAGCCATCTTCTCGGTGACATCCCAGGTGACATTCCAGAGTGGGTGGGTTCCCGTGTCCCAGCCCCAATGGTGGCAGGGGGAGAGAGGGACCCTCTGTGCCATGCCATGACACCCTGCTGTGGCTGTGGGCATCCTGCTGCTGTGTCACATCCCAGCGGGAGCTGCCAGGAGCAGGGACACTCAGGCCATAGCTCAAGGACATTCAGTGACCATGGCCAGCAGAACCCCTGGCTGGGGGGACCTGCCATGTCCCCATCCCCATCCCTGTCCCCGTGATGGGGACGATGGGGATGGGCAGGACCACACTGCGCATCCCACCTGAGCATCCCTGGGGATGCAGCCACCAGTTGTGGCACCCCCATGGGGATGGGGGGACAGGGGACAGGCACCCCTCAGGCCTTCACAGTTTTAACCAACCCTCCAGGTGCTGAATCCTGCCGGATTCATCCCTGTGGATGTCCTGACAGGAGGAAGATTTAATAAGGCCCATTTACGTTGCCGTCGATAGAAGCTTTTATTGAAATGACCACAGAGTGATGGTTAATGAAATATTTACTGTCACTGGTCAGGGAGGGCTCTGGGGTGGCTTCACCCACCCCGTTAGAGGTGGCAAAAAGTTTTCCAGGCCGTGGGGTGAGCAGAGCCCTGGCACAGCTCTGGCATCTCCTGCATGGCTGCAGGGAAGGGCCTGGGGCCGCCAGCCCTGGGGAAACGTTTCCCCTCCGTCCCTGCCCGCTGCGTCTTTTTCTCCCCATCCGAGTATTAAAAAGAAATCGGAGCCCATTTTCCTGCGATAAATTTGGCAGAATGGAGAGAAAATGATCTGGCTCTGGAGGGGAGCCAGGGCCCCGGCTGCACACTGGGAGCAGCTGGGCGCTGGAGCCCAGCCACGCTCCGGAGCTCCCGGAGGAACTGGGAAAACATCATCCCTGGCTCCGGTGCGTCCCTGGGGGATGGGGAAGGGGTCCCAAAGCCCTGCTGTTCCCCAGGGATGGTGGGGGGGGGTGCTGGTTGTGGCAGCCCCACACCGGGTGTCCCCGCACTGGTGTCCGTACTGATCCCAGTATTCCGGGGTGCAGCAGGACTGGGAACTTGGAGGCCTGAAATCCAGGGAGCTGCTGCACCCTGGGGTGTAGCTCCACTGCAGGGCTGGGGGGGGGCTGCAGGGACCCCCGTTCCCCTGTGCAAGGAGCCCTGTGCTGGTGCTGGCACCGTGGGCTCCGTGGGGGGATTTTGGGGCCGTTGCGCAATGGGGTTTTCCGTGTGACGCAGCCCCTCGTGCAAAGGGGTTGTTGGGGCGATGGAGCCCCTCGTGCAACGGGGTCATTTGTGTGGTGCAGCCCCTCGTGCAAAGGGGTTGTTGGTGCAGCAGAACCCGTCGGGCAAGGGGGTTTTCTGTGTGATGAGGCCCTTGTGCAATGGGGTTGTTGGTGCAGTGCAGCCCCTTGTGCAGTGGGGCTGTTGGTGTGACGCAGCTCCTTGTGCAGTGGGGTCTTTCATGTGACGCAGCCCCTCGTGGAACGGGGCTGTTGGTGCGATGAAGCCCCCCATGCAACGGGGCTGTTTGCGCCATGAAACCCCCTTGTGCAATGGGGTCTTTCATGTGACAAGACCCTTGTGGAATGGGGTTTCTCCTGTGGTGCAGCCCCTCATGAAACAGGCGTGTTGATGTGGTGGAGCCCCTTGCGCAGTGGGGTGATTGGTGCTATAGGGGGGCTGTTTGTGTGACACAGCCCCTCGCGCAGTGGGGTGATTGGTGCTATAGGGGGGCTGTTTGTGTGACACAGCCCCTCGTGCA
>JAWWMP010000228.1:0-16455 GCA_035047865.1 Dendrocincla tyrannina
TCAGGTTGGATATCAGGAGGAATTTCTCCATGGAAAGGGTGGTCAGACATTGGAAGGGGCTGCCCAGGGAGGTTTGGAGTGCCCATCCCTGGAGGTGCCCAAGGAAGGACTGGCCGTGGCACTCAGAGCTCTGGGCTGGGGGACAAAGTGGGCATCGGGCACAGGGTGGGCTCTGTGGGCTGGGAGGGCTTTTCCAACCTCACTGATCCTGTTTTCCTTCCATCTCCAGAGCCCTCTGAACTGCTCAGAGCACTGAGCCACGTCCCTTTGTTCCTGAGCCGCTTCCCGGGACGGGATACCCGGCGCTTGTTTGGGAGTTAATTAAATGTCATGTAGCATTAAGTGCAACACGATGCCTGTTTGCTCCGTGTGCCTTTCAGTGGGCTGCTCACAGAGTTGGGCAGTTCTGCCTCAGCGGGTCGGGCTGAAAATCAAAAGGACTTCAGTCTCCACCACTGTCCATCACGTCACTCCAGTGCCTGCCTCGACCCGAGGTGGATTAAAGCCCAGCACTGCGTTTTGCGAAGGCAGGGCTGGTATTGATTGGGATTTGGAGTCTTTATTCCTGTACAAGCACATAAATGGGAGCAATGGAGCTGAAAATGCCACGGCTTGAGTCAGGCAGTTGTCAAACCCAGATTTTCAGGAATGTTTGGCTGCCCTGGGGTTGTCATTGCCCTGGGTTTTGCTGGGTGAGCCCACTCTGCCTTCCCATCCCAGCTCTGCCACCCAAACCAGAACATTGAGTCCCCCCCTGCAAACCCCCCCAAAAAACTTGAATTCCTTTCTGTGTTTCATCTCCTGCTACAGGGAAAGGAGAGGCTGCTGGACTTGCACAGCTTTGCCTTTCCCCCCCCCATATTATTTGGAAAGGCTGAGAGAATTGGGAATGTTCAACGTGGAAAAGAGAAGGCTCTGGGGTCACCTCATTGTGGCCTTCCAGGACCTGAAGGTGCTGACAGGAAAGATGGAAAGAGACTATTTACAAGGGCCTGGAGTGACAGGACAAGGGGAATGGCTTCAGCCTGACAGAGAAGGGTTAGATGGGATATTGGGAAGAAATCCTTCCCTGTGAGAGTGATGAGGTCTTGGAATGGATTTCCCAGAGAAGCTGTGGCTGCCCCATCCCTGGAAGTGTCCAAGGCCAGGCTGGACGGGGCTTGGAGCAACCTGGGATAATGAAAGGTGTCCCTGCCCATGGCAGGGGGTGGCACTGGATGAGTTTTAACATCCCTTTGAACCCAAGCCACTCTGGGATTATTTAGTGGCAAAGGGATAACTGTGCCAGATTCTTGCAAGGAAATAAAAATAACCAAAACAAGCCCCAAATCCAAACAGCACAACCCTTTTTTTTTTTGCTTTGCATTCCCAGCCTCCCTGAGAGAAGCCAGCTCATTTTGCCTTCCCTAATTGACTCCCTGACAGAATCCCTGACCTCTTACCTAAGGACTGGGGACGTAATTGCATGAGGAAGGACATCCAGGCACAGGGAATTACAGGGGCTGCTCGAAATTACCAGCCACCAAACAGCTTTTAAGGATATTTGGAAAACAAGTGTTGGTTTTTCCTTAATGTTTTCCCCAGTATTCACCCTGCACCGACTGCTCCAGGCAGAGGAAATCACTGCAGGAGCAGTTTCTCCTTCCCTCCTTGTGCCTGATGATTTGTTGTCAGATTAAATAGAGCATCCATTCAATATGAGCTCCCTGTTCCACGGGAGGATCCCAGCCTGGACCCGCAGGAGGTTGGGCTGGGGACTCTAATGGAGCTTTAATATCTCTGCTGTGATCTTTAAACATATTTACAATGGCTCAGATGCAGCGGCTTGAAAACAGAGGGGAAAAAAGGGGGGGAAATTTAAGGTAGAGCATCTATATCCCAAAGACTCGGGCTGGAAATGGCAAGTCCTTCCTCTCAGCGAGGTGCTGCTGGTTAATCTGGGCTTTGCCCACACCAAGGGCTGGAATTGGCAACAACTGCTCCTATTTCTGCCCAGTGAGGAGCTGGTGCTGAAGCCCTGAGCGTTGGGAATTCCTTGTAGCAAACAATTTATCCACGAGTTTAACTTGTTTGCTGTGGAAACCATCAGAGAAAAGACAGGGCGGTTTCCTGCCCATCTTTATTTATAAAATATAAATATATATATATATATATATAAAATCATGGATGGTTTGAGTTGAAAGGGACCTCAAAGCTCATCCAGTTCCAACCCCTGCCATGGGCAAGGACACTTTCCACTATCCCAGGTTGCTCCAAGCCCTGTCCAGCCTGGCCTGGAACAATTCCAGGGAAAGATATTTGTGTATATATATTGCAGACTATATATATATATATATTCTGCATTGCCTGCTTGCTTTAGGCTGCTGCTTGGCTGTCTGCATGCTCAGCATCCCTGCTTGACAGCATTCCTGATCCTCAGCAGCCCCAATTCCCAGCCCAACACCCCTGCCTGCCCAGGATGGGTGCCAAGGGTGCCCGACACCCCCAGCCCCAGGGAAACCCCCCCAGTTCCCACAGGAGGGATAAACAAGGGGGTTTGGTGCTTGAGGTCCTTGCCTGGGCCCACTTTCCTGCCAAGCTTTAGGGCTTGGCTCTGAGTTCCTGTAAAAGGTCAGTTCTCACTCTCCCTTCTGGTGTTTTGGGGTGAAATTCACCCAAAGTCACCGAATTCTCCCATCCCCTTCTCCTCAGCCCTCATTAGGCTCTTCCTTTGTGCCCCATTCCCCTCTGCTCCCGCAGCCTCCACGGGAGGATGAGGAGCCTCTGCCCTCTGTGCTGTTCCTCCCTTTTTTCTGCTGCTGCTGCTTATTTACAACCCCATTTCCAGTGGAAATCAGCCCATTTATTCATTAACTGCAGCACGTCCCCCTTGGTGCGGCGCCGCTGCTCCGAATTTCATCATCACTTCCTGGGCCTCTTTCCACACGTCAAAACTTTATTAAATATGTTCCTAACAGGGTGGAAACGTACAAAAAGACACTGAATGCTTTTAAATTGTGGCAGTTTTTTTGCATTTTGTTGATCCCCTCCCCAAGCAATAAGATCTGACAGGCAGGCAGTGCTTTCAGAGGCAATTATATCACACTTCAGGAGGCGGCATGGGGAGCGATAATACGGAATGGGAAGGAGATAAAAGAAAACAACTTGCTCTCTCTGTTCTCTCACACACATCCACAAACCCACCCCCAGCCCGCTGGGACCACGGCAGAGAAGGGGGGACACATCAGACGGGTTGTTAGGGATGATCCGAGGCAGGATAAATAGCAGGGAAGAAGGTGAAACTCAGCAAAAGGTAGTTTGAAGTAATTAACGCAGAGAGAACGGCCCAGATCCTGCGAGGGAGGGAGAACGGGAGTTTCCACCAGGCAGCAATGATGCTTGGAAAGCAGGGAGTACCCAACTCACTCCCCATTTCATGACTCAGCCTGCAAAGGAAATAAAAACCCCAGAGTTATCTATTTATCCACTTTGTGACCCAGCCAAGAGCAGGAACGAGGGGTCTGTTTATCTCCCCACACATCCACGGGCACTTCCAGAGACACCTCCCTTCCCTCTGCCTCGCTTTCCTCCCCTTCCACGGCACATTCATCAGGGAAAACTGGAGAGAAAAAGTCTGTTTATCTACCCAAAGGGCATGTTTCCATTTGTTTTGTTTTCCCCTATGCCTGAAGAACAAAAAAAGAGCAGCTTTTCTGAGCTCAAACATCTTTACAGCCCAGGCAGGGAATGAAAAGCTCATGGAATTAAAGGCTCCTTGGAGCCAGAGCTAAGGGGCACCCCATGGCCACTGGCTGGACCTCAGGGCTGGGATGCTCCAGCCAGGCTGAGCAGAGCTGGATTCTCCCTCAGCAGGAATATCCAGACATTATTTGGCCACCAGGACAGATTTGGGAGCCCAGACATGCTGGGATTCTGTGGGAAGCAGTATTTCCTCAGCAGGGAGGGATGGGAGCTGCAGCAGGGGATGGCAATCACCACCTAGAGCTGGTGAAGTGGGTCTGCAGCACTAATTAATACTCATTAATGAATTATTGCACAGCTGCCTCGTGGTTTGCCCCCAGTTTGGGGCTCGGAGATGGGTTTCATCCCCAAATGTTCTGCTGGGAGGGCGCATGACCAGCCCCAGTGCCTGTCTCTGCCCTGCCTGGCACACGAGGCTGATTATTATTAGGTTAATTAAAACCATAAAAGTGCAAGCTGACTGCACTGAGCATTTGGGAGCAGATGGCAACAAGTACAAGCTCCATAAAAGAGAATTGGAAGTTGTCAAGTGTCTCTGGCTCATCTGGCTGGGGCTCTGGGGGAGCAGCAGGTCCCTCCTCTCTGAGCCCCCCAGTCCCAGGAGCACCAGCACTCCCAGTAACCCCCCGTGCAGCTCCCAGGGGAGCTCTGGGAATGTGGAAACTCATGAAATTTTAAATCTGAGCCCCTCCTGTGGAATGGCACCTCCCCATATGTGACACTGCAGGGGAGCGATGGGGATGGGAAGCCTCTCAAACCTCCTGGGCTCTCAGCAAAGGGGGGTCACAGCGAAGTTCCGAAATCCTTCGGAGTTTGGGTGAATGAGGCTGGAGCTCATTTCCACCAGGCACAGCAACAATGTGGCTTTTGATTATCTCAGCTGTGTTTTGCTGTGAAGAACCCAACATTTCCCGACACAGCTGGGACTGTCACCACCCCTCCGAGCTGCAGATGCCCATCGGTGCTGACACAGGCAGGAGGGGGCTCTCAAAGACACGCCAGGAAATGAAGCTTGGCTGAAGTTCATGAATGACATGAGCAGCAAAGTCGAATCAGAATGGTTTGGATCGGAAGGGACCTTAAAAATCATCTGGTTCCACCCCCTGCCCTGGGCAGGGACACCTTCCACCAGCCCAGGTTGCTCCAACCTGGCCTTGGACACTCCCAGGGATGAGGCAGCCACAGCTTCTCTGCCCAACCTGTGCCAGGGCCTGCCCACCCTCCCAGGGAAGGATTTCTTTCCAATATCCCATCTAACCCTGCCCTCTGGCACTGAGAAGCCATTCCCCTCGTCCTGTCATTCCATCCCTTGTCCCAAGTCCCTCCCCAACCCTCCTGGAGCCCCTTTAGGCACTGCAAGGGGCTCTGAGGTCTCCCTGGAGCTTCTCCTCTCCAGGTGAACCCCCCCAGCCGTCCCAGCCGGTCCCCAAAAGGGAGATGCTCTAATCCCCTTCACTTGCTTGTCTTGCCTGGACTTGCTTCAACATTTCCATGTCCTTCTTATGTTGTGGGCACCCTAAAGCCCTGCCTGAGCCCTCAGCAGCAGCCCAGGAAGGTGCCTGGGCCCCTCATCCCATCTCAGATGCAGAGGGGAACGAGGAAATGCCACTCAGGAGGCAGAAATCCTGAATGGAAGGCAGAACAGCAGGAGAAATGAAGACAAACAGCTGGAGCCGCTTTGTTCCCACTGTCCATTCAGGGAAAGCACAGGCAGCAGAAGGAAATCCAATAACACAGGAGCTCTTACAAGCTCCCCATCGGGCTGGATTCCTCCTCCCATCCCCCAGGGCACAAGGAGCTGCTCCTGGTGACAGGATCAACCCACGGAGGCTCCAAAGGCCCAGGGCGGAGGGTGGATTCTCCAGTCTGGTGACCTCCCCCAATGGTGGCACCAGAAAGCCACTCAAAACTTTTTAAATGCAACACGACAAAGTCCCCCCCAAAGCAGCCAGTGGTGAGTTTTGGGGTGCTTTGTCTGGATGCAAAGGGAGAGGGGACATCTCCTGTGTCACAGGGAGAGCTGAGCTGCCAAGGTCATGGTGACACAAGGTCTCAGCTGGGGATCCACGAGGATGGAGTGTTCCCAAGTACCAGGTTTTATTGCATGATTTTTAGCTTCATTCCCATGGGAAGCTTGGGAGGATTGGGAGGGCAGCTGAAGCACTCACAGAAGGAATTAGGAAGGGCCATTATGGTTGGTTTGGATGGATTAGACAACCATTCAGGTTGGAAAGGACCTCTAAGATTGAGTCCAGCCTGTGACCAGTCACAACCTTGTCAACTAGACCAGTGAACTGAGTGCCACGTCCAGTCATTCCTTGTCCCCCTCAGGATCCAGGCAGGGGAGATGCTCCCAGGGGAGCGAATGGGGTTGGAACTGGCCCTGGGGGCAGCACCCACAGCCAGGGGAACATCCCTGCAGCTCTGGGGGCAATGAGAGGCATTTTGGAATAAGTCTGTGGCGCCGGGAGCCAGACCCCGAGTCCCAAGCCAGGCTTTATGAGCAGGAGCTGCACTGCACCAGCCAACCCTCTCCTTTCCCAACAGCCCAAGTGCAAGGAACGGCTCCATCCAGACGTTCCTTTTGTGTTGTTGTTGTTTAATTTGCGAACTCCTTTATCTGGGAGTGTGGCAGGGCTGCCTCGTGCTCGGGATGCTGAGCACAGCCCGGCTGCACCACTATGATTAGATGGCTGAGACCCAACCTCAGCAGCTGCTAATCCTGACTATTAATTAGAAGATTTGGGGTAAGAATTCCAGCACGGAGGCTCAGCTAAGCCTGAGCAGTTCCTGCCTTTTCTGTCCCCCTCCTCTCCTCCCCCCACAGCCCCTGCCTGTCATAATCCCTTGCAAAAGCCAGCGGGGTCCGACCCCGCCGAGCAAGGACAGCTGAGCACGGGTGCTGATTTTCATCCCTGGAAAGAAAAAGCCAGGAGACTGCTGTGGTGACACAGGGAATTCAACCCAGCCTGAAATGACAGCGTCTCCTCCTCAGGCCAGTTCATTAATTTTTATATCTCAGCAGCTTTGAGAGCCTTGAATTGGGGTCAGTGCCTGGTTTAGTGGTGCGGGATGTGCGTGTTGCCGACACTGCGCCGGAGCGTTTGGGTCTCGCTCAGCCCGTGTCGTGCAGCTGCTCCATCCAAACTGGGCAATTACTCCTCCCTGCTGAGGGAAATAGGGGTCAGGGCCACCTCCTTGCCCCAGTGTGGGGACCTCTGGCAGCTCTGGCTCCCCAGGCTGTCCCCAGCCTGTCCCCTCTGCTCTGACCTTCCGAGCTGTGCTGGTGAGACGTGGCTGGAAGATGCTCTCAGGCATCTGCCAAGCTCCATTTGAACACAGAGAGAGAGGTGGCATCTTGAAAGCTGGGCAAACGCAGCCCAGCCAGCTCTCCCCTCCAAATTATTTGTTTGCACTGAAACCTAATTTTCTTTAATTATTTTCAGGGCTGCACTCGCTGCAAACCATCCTGGGGACAGGTCAGCTGAGCCATGCCTTGCTCAGGGACAGGGAAAGGGATGAATCCACACGTCCTCTGAGCACTGGGAGTGGCCAAAAAAGCTAATATTAATATTTTTTTGCATTCCTGATGCTTATTTTGCTTTCCCAGAGTGGCTGTGTTGCTGCCTTGTCCCAGCACGGCCACACAGCAGAGCTGAGCCAAGGGTGGCGAGTTCTTGGACGGCACCCAAGGAAGGGGTTCAAAGCCATTAACATCTCCCAGAATGAAATATTGATGGTCAGAAAGCTGTTAACAGGAACAAGAGAACTGGCAACCCCAACACCTGGGATCCTGCCCAGTCTGCTGGGGGAAAAAAATACAAATTCAAAAGGGAAGGAGGGGGAGGACTGGGGAGATCCAGCAGGAGGGGAGGGCTCGTGGGCTGCTAAAGCACAGCCAGGCCCAGCTCTTTAGCCCCCTCCCATTTGCATTTTATGAACTAAATTGATTTACAGAAGAAAGGAGCACTCGCCACATCCAAAGGGAACCTTTAGAAAGGAGCTTTAATTGAATTTCTGAGGGCTGCCTTTGCCGTTTCCCTCTCTCCCCTTGCCCTTCCCCTGTAAATCAGGAGATTCCATCAGAACAAGGAGCTGGAATGTGTCCAGGAGTGTCCTTTGGAACGTGCCATTGTCACCTGCCTGGGCCAGAGGGGCAGGACAAGGCATGTGGGAGAGGCTTTCCCTTCCCTCTGCTGGGACATCTCCCACCCTGCTGCTCCTGCTCCTTCCCCATCTCCTGGCATGCCTTGGCCATCACGTGGCTTTGATTAGTGCTTGTTTAGAGTGGGGTTTTTTTTCAGGAATTGGTCTTTTCATACAATTTCTCCATATTAATGGATTCCCCACCCCCCTTTCCCTTTTATTTTTGGCCTGATAAGTGACCCAGCACAGCTCAGCCCTCTGCTCTGGAGGTGCAAATCTCCCATCTCATCAACCTCCCATGACTGAGACCTTCCTTCCCCTCTGAGCTCTGCAGAGCCCCCTCTGCTCCCCCCACTGTGGGGAGGGGACTCAGGACCCCCCAAACCCTTTCCTTCCATGCTCCTGCCCCAACCTCAGCATGGACAGGCACATCTCAGGCTGCAGACAAAACACCAAGGAGGTTTGAGGAGCAACTCCCCAGCACCATGCACATCCTCCCCCCCAAAACACCCCCCAACCTCCTCCCACTCCCCAAGTCCCCCAGCCCTCCCCTGCCAGATTGACTGCAGGAAGGTTTTGAGCAGGAGAGAAATAATTCCAAAAGAAAACAAACATTTAACACTGGGTCACACCGAGTCGATCCCAAATGATTTCCTTTTCTTGATCCTTTTCCCCCAAATAAATTGCTTTCACAGAACTGAGAAGAGACCCAACCACCCATGTCTGTCTCTAAAGAGTGTCAGCAACATCTCTCAAGGAAGAAGAGCTGGGATGAAGGAGAAAGCCGAGAATTAATTCTGTTTATCCTTCCCATTACCTACTGGAGAACTGGAGCATCCCCACAGCAACCTGGCAGTGCCTTCTGTATTTGGCAGAGGTGGAACAATCATTGAGGTTTTCTGGGGGGCAAAAAAGAAAAAAATCACAGCTTGGGGTAGATTGGACAGGGCTGGGGGAGCTTTGCAGGCTGGATTAAGGGAGAAAACCTCCTTTTTTATCTTCCATCCCCAAATCCACAGTATTTGTTGCATGTTCCTGTATAAATTATGCAGGAAAAGAAGAGCAGCTCTGAGTCAGGGGCACGGGGTGTCCTTGCTGGGGAAAGGAATTGGGTTATACTGGGATGGAGGAATTGCAGATATTCCCACATTCCCAGACACCCTCCCCTTCCCTCCACCCCCATCTGCTGAGCAGACAGACAGATCCAGCTGCTTCATCTTCAGCTTCCACGACTGCACAAGAGTCCTCAGAGCTGTTTCCACCCTCCCAGACATGGAATGATGCAAAACCAGCTCCAAACCTTCCTGGGTTTTGGGGCTACCACCCCAATTTACCCATGCACGGCCTCCCCATGTGCCTGGGCAGACACTTGTGGGTTTGAAGGCAGCAACACCAAAAGAAATTCTCATTTTGAACCCCAGAAGGGCATTAACAGCCAAAATATGGTGGTTTCCTCCCATATGTTCCTGCCCAGCAAACTCCTACAGGGATGCCAAAGTGCAGCCCTCTCTCCCTGTCCACACACATCAAATCTGGGAGCACAGAGACCTCAAATTTCATCCCCCCCCACACTGTTTGTACTTGTTATTGAAGTGTCAGGACCACAGGCACGTCTGGCCCTTTTTTATCCACCAGAAAATTAAATTACACACACCCAGAGCTGTTATTCCCCCCACACACACTGTGATTTGCATTCTGGTTAAGAACAGGCTGTTTTCATATTCCTGCAAATGTAGCAGCCTCTTGGTCTTAATAAATTCATGAGCATTGATTCCTGGGGGGAACAGTATGAATATTAGACAGGAAGACACAGGGTTTCTGACCAAAGCAAAATGCTTTTCTCATCTTTCCCTTCCCTTACAACCTGTAAAACCCCTGTTTCAGCACAGACCTGGACAGGGTAGGGGGAGCCCATGTGGAAAAGCGACAGCAAATCATGACAAAACATTCAGAATTGGAGCTTGAGGTTATTAAAAACAATAAAAAGGGTCGCTTTGGGGGGTCAGCTTTTCTTCCTACAGCTCCTCTTGGGGCTCAGCCCAAATCCCTCTTTAAAGGACTATTTAAAGGGACTCCACCTGCTCCAGGGGCTGCTGAGATGAAGCTGTGCCTGGGCACAGCCCCTCATCACCACCAAAAAACCCCAAAACTACAAATAAAACAACCCACCAGGGCGGGTTTGATGGATTGATGCAGCAAAGACGATCCTGGAATCATTTGGGGTGGAGCCATTGGTCCATCTGGCACAGGTTGGGCAGAGAAGCTGTGGCTGCCCCACCCCTGGGAGTGCCCAAGGCCAGGTTGGAGCCACCTGGGCTGGTGGAAAGGTGTCCCTGCCCATGGCAGGGGGTGGCACTGGAGGAGTTTTAAGGTCCCATCCAACCCAAACCATTCCAGGATTCCAGGATGCATCCAGGATGGGCACACCAAGGCGAGGTCCCTTCACAGTCCCTTCTTCCCACAGCTTTGCCCTCAGTAATCCCCTTTTCCAGCCTCAGTGTCTGCCTGACATTGAAGGATGAGCTCTTAATGGTACTAAATTAATAACTGTTGTAGAGTTTATTTGAGAAGATCATAAAAAAATCAGTAATGTCATCGTGTCAAGCAAAGTTTCTGGTTGGGTTTTTTAATTATTATTATGCATGTCTGCCTTTTTTTCCCTTCCATCATTGATCTGAAGCTTTCAGAGAGACATTAATATACCTGACTACATCAAACCCCCTAATTATTCACCTCCAGCCAAACAACTGATTCTCCAGGGACTCCAAGAGGACCCAAATTTTTCCTGCGTGTTTCTGAAACTCCTTCTCAGAGCTCACTTTTGCCCCTTTCCTTCATGCAAGGAAGGGCTGCAAAGCCCGATTTGGGGCTCGTGTCCCTGCACAGCCCCAGCGTGGCTCTCCCCCCCTCTCTCCCGGGGATCTGGGGGTGCTCATGGAAGGCTGACCTTCCATGAACCTCCTGGGTCCTGGCAGGGAAAATCTCCGAGGGAAGGACGAGCCGCTGTCGGGGATTGCTGTTTCTTCCCGGTGACTGTAGAGGGAAGTAGATGACTAAAGAGACTTTTTGCCTATGGCTGAAGCGAGGTGGCCTGAATCCAGGAGACGTTCCAATCAATCCCTTCCTTGGGAGACCTTCCCAAGGCTGGTTTTGGGGCTGGAGCAGCGCGGGCAGTGCCCGGAGCCAGCCCCGTCTATGGGCACCCTGCGGCACCAGCTGCCTCCGCCCCCCATCACCCGCGGCTCCAGCCCCAAAAAGCGCTTTTTGTGCCCCAAGGCCGTTCCTTTCATCCCTTCTGAACACAGAGAAGCCTCTTCCCCAGCCGGGGGGAGGCTCGAGGCTCATCCCCCCATTCCAGGAGGGAGTCGGGCTCTGCCTGTTTGATGTTCACCTGGAGCACTGTGAAAAGCAGCTTCCAGCTTGTTTCCTGCCAAGAACTTCCACCGAACGCAAGGCAGGTCGTACCAGGGAAGGGCTTTCATCTCTCTTTATGCTGCTCTTTATGGAGCAGCACTTGGAGACTGACAGTCCTGGAATCACAGAATCCTGGAATGGTTTGGGTTGGAAAGGACTGTGAAGTCACCCAGTGCCACCCCCTGCCATGGGCAGGGACACCTTCCACTAGCCCAGGTTGCTCTAACCTGTCCTTGGACGGTTCCAGGGATGGGACAGCCACAGCTTCTCTGGGAAATCCCTTCCTCAGCGTCCCCGAGCTCCTCAGAGGGCACAGGGGCTGTGCAGGAGACACCCGGGATGGGGGACACTCCATGGGAATCCACGAGCTGGGCAAAGGGCACGTCGTGGTCCCTGCCCACGGTCAGGGATGGGAGGAGGAACATCTCAGCAATGCTCTTTGGAGAGCCCAGGGATTGTTCTCCTGCCCAAAGGAGATGGGGTGGGAGCCTTGATGGGGCCACCAGCCCTGGAAATGTGCCCTGGAGCCACCTCAGCTTCACTGGCAGGGGGATTTTCATCCCTCTGCCCTCCGTGAGCACCAGGCAGGTCCTGAGCACGGGCAGAAAACAGCGCTTGGAGCTCCACGCTGTTCCCATCAGCAAGAGTCCCAAACAACTGAGGCAGCATCAGCCTCACAAACCCCGCTCCATCCCAGCCCACAGCAAGCCGGGGCTCTGAAAACACGGGGCTGTGTCCTGCGGTGTGGCAGCAGGGGAAAATTAATCAAAAAACCCCCTCAAAGCCTGGTTTCTTGCAGGATTTCTCCTCTCACCTCTGCCAGCCTTTGTGCCCATCCTCCCTGGCTGTTCTCACCCCTGCCCATCCGAGGGAGGGTTCAGCTCCCGCTGCCTCCCAGCAAACCCCTCCCGGATCCCTCCTGTTCCTGCTCTGGCATTTGATACTTTATCAGGAGAAGATACACAGAGGGAAGAAATATATTGTGCAAATTACTTGATAATGCACAGCAAGGCAGCACCGTGACCTTAAAAACTGCCTGTTAACAGGGGGAAGAAAGAGAGAAGAAAAGAGAAGGGAAGACTTTGCTGGGAGCCTTGATAGTCTGGGTGGAAAATGGAATTGTTTTTTTATGATTTCCAGTCTGCTTTAACTCTGCCCTCCAGGTCAATAATCTCAGTAACAACCTTTTCCTCCAAGAAAATGTTAGAGCTTGTGCTGGTCCCCACAGGAATTCAAGTTCAGGAGCCTCCGTGAGGCAGTTCATTGCCTGGCAGCCAGGAAAATGCTGGAGCACCCCGGGTGGGCAGCAGGGAGAGCCCCCCAGGATGGCACCTGGTGGCCTTTGGCAGGGCTGGCACATCCCTGCGAGCAGTGGGGAGGAGCAGGATGAGGCACAGCCTTGCCAGGGGCATTTTCCCTCTGCCAGGGAATTATTTCCCCCATTTTCCCCCCTGTTTATTACTCCCCCACCCCCTTCCTGCTGAAGTTTCCCACCTCAGCGCTGGAGAACAAGTGTTCTCCAGTGGTCACAAAAGAGAGGGATGGGTTTCCATGGCAACTCCCTTCCCAAATGAGGGTTGCAGTCCCCTGGACCCCCTGCTCACAGCCAGCCCTGTCAAATCTGTGCCCCCTGGCCCAGGGTGCCAGTGAAGGGGGGGTTGTGCCAGTGCTGTTCCACGTGATTGTCAGACCCCAGAGTGCCCAAGCGCTGCTGGAGCTCCAAATTTTAACCTCTTTGGACCACTCTGTTGCCACCTTCCCACTCCTCCTGCCTCAGACACCCTCCCCAAGGGCTCTGCTCGCCCTGGGTGCCCTCTTTTTGCCCTGGGTGCCCCCTTTTTGCCCTGGGTGCCCCCTGCTCTGGTTGGGATCTTCAGGAGGTCCCAGCTCCTGGTGATTGCCCAGCAGTGTCGTCTTGTGGCTGCTGGAGACAGAACCACGAGGATGCAGGGAGCACATCCCAGGCTTTGAAGTGATTCCTGCCCCAGCAGGAGGCTGACAGCTGGCAGGGAGGGTGGGCACAGCCCCTGGCAGGTCTGGCCAGCACGGGGGATGCTCCAGCTCGGATCACACCTCCATCTCCAAGGGGAATGGCTGTGGAGCTCAGCTCAGCTGGTCCCCATGTCCTGCACGTCCCTTCTGCCACGTCCCCCCGAGATTTGGGGTATTTCCCCCCTCTCCTGTCTCAGGGATGTCTGTCTGTGCCATGCCCGTGCCCACACAGGGCTGGCACAGGGTGAGGAGACAATCCACATGGGATTTGCATGGCAAGGGCATGTCCCCAAGGCTCCCTGTGGGCACGGGCTGTCACCCCCCTCCTCCAGAGCCAGGAGGGCACGTCTGCAGCTACACCACCCATGGATGCTCCTCGGTGCCATCTCCCACTGCCTTCAGTCGGGGCTGTGGGCATATTCATTGGGATTTTGGGGCATTGCTGGGCCCTCACAGCCCGGATTTCCATCGCTTTGCCAGCTAATGCCCGTTGCCAATGTGGATTTCTCCACACAGTGTGCGTGGCACGGCTCCCCCCAAGGCCCCTGCCCGGTGCCAGGGCTTAAAGGGGTTCGGTGGAACACACCCTGACCCCGGGAGCTGAACTGGGATGTGAAGAGTGTGGCTCTGGTGCTCTCAGCCCCCCCTTCCCCTTCTCCACCTCCCTTTTATGTGCCTTGAGCGTTGGGGTTTTTGTGCCGCCTCGGACCTGGTGTGGATGAGGGAAGGCAACTTCCAGACACTACAAATCTCACGGGGAGGGGGGAGAGGAGGATTGCTCTGATAATTTGATGCATGAATCATGGATATATGATAGAATCCCAGGATGGCTTGGGTTGGAGGGGACATTAAAGCTCATTTCATTCCACCCCCTGCCATGGGCAGGGACACCTTCCACCAGCCCGGGTTGCTCCAACCTGGCCTTGGACACTTCCAGGGATCCAGGGGCAGCCACAGCTTCTCTGGGAAATCCATTCCAGGGCCTCACCATCCTCACAGGCAGGAATTCCTCCCCAATATTCCATCTAAACACACTAAGCATTTGCCCACACCAACCAACCAGAGCTCCCGTGGCTCTGTCCCACCTCTCCATGGGATGAGCTCTGTGGTGCCTCTGGAGTTTGGGCACAGCCAGCTCTGCAGGAACCCCCTTTTCCCAGCAGCAGCAAAGCCTTGTTTCTGCCAGCCCCACCCTGGACCCACTGAGCCCACATTCCATGGGCCTGTGTTCCCAGAGCAGCCCTCTGACCCCAGCCTGTCTCTCCAAACAGGGAGCAGGGATGCTCCGGGAGGTCCCCAGGGTGGATGCAGAGGGGGAAGTCAGTGTAGCAGCCTCGGTTCTCACCTGCCTTGGCCTGACAGACTCACATTTATGAACCTTATCTCCTCGTGCATTTTTAATCCTGTTTGAAGGAGGCTCTGACAAAGCAGCCCCGATCCCACTCCCACCATACCAGGCTGAGGGGGATCCTGCCTGCTCTCACCCTCATACTAACAGAGGGCTCCTGCTCCCACCAACCAGCCCCAGATGGGATGCCAGAGAAAAATCTGCAGGGCAGGAGGGTAATTTTTATTGTCTTTGACCAGCTGTGCACAGAGGAGCTGCTGGCAGTGATAGGGGGAATCCGGGCTGGCTCTCCATGGCCTCAGGCAAGGGTGGGGCTGTGGGTGCTGCTCTGCTCCCTGCCCTCAGTGGGATCGCTGCAAAATGGGGCCAGGGGGAATTGGAATGGTTGCACAGTGCAGCCCCTGCATGCCCCTGTATCCTTCTGCATCCTCTTGCATCCTCCTGCATCCTCCTGCATCCTTCTGCATCCCCCTGTATCCTCCTGCATCCTCCTGCATCCTTCTGCATCCCCCTGCATCCCCCTGCATCCTCCTGCATCCTTCTGCATCCCCCTGTATCCTCCTGCATCCTCCTGCATCCTTCTTCTCCATCCCTCTGCATCCTCCTGAATTCTTTTGCATCCTCCTGCATCCTTCTGCGTCCTCTGCAACCTCTGCATCCTCCTGCCCCCTCCTACATCCTCCTGTATCCTCCCTCATCCTCCAGAACCTCCCTGAAGCCCCCTGTATCCCTTGGAATCCCTGTGCATCCTCCTGCATCCTCACGTATCTTCCTGCATCCTTCTGCATCCTATTGCATCCTCCTCCATCCTCCTTCCTCCTCCAGAATCTCCCTGCACCCTCCTGCATCCTCCTTTATCCTTTTGCCTCCCCCTGCCCCCTCCTGTATCCTTCTATATCCCCCTGCATCGTCCAGAATCTCCCAGCACCCTCCTGTATCCCTCTGACTCCTTTTGCATCCGCCTTGCATCCTCCTATACCCCCTGACATCCTCCTGTATCCCTCTACACCCCCCTGCATCCTCCTGCCCCATCAAACCATCTCAGCATCCTCATCCCTGGACTCAGCCCCTGCAAACTTCCTCCCAGTTCCACCAGTTCCATCCCCAACCCCCGAGCAGGTTCTGGTGACTCTTTCACCTGCCTGGAACCGATTTCATCCATCAGCACCTCGGGAATCTGCTCTGAGCACGCCGGGACCAGATGGCCCCTGCTCGGAGCAGCTTGAGCTCCTCCCCCGATGGGGAGCGGAGGAAACCTCGGGAGTAATGGAAAGGAAGAGCCGGCTTTGGGTGAAGTTTTCCCAGCTGTGGTGGCCTCTGCTGGGCTGGCATATTTCAGGCAGGTGACAGGGGCCTTGCTGAGTGTCCTTGCTGGGAAGGAGTGTGATGGATCTGGCTTTTACAGACAACAAAGAGGCCCTGATGTGACACCCTGGTGATGGATCGTTCTTCCTCCTGCCCCAAGTGATTACTCGGGAAACCTTTGCAGCCTGTAAATATTTACTGGGGGGACCACAAGTGTCACCTCCCCTTTGAGGGTGCAAGGAGGTTTGGTTTAATAAAGGCTCGCTTAGTAAAGTCGTGAAATTGGAAGGAAATGAGGGTTTGGGGCCATTTCCCCTTGGTGCAGGTGGGGACAGTCCCTGAGCAGGCAATGCCAGAGCCAGGTCCTCTTCTACCTCAGCTCCCCGGGAGCTGCATCCTCCTGCAACCCCTGGATCCTCCTGCATCCCACTCCATCCCCAGCATCCTCCTGCATTCCTGCATCCTCCTGCAACCCCTGGATCCTCCTGCATCCCACTCCATCCCCAGCA
>JAWWMP010000229.1:0-19537 GCA_035047865.1 Dendrocincla tyrannina
GGAATGAGGGAATGGGGACTGGGAATGAGGGAATGAGGGAATGGGGACTGGGAATGAGGGAATGGGGACTGGGAATGGGGAGTGGGAATGTGGGAATAGGGGTTGGGAATGTGGGAATAGGGAATGGGAATGTGGGAATGGGCACTGGGAATGTGGGAATAGGGAGTGGGAAAATGTGAGCTATGGGATGTGGGAATATGGGCCATGGGAGGCAGAATTATGGGCTGTGGGAATGCAGGCTCTGGGCTGTGGGGATATCTGGAATGTGGGGATATCTGGAATGTGGGGATATCTGGAATGTGGGAATGCAGGCTCTGGGCTGTGGGGATACCTGGAATGTGGGGATACCTGGAATGTGGGGATACCTGGAATGTGGGGATACCTGGAATGTGGGGATATCTGGAATGTGGGCATATTTGGAATGTGGGGATATCTGGAATGTGGGAATGCAGGCTCTGGAATGTGGGGATATCTGGAATGTGGGGATATCTGGAATGTGGGAATGCAGGCTCTGGGAATACGGGCTGGGGAACACCCTGTGCCTTCCAGCCAGGGCCATTCCAGGTTCCAGCCCTGCCTGGAAGAGCCTCCAGTCCAGGGGGATCCCAACTCCAGCGGGAGCAAATGGGGAGGGCTCCCAGTCCTGGAGACACTTGGCATGTGCAATTCCAGGGATTTCTGTGGCCTCAGCCCTGGGATGGGGGCGTTCCTGGGACAGGGACCGTGCTGCTTTGGGGCATAATCCTGGATTCATGGAATGGCTTGGGTGGGAAGGGACACTTCCCATATCCCAGGCTGCTCCAATCCCTGTGGATTCCCTGCGGGAGAGGCTGCCCTGCCCAGCTCTGGGGGATCTGCACTCCATGCCCCTGTTTTCCATGGATTTGTGTCTCACCTGAGGCCTCAGGGATCACAAATCCCACCTGGAGGCTCTCCCAGGCTCGGGATGTAGGTTGGAATGTTGTCCTGGGAGCTCCAGGGGTGCCAGACCGAGCCCTGGAGCTTCCAGCCTGGAAAAGAGCAGGTTTCCAGGTGCCTCTGGAATGTGGGAAGGATCCAGGTGAGGTTCCAGGGGCTGCTGGAACAGGTGGCTGGAGTTGGTTTGGGAGCTGCAGCTCTGGGAATATTCAGTGGGATCAGTGAGTCCTGAATGGGATTTCATTCCAAGACGTGGAAATGTGGGGTTGTTTTGGAATTCACACCCTCTGGAAGAGCAGGGAGAGGAGGAAACCTGAGGATCTTCTCAGGGAGGGGCAAATCCAAATAACCCCAAGTTTTGGGAGAGCTGAGCGAGGGATGAGCAACATTCCAGGATTGGATGGCCTCTGGCTCCTGCCAGGGCACAGAGCTTGTGTGGAAAACTGGGGGAGAAATCCCATAATTGGGGGAATTTTGGGCTCTCTGTTGTCCCAGAAAGTCCAGAGGACACAAATGGGAGGAGTTTGTGCAGCAGTTCCTGAGGGATTTGAGCTTCCAAGGGCTGTTCTGCCATCCCAAAAAACATCAGGAGAAGCCAGGATAGTGGGATTATCATTCCCATTTCTGGCTAATATTCTGGGGTTAGGCAAAGTGTTCCTAGTTCCAATCCCTTTCAACATCCCAGGCAGGGGGAGAGGATCATTTTCCATCTGGGAATGTGACATTCCAGTCCTGCCTGTTGGAACCAGGGAAGTGCAGCCCCAAAATTGCAGGGTTTTAAGTGCTTTTGTTGCTTTCCCATCAGGAATTTAAGCCCTTTGGCTTTTCCATGGGCCACAGGAGCTGCCAGCACTTCCAAGTTCTCCTGGAGAAAACTGGCCAAGGGAAAAAAGGGATTTTCAGGCTGTTTTGTGTTTCCCAACTTGGCCAGTTGGAACAAGCCTGGACAGGCATCGTGTCCTGCTGGGATTTCCTTTGGCACAGTTGGGAAATGGGGGTGAAATCCTGCCCTTTGTGTGTTCAAAGGCTTTGTTTTCCCTCCAGTGACCCTTGGAATGCCCTTGGGAATCAACAAACCCAGCCAAGGTCACAGGAATTTTGCTGATCCAGGTGGTTTTTGGACCTTTCTACAAAGAAGGGGAGGAACTTCCATGATTATTTTGGCTTCCCAGCCCCTGGAATGGCCTTGTGCTCTCCCAAATCAGGAAGGTTTGGGTTAATGAGGAATAATTTAGGAGGGTTTGGGTGGAAAACAGAGGAAATGTGGGAAAAACCTCCAAGATACCATGTTTGGGCTGTGATCCCACAGGAGCAGGGGAGCATGGAATCCTGGAATGCTTTGGGTTGGAAGGGCCTTGGAGATGCTCCAGTTCCATGGGCAGGGACACCTTCCACTCTGGAATGGCTCCCTCTGGAATGGATTTCAAGTGGAAGTATCCCAGAAATCCCGGCTGGAGCTGCTCTGGGAAGGCCCTGGAATGGCTGGAGGCCCAGGAAAAGGGGAAGCAGGAACTGGCAGCATTTGGCAGGAATTTTCTGTGGGATGAGTGGCCTCAGCTCGTTCATTGTCCACTTAATTCCTCTCCCATTTTTGGGACTCAATCCATAGTTTTCCAGCAGGAAAAACAAGTGCCCGGTGCAATTGCTTCAGGAAAGGAGGTTTTCCTTCAGGAAAACAGGGAAAATGTGGGAAACCCCCAGCCAGGTACCATTTTTGGGCTGTGATGCCACGGGAACAGGGGCAGGGAATCCTCCAGCTGCTGCCAGGGGCTTTTGGCCTCAGTTTGGGGGTTCCTCCTGGTTTTGTGCTTCGGATCCGGGTTCCTTCGGAAAGCAAAGGGAAGGATAAGTGGGATTTCTCTGAGATCCCAACAAATTGGCTGCTCCTCTGGACTTTTCCTTGAGCTGGAGGCTGGGAAGGGAAGGGCTCTCCCCTGTGGAGTTGCTCTGAGGGGTTCTTTGGGTGTTTGGGGTTGGTTGAGTGAGGGAATGTTCACGAGCTGTTCGTGCCGGGTTCAAAGGACTTGACTCATCCCTGAGCTCCGTGTGCAGCCCTGAAATAGCAGGGAATGTTCCCCTTTCCCATCAGGGCCATTTCAGGATCCTCTGCTCGGATTCTGACCCTTCCCAAGTAGAATTGGGGGGTTAAAACAAGGAGCAAACCCGGAAAACCTGGGGGGGGTCCCACGGCCTTTCCTCCCAAAGCACACGAAGCTCCTGGGCTGGGTTTGGAATGGGAATGCCGAGGTGGGAAGGGCTGGAGGGGGCAGATGAAAAGTGTGGGAATGCAATCCTTGGGAAGAAAGCTCCCTCCTAATTCCAAAGGCAAGGGGCTTTTCGTTGGTGCCATATCTCAAGTCAGGCACCTTCTCCTTCCCCCTCGTGTTTGTGGGGTTAAAGTTCAGCTGCTTTGGGGGATTTCAGTTCAGGAAGGTGGAAAATGGCAGGGAAGAGTCTGAGAAATCAGGAAGTGTGTGTGTGGTTTCATGGAATGCTGGAATGGTCTGGGTTGGAAGGGACCCCAGAGCTCCTCTTGTTCCAGCCCAGGGACACCTTCCACTGTTCCAGGTTGCTCCAAGCTCTGTCCAGCGTGGCCTTGGACACTGCCAGAGATGGGATGTTTGGATTGGGATTGGGAATTGGATCAAGGAGCCAAGTGCTGGATGAGGCTCACTTGATCCCAGGGTTTCCATGTCTGGCAGGATCCAGAGGCTCCCCTTGGAATCCTGTCCTTCAGGAGGACAGGGACAACCATGGAGTGGGGGTTTTATCAACCCTTGGAGTACCTTTTGTGCTCCCTCAGTGCAAATCCCAGCTGTGGAGCTGAACTTCCAGGACTTCCAATGTGTCCAAAGTGCTGGGATGGGCGGGACTGGAGGAATTCCCCTTGAGGAAACCTCTGGAGGTTTTGGAGCCTTCCCTGTGGAGTTTGGAGGCAGCTGAGCCCCAGTTGTCCCTGAAATGCCAGCCTGTGCTGTGCCTTCCCCTGGCACTGGCAGGGGGGTTAAGGCAGGGCTGGGATGCAGCAAATCCTTGGTGGCCAAGCCAAGTAGGTCACTTGTTTGGGAATGTTAATGATTAATTGATAAATGGCAGCTTTTCCTGCAGGAAAGGCACATCCAGGTGGCTCCAAGTGCTCCCTCTTCCCGGGGAACAAAGAGGAGCCAGGAGGGAGGGGAAGGATTATTTTTAAGCCTTCTGGAGCATTTCCTTGAACATGAAGTGGGTTTAGAAGAGCAAATCCTGCCTGGAATGTAACGCTTCCAATCCCTTGGCAGATGGGGAACTTTGTTTCCAAACACCAAGCCTTGGAGCTGTTGAAAAGCCTGGATTTCAGGATGAGCAGCCCTCGGGAATGTTCACATGAAGCCTCCCTGGAATTGGGGATTTAAAGGGACAGCGTTGTCAGGAAGAGTGAGGAATTAGGGAAGGATAACCCTCCTGGATCTCATGTTGGTCTCCCTGCAGGTGCAGGGTATTCCCACTGTATTTTGTCCCTGTTGGGGCCAGGGGGGAATGGGCCATATCCCACGGGGATGGGACAACCATGAACCAGGAAAATCCCTTTTTTCCTCTCAAATCCAAACCGGTCCTGCTGGTTTCCATCGGAGCAAATGCTGATTATCCTGCTGGATACCACGTGGGCTACACTGAATTTGAATACTCGCAGGATTCTTAACAAGCTTGGCAGGGAATTCCAAATTTTCCCACTCTTTCTCCAAGATTTTCCCAGCCTGCTTGGCAGGGAACTCCAATTTTTGTTGCCCTCTTGTCCAAGAAGGTTGGATTTTCTTGGCAAAATGTTAGAGCCTTAAAAACATCCACGAATTGCCTTGGCCTGGCCCTGTCCGTGGCTTTTCCCATCCCGGGAGCTCTGACTGACAGCTCTGCACATTTGCCCTGGAACAGCTTCCCAAAGTGGAAACCTCCCCAGGCACTGGAAGGAGGTAGTTTATTCCCTGGGTTTTGCTGGCAGTGGGATGCAGGGAAAGGTGGAATGGGGTGGGTTTGGTCCCTTCCCACCCGAAGCATTCCAGGATTCCGTGACCTTGGAGGTGGCAGCTGTGTGTGCCTTTCAGAGCACAGGGGGGGTGTGGATGGAGAGGGGCTCGTATTCCTTATGGAAAACCCCGTGGAGCTTTGGGATCACGGCTTTGTCTCCTCGGCTTGCCAAGGAAATGCCAAGGAGAAGAGGATTTTTTGTTCCTTGTTTCTAATTTTTTTGAAGCTGCCGATTCCTGGGGCTCTAAAAATGTCAGGATGGATGTGTTTAGTCCTGGAAATGGAGCAAAGAAACCTGGGAATTCTCAGCATTCCAAAGGCTCAAAGCCTGGGAGAGACACTGGAGAAATGGAGCAGGAAGCTCCTGCCAGGCCCTGAAAGGAAATTTGGATTCTTGGAGCTGCTTTGTTTGTTAAATGGAGCCTCCAGCAGGAGCATTAGAGGGAGAAATCCCAGTCAGGGATTTTCCAGTGGTGCTGGAATATATTTGTTTTATGGAGCCAATTCCAGGAGAAAATTCCAGTGGGGTTTTCAAAGGTCCAGGGGGGTGTTGGATAATGAATAAATGGGATTCAAGTGGCTACATAAACTCCCTCTGGTGGGATCCAGTTTGCTCAGAGCTGTGGACAGTCCTTGGAAGACAAAGCCTGTTCCAGGGAAAGTCCAGCAGAGGAGTTTTTGTTGGCTTGGAGGTTGGGAATGTGAGGGAAGGATGTGGGGAGTCCATAAGGGAGTGATTCTCCCGAGTTTGGGAAGGGCAGAGCCCTTTGGAAAGCTGGTTTTGGAGTTAATTCCATGGGATGGAGGTGGTGCCATGCCCTGATTGCTGGTGAATTGATGGATCCCGGGTGTTCAGGCACAGCAGCTCATTCCCATTCCAAGGAATGCTCAGTGAAAAAAAAGGAATAATCTGGGAAGCTCCAGAGGGTTTGTGCCAGTTGGATTGGGGCAGGGAAAAGGAACAGTAATCAAGGAGCTGGGAAAACCTTGGGAAATACTCAGAGTCTGGCAGCAGGCCATCAATAAACGTGGATTTGGGGGAGGTAAATCTCCTCTGGAGCTCAATAATTCCAGAGCCATGGAATTCAGGGAGTGAAATCTCCTCTGGAACTCCGTAATCCAGAGCTGTGGAATTGGGGGAGTGAAATCTCTGGAGCTCAATAATTCCAGAGCCATGGAATGCAGGGAGTGAAATCTCCTCTGGAGCTCAGTTAATAATTCCAGAGCCATGGAATTGGGGGAGTGAAATCTCCTCTGGAGCTCAGTTAATAATTCCAGAGCCATGGAATTGGGGGAGTGAAATCTCTGGAACTCAGTTAATAATTCCAGAGCTGTGGAATTGGGGGGGTGAAATCTCCTCTGGAGCTCAGTTAATAATTCCAGAGCCATGGAATGCAGGGAGTGAAATCTGCTCTGGAGCTCAGTTAATAATTCCAGAGCCATGGAATTGGGGGGGTGAAATCTGCTCTGGAGCTCAGTTAATAATTCCAGAGCCATGGAATTGGGGGAGTTAAATCTCCTCTGGAACTCCGTAATCCAGAGCTGTGGAATTCAGGGTGTGAAATCTCTGGAGCTCAATAATTCCAGAGCCATGGAATTCAGGGAGTGAAATCTCCTCTGGAGCTCAATAATTCCAGAGCCATGGAATTGGGGGAGTTAAATCTCCTCTGGAGCTCAATAATTCCAGAGCCATGGAATTGGGGGAGTTAAATCTCCTCTGGAGCTCAGTTAATGATTTCAGAGCCATGGAATTGGGGGAGTTAAATCTCCTCTGGAACTCCGTAATCCAGAGCTGTGAAATTGGGGGAGTGAAATCTCTGGAACTCAGTTAATAATTCCAGAGCTGTGGAATTGGGGGAGTGAAATCTCCTCTGGAACTCCATAATCCAGACATGTGAATGGGGGGAGTGGAATCTCGGGAGCTCAGTCAATAACTCCAGCTGTGATTTGTTCCCAGTCTCCTCGGGTTTATTCCCTCTCCTCCTGGGATTGTCCCTGCTGAGCCCAGCCCTGGGTGCTGTCGCTGGGAACGTTCCGGGAGCTGTGCCGGGATTCGCTCCGGAGTTGGGCGGGATGGGGAGGGGGACTTGGATGTGCTGCTGGAGGAAGTGACATCCCTGCTCCTGCTCGTGCTCCTGCTCGTGCCGGGATTGGGCATGGCAGGGGCTGAGCCTTGGAATCCCCCAGCAGGGCTGTCTTGGGAAGCGCAGCGCCGGATAAGAGGATTTTCCGGATAAAGGAGGCGAAACAGCCGCTCCGGAGGCCAGAGCTGAGCCTTAAGCACTTCAATCTTCCCTGGTTTTTCTCCCTCTCTCCACATCCCTGCAGGAACCCGGAGAGAGAAACCACTGGAAAGCTCCGAGGGATCTATTTTGGAAGTTGGGAAAAGCGGAGATGTGTTAGAATTCCCAGCCCTCCCTTCCCTAAGGTAAGAAAGGAGCTGCTTCCCCTCATTCCCAGCCTCGTCCCTGTGTGTGTTGGGAGGGCTGGAATTCCTGGCCTGCCATTCCAGCCTTTCCCTAAATGGTTAACGTGGATCCCGAGGAAGAGCTCACAGCTGCAGCTGCACATGGCTCTGCTTCCAGGAGCCCTCGGGATAACGGGAAGCAGCAGCAGCTCCTCCAGCTCGGGGGGGTTTCCAGCCCAAATCCCCATTTCCAGAGGTTTTCCTTCACCCTCCTGGGCCTGTGAGTAACTCCTGCAGCATCCCGGGCTTGGAAGGAGGTGGAGGAGGTGAAGCCTCACCTTGGAGGGGTGGAATTCCCTGTGTTTGGGGAGCTGGAGCTGTGTTTCCATGGTATCCATGAGTGACTCGGGAGCATCAATGGGAATTACCCCGGGGGCTGAGAACAGGTCCGGGGTTGTTTATGGGGGAAGGCTGGGAATTCCCGTCATTTGCAGGAGGGATCTCATTATCCATGATTAAGCATGGAAAAGGCTGGATTGAGCCTGTTGTACCTGCAGGGAGGCTTTGGGATACTGGAAAATCCAGGGATTAAACTGGAGCTTGGTTTCCCACAGGGGGGGTTGGAACTGGCTGATCTTTAAGCTCCTTTCCAGCCGAATTCCATGATTTTATGATTCTAATTTTCCAATATATGAAATTTAGGGATTATTTTCCTGCTCTACCAGTTTCTTTAGCACTTGGGGTCTATTCCACTGTGCAGAACTGAAGGAAAATCCTAATTCCAAAGGGGCAATGCCCTAAAAAAGCTGGACAATCCAGTGGTTCAGCTGAGACAAAAAAGCTTTGTGGGAGCTGCTGAACCATCCAAGGAATTCCAAAGCATTTTTCCAGGATTAAAGGCAATTCCAAACTTGTGCCCATAATGAATGCAGGCTGGTGGGCCTGAGCTGGGCTGGGAAGTTGTGTTTTCCAGGCTTTTCCCAGGAAATTCAGCCAGAATTCCCGAGGCTGGGCTGAAGTTTGTTGGGCTGAGCTCCCGTTCCCGATTGCTCCGTGCAGGGAACGCTTTAAATCCTTTGGAATGAGCAACAGGAGCATCTGTGGCAGCAATTACAGCCTTCAGGAAACCAGTTTTTCAGGGGACAGGGAAATAGTTTGGGAATGAAGGTGGGGTTTCCTGGGAAAGCATCCATTTTGTGTCCCTCCTCTGCTCCGAGCAGCTGGAGTGGAAAACAACCCCCGGGAATCCTTTGGGATCAGGAGCTTTTCCTCTGGAATTGTTGGGTTTTTCAGACTCCTCGTCCTTCCCAGGTTTTTCCAGGCTGAACTGCCCGTGGAATGTGGGTTTTAGGAACACCCACAAGGCTCCTGGTTTTAGGGAATAAAGTTTTCCTGCAGGCTTTTCCATCCATATCCCCTGAGACATTCCCAGCAATCCGTCCCTGGGAGTTTTTATGTTCCAAGGGGAGGGATTTTGCTGTTTGTCCTTCAGCTGGAGGTGGGAATGGGGAGGGACAGATGGGATGAAGCTGCAGGAGACTGAGGGGAACCTCTGAAGCCTTAATGTGGGAATTGGCCAGATTTAGGATCTGGATTAATTCCGGGAGAAAGAGCGCAGTTCTTCCCAACCACCTGTTTTCCTGGAACAGGGATTTGAAGGAGAAAATCAGGATTATTTTGCTGTTGGATCTCTTGGATATTCATTATCCCAAAGCTCAGGGCTGGTTTAAAAATTCCAGGGAGGTTGGGAAGGGAGGGATGATGTTGGTAAAAATTCCCAGCTTTTTGGAAACCTGAATTTTTGGTTTCTGTGACTTGTTCACGTCTGGAATTTGTTCCTGCTGAGTTTAATTTCTTTGGAATGACACTGAAACAGGAAAACCAGGGAAGGAGAGGGACTGGATGGGGGAATTGTGTATTTCTCTCTATATTTTTATTTTATAGATGTATATTTCTATCTCTTTTTATGTATTTTATATAATTGTATATTTTAGATACATTTTATATGTTTAGGCATATTTAATACTCATATATTCACATAAAAATGAATATATAATATATATTTTATAGAGCATCTAAAATAGAAAATAGTTTTATTATATAATACCTACTTGATATGCCATATTTAATATACTAATTTTAATATACTCTATTTCATGCACTATATTTGACATACTATATTTAATACACTATACTTAATATATTATTTTGAAATATACTTTAACCTAAAGGGTGTTGTGGCAGAGCAGGAGGAGGAGCAGCTTTTGTGTGTGTTGGAACCCCTGGAATTAAAAATCCTCAGAGAACTCATTAATGGGCTTGGAACCCTGGAATTAAAAATCCTCAGAGAACTCATTAATGGGCTTGGAACCCTGGAATTAAAAATCCTCAGAGAACTCACTGAATGCCCTTTAATGTTTGTTGGTGCAGAGCCTGTTCCTGGTGAATTCAATGTTGGATTCCAGGCTCCAAACCACCAGGAACGGGGCAGGTTCTGCCACCAACCCGAAGCCAAACAAAGCCAGACTAAACATTAAACATTAAATGTTAAACATGAAATGTTAAATATTAACCATTAACCCCAAGCCGGGCTGTTGGGCCCTGACAGAGGGAGGGAGGAGGGGCTCTTTTCTCCTCAGGAGGGGTTTTTCCTGGTGGGACATTTTGGGCAGTGCCAACCTGGTGCCATCCCTGTGCCATCCCTGTGCCACGGCCCCATCCAGCCACACCTGCCCTTCCCAGAAGGTGAAAGCCCTTGCTGTTCTTCCCAGGAATGGCTGGCAGGAAGGGTTTGTGGCCAGTCACTAATTAACTAAGGCTGGGCACTAATTGGGCAGCCCTGATTGTTTGGTGCCCACCTTCTGAGCCTCCTCAGGGTGGGCTGTGCTGGCCCTGGGCTGGATGTGCTGCTTTGGAGAGGAGATCCAGCACTGGGGGTGGTGGCAATTCCCGTGTCCTGGGGAGCTGGTGATGCTCCAGCCGTGCTGCACTTCCAGCCCTCCTCTCTCTCCCCCCCATTCCCACTTTGGCAGAGCCTCTCCAAGCTTGGATAGGGATAAATCCCAGTGGGACAGGCCCAGGAGCCGACTTGGTGCTGGGAATGGTTCTGTGTGTACCCCGAGAACATCTCAGGGGTGTGGGAGCAGTTTCTCCAAGGGTTGTATCTCCCGGAACAACGGGAAGCTGAGCTCCCAGGAATAACCAAAAGGGGAAACCCAATGGATTTGGGTCATGTGGAGGGTGTCCAGGGAAGAGGATGGAGCTGGGGAAGGAGGGGCTGGAGAAAAGGAGCCTCAGGGGGGACCTCCTGGCTCTGTGTAACCCCCTGACAGGAGGGGGATCTGGGGGGGGATCGAGCTCTGCTCCCAGGGAACAGGGACAGGAGCAGAGGGGTGGGGCAGGTGGGACAGTGGGCACATCCCTTCCCTGAGGCTGTTGGGGCAGGGCTGGATCCCCATCCCCATCCCCTTCCTGCCTCCAGTGGGCACTTGGAAAAGCCTTTCCTTTGCATTTGCAGAGGACTGGCTTTCTGCTGCCCGAGGCCCTGGATGGTGCTGAGTGTGTGCAGGAGCAACGGGAGCTCAGCAAAACCAGTGGGAGGGGTTAATCCTGAGCTGCAAAAGTTTTTGGCAGGGCCATTGCTGGTTGCTCCCCACAAAGAACCCACTTGGGAGGGAGTTGTGCTCGTGGAGCCACATCTGTCAGGGCTTTGATGGTATAAATTGGGATAAAACAATCAAGATTCAGCAAAACAGCCCCAAAAAAATATGTTAAATAGCGAGTTAGCAGATCATGGAATGGGTTGGGAGCTTAAGGATGGTCTTGTTCTACCTCCTGCCATGGGCAGGGACACTTCCACTATCCCAGCTTGCTCCAGGTTCACCCAGCCTGGTGTTCCCGTGCAGAACCTCCGTGGCTGTCCTGCTTTCAGCCCTGAGTTCCTCACGGACACGCTGGAGCCGGGCGGGCTGACGTTCCCCGGATCCATCTCCTCAGGTATGGGAGTTCTCCTGCCCCGAGCTCAGTGGAGAGGAAAATGGTGAGTTTGGGCCGTGCTGGCTCCAAACCTTTTCCCAAATCTCCTGTTTGTGGGACCAGCTGAGCATCCCAGCCTTGGGGACACTCAGAAGGTGTCACAAAGGGAACCTGTTGAGTTTCCATCACAGGGGGTTCCTTTGGCTCGTTCGGTGCCAAAGGCTTTTCCTCTACTTTTTGTACCCGTGTGTTCCTTCATTTTGGTGGAAGCTCTTCCTTCAGAGAGCAGAACTACTCAAACCTCCCCCCAGTTGTGATGTGTCCTCTCCCTTTGCCAAAGGGTCAGGTGGTGATGGGAAATCCCAGCCCTGGGAATGTCCAAGGTTGGATGAACTGGGAGCAGCCGGGGATAGCAGAAGGTGTTCCTGCCCACGGCAAGGGATGGAACAAGATCATCTTTAAGTTCCCTTCCAAACTGAACCATTTCGTGATCCTTGGAATCAGGTTCATCTTCAAAGCTATCCTGAAAGGATTTGGGGTTGACTTGGGGTTGTTTTCGATTGCAAAGAGGATTTGGAGATGCTTCCTAACCAGGGAATTCTGAATTCTACTGGACTTGCTTAACATTTAGGCTGTTCTTAAGGCTCCTGGAAGTTTGCTTTGCTCCTCCCCTGAAGAGCTGCCTCATTTCAGCCTTCCTGTTTATTCCTTCTCCCTTTGGAGTCTCCTCTGCTCCCACCTGCGTGGGGGAGAGGAGGAGGCACCGCTGGAATTGGGATGTTTAGCTCAGGATAAAAATCCACTCCTGCTCCTGCAGAGGAAAAACAGGGAAACCACAAACCTGAGGGGTTCTGGCAGCAGGAATTGATGTATAAATTAGTAACAATTTAACCTGGTTTGGAAAATAAGAGGATCTTTTCCTGCTGGATCTGCCTGGCTCTCCCAATGCATTATCCGTGTGTTTGTGTGAATACATCTCCATATTTATCCATTATTTATTGACATGGGAGAGCTTGGCAGTTTATAGTCCATTAAATTCAGCTCCTGGCAGTGATCAAAGACCCCACATCCCTCACAAATCATCCCCTGTTACCTGAAACCAGGGAAGACAGGGGGAATCGGGGCCTCTTTGTGCAGGAAAACAACTGAATGAGAGAACTCCCCTCCTGCTTGTTCCTGTCAGCAGCTGATTTTTCATAAATGGAATTGCAGGAGAGTTAGTAGGTCAAACTTGGGATCCTGAGGATTCAATGCCCCTGTTTTCCAAGGACACCTGGATGGGGCTTGGCTGATTGAAATGGGGCTACTCAGAGTGTTCTGAAGTCCAAAGGAAAACTCCTGGAGGTTCATTCCTGTAAAATGAGATGCCAGAAGGGAATAGAAGAAAATGGAGGGAAACACTTGGGGCTTTGGGAGGTGGAGCAGAGGAAAGTCAGGAAGCAAAGCTGCTTTAGCTGCAGTTGGATGAAGTTGGCCCATCCCATAAGCACGTCTCTGTCGGATGAACTCGTGGCAGGTTGGGAGCCAAGGAAAAGTCTGCAGTAAATGGAGCTGAAGAGTCAAGGATTAAGAACTCTCTGCTGATTTCCTGGAGGGTTTGTGCTGCTGGAAGGATTTTCCTAAAATAAACTGCTGCATGCCTGGGAAAAAGGGCAGGGCATCCCCGAGTCCTGCTCCCTGGGGAACGCTTGGGGCTGGAGAGCTGGGAGTTTTTATCCCCCATCACTCAGCTTTTTGTGAAATGGGATTTAGAAGGCAGAGGAGGTTCAGCAGCAGGTTCCCAATCCTGGGAGTGCCAGGCTTTTGGGGAGGAGAATTCTGGGGAGTTCATTGCCAACATATTGGACGGGGCTTGGAGCAACCAGGTGGAATGGGATGAGCTCGAAGGTCCTTCCAACCCAAAGCATCCCAGGATTCTGGGACAGGGAGGGACAGTTGTGTGGCATGGGGAGTTTGGGGAAGTTTGGGATTCGGGGGATTTAGGAGCTGATTTTGTTGGGGGGCCTTGGCTGTGCAGCAGCTCCTGCCCGGAGGGAGGGACTGCAAACCTCGGGAAGCTGCTGGGCTTCCATAAAAAACTGCGGATTTGGCACGATGGCATCTGCACAGGAACATTATCCAAGGCCTTTTCTGTCCAAATGGAAGGCACACAAGCCTCTTCTTCTGACTGTGTCATGATTCCAGGCAGTTTGGAGTCGTTTCATGTCCCTTTGCAGCCCGGGAGCAGCTGTGCCTCCAGAGCGTGGGCTGGAGTGTGGAATCCTGCCCTGGGCACCCCCCGCTGCCAGGAAAGCATGGGCAGCCCAGCATCCAAACCCAGCTCATCCCACAGCATCCCAGTGGTCCCTCTCCCAGTTCCAAGGCAGCAAACCCAGCCCCTTGTGCTCCCAAAAAAGTGTGCTCCCAGCTTTGTGGCCCTTCCAGCCTGGAAGGGAGAGCCAGGAGAGGTTTTGTGGCCAGAGAGGGAGCAGTGGGAAACATTTGGCACTTTGGGAACAGCCTCCTCGCTTCCATTTCTGACATTCCAGCATCTCCAGATGGAGTTAAACCTTCCCCCCTTGTTTCTAAGGCTCGGGGTTGAATTCCCGTGCCTTGAGGTGGAGCTGGAGAAGGGAAACTTTTCTTTGGCAGGAGGTTGGAGAATTTTTTCATTAAATAATTGTGATTGAACCTCCGTTCCCAAAGCCATCCTGTGGCCACGGGATGGATCCAGCCTTTTTTCTTGCCACAGCAAAAGGAACTTTAAAGGTTCCGATTTCAGCTCTTGGGCAAACTGAATGGAGCCATTACTGGAGCTCCACCCCCCCTGAGCTGCTTTGGAACGATGTAAAGCCCAAGGAAATATGTGGTTTTCTTATTTCAGTGCAATTATTGCCTCTTGAAAAAGGGAGTTCCTGCAGGGGATTCCTGGGTACCCTTTCTAAGGATAAACCACTTCGACCTGCTGCAGTCCATTAGGCTGGGCTGGAATTAGATCAAGTGCTCCAGGAAAGGACACAAATATCCATTGAAGAAGAACAAAACAGTTCAAAAAAGCAACTTGGCTGGATTTTACCACCTGGGTTTGATCCCCGAGCCCTGGAGCAGAGAGTGCGTCCGTAGGGATGTGGAATGGCCTGGAAGGGGATCCCTGGGAATGGTGTGGATCTGTCCCTGCTGCTGCTCTCTGGATCCTCTGAGTCCTGGAGCGGTCCCTGATCCTTAAAAAATAGGGGCAGAACCCTTGGCAACTGGGAATTTCTTCTTCAAGCAGGAATTGGTGCAAAGAAAGGGACAGAAATGAGGAATTTGGCACTCCAGGAGGATTTCCAGAGTATTTCCTGCTGACTGCAGGGATGAAGCTTGTTGGATTTAACTGGGAAAACATCCAAACTCTGCTGGGCCAGAGTGGCATTTGCAGCAGGAAGTGCCAGACAGGGCTTGGTTTGAAGGATTGGGAGGAGGAAGCCCAGGAATAGGGATCCTCCTGGATCAGGGATCTGCTGGCTCTGCTGTGCCTCCACCCTCTCCCCTTTCCTGCAGCTTGGACACCCTCCCTGGTGGGAATATTGACTGTCCTGATCCTTGGAGGGGGCTGTTTCCCAAGTGGGATCACACCCAGGCTCCCAGAGGTGCCCATTCCCTGACCCTCCCTGTCCTCTACAGTCCAGGATTGATGGAAAATATGGAAAACTTCATGTTGTCCCCTTGCATTTATCAATATTGAGGTTCAGGCTCTGATTGATTAGTAATATATACAAATACATTATTTCAATGTGGTATTTTTGGTGGGTTTTCTCCCCTGGAAAAGCAATTAAATCCAAGCTTCCAAATTCCCTGGAAAAATCCCTTGCCCAGGTCTTTCTCTTTAGAAATAATCACTTGGGAAAGCTGCAACGTTTCCCTGAAAATGTGAATTCTGTGATGGAGAAACTGGGATTGGCCATTCTTTCCTGGGAAATTGGTTCTAGGGATTTCTAAACAGGACAAATGAGGCATTTTTAGCCAGTTCCTCTAATTTCAATGGAATTTTATTTCTTTCTCTGCTCTGTTATTGCCTTAAACTCTGCTCTTTGCCCAGGGAAGGAAGAAGGCGATGAGTCCATCCCTTTGGAATAGGGCTGGGAATGGGATGTGCCAATAATAAAGTGGAAAGAGCAGTGAGGTGAAACTGGGGAGGTTGGGGCTTCCCAGAGATTGGAGCTGCCAGGGGAGCACTTGGAAGCAAATGATGAGGGAATGGCTGCTGGATTTCCTGCTGGGCCAGCGTGGTTTGCAGGGAATGTGTATCCAGCACTTCCTGGGGGGTGAGTCGTGATTAGTGCAGGAATTAACTGCAGGAATTACCTGAGACTCCCCGGGAATTGCTGTCAGGAAGGTGTTGGACAGTATCAAGGCATCATTAGGCGGGATATTGGGAAGAAATTCTTCCCTTGAGGGTGCGGATCACAACTTCCCCGAGTCCCAGAACCAGCTGGGCTGGAAAAGAGCTCATCGAGTCCAGCCTTTGACCCATCCCCACCTGGTCTACTCACCCATGGCCCCGAGTGCCACATCCAGTGTCCTCTCACACACCTCCAGGGGCGACGACCCCACCACCTCCCTGGGCAGCCCCTTACAATGCCCCATCAGGAACGTCTTCCTGATCTCCAACCAGAATGCATCTTAAAACTGGGAAATCTCCGATCTCGTTGCTCATGGAGAACGGCACCAACCCAAGTTCCCTTCCAGGTGCCGTCGTGGCATTGCTGGTGCTGTTCCCATTGGAGATGCCCCCTCGGGTGCCCTCCAACCTGAAGCCCAAAAAGGCCGGATAAAACTGTTTAGAGACAGAGTTTTTAGCCTTTAAACAGCGAGGTATTTACTAGTGCAACGTTGGGGAACCCCCAGCTCGCGCTGGCCAAAGAGTTCCGAAGTTTTCAGTGAAAAGCAAGATTATTCATGCAATTTTGCATAGGATTACAACATCTATTCATGCAACATCTGATTACAATATTCAGAGTAGGTGGGGAGTAGGTGGAGCCTGGGCATGGTCGTCTCTTTTGGGGAATTTTGCAGGGGTACATCCTGTTGCCTTCATCTTTTGGGCGCTGCATTCTTCTCTTCTTCATCATGAACCTTTCAACCTTCTCTGTTTTTTGCTGATTTTCGCAAGGAATCTTGGACCTGGGCCTCTGTTCCCTGCTCTGTTTCTTAATGTTCCTGTCCTGTTCTTTGGTGTATCTTCCTTAGTTCCCTTATCTCCATGTATTTATCTCTCAGGGCAGAGTGACCCAGAATTTGTCTTTAACCTAAGCATTTATCTCATAGAGAGCTCTCGGCGTCGATATTCGAAGCTAACTTTTAACTCTTAGAGCCTCTGCTTGGCTTCAAACCTCACCCCTGTGCCCCGCTGTGTCGTTGCAGGTATGGTGTGAATATGCGTTGCTTGGCAGCCCGGGTCAACCACAAGACTCTGCTGGTCACCTGCGCGCTGCTGGCGCTGGCCATGGTGCTGCTGTGGAACCGCTGCTCGCCGCGCCCCGCCGGGCCCGTGGAGCGCCACGCCGGGGAGCCGGCCCAGCACGGGGACCACACGGCCCCCCAGGAGCAGCAGAAGGCACCCCCCGTGGCCGTGGCCGCGGCCGGCAGGGCCCCCGCGCCCAAGTACGAGGAGATTGACTGTGTGATCAATGAGGAGCACACCGTGAAAGGCAGGAGGGAAGGCAGCGAGGTCTTCCTGCCCTTCAGCTGGGTAGAGAAATACTTTGAGGTTTATGGGAAAATTGCTCAGTACGATGGTTATGACAGGTTTGAATTCTCTCATAGCTACTCCAAAGTATACACACAGCGGGCTCCCTACCACCCCGACGGGGTCTTCATGTCCTTCGAGGGCTACAACGTCGAGGTCCGCGACAGGGTCAAGTGCATCAGCGGCGTTGAAGGTTCGTGCCCTGCTCGGTCCTCCCGTGGTGCTGAAAGCGCTGCTGAAATTCACTCTGTGGAGTCATCTCGGTTTGGGGCGATGGAAGGGAAATCTGGGGGGAGATTCGGTGCAGGAGTTGGTGGGGAAACGGGAGGTCTGAGAAGGGAAAAGCCGGGAGGGAAAAGTTGGTGTCCAGCAAAGAGGATGGAGGGGAATCGGAGAATCCATCGTGGGGAGACTTGGGTTGGAAGGAGCCTTAAAGCCCACCCAGTCCCACCCCCTGCCGTGGGCAGGGACACCTTCCACCAGCCCAGGGTGCTCCAAGCCCCGTCCAGCCTGGCCTTGGACACTTCCAGGGATGAGGCAGCCACCCTATGGAGCTGGGAAAACTTGGCATGAATTGCCCAAAGAAGCTGTGGCTGCCCCTGGATCCCTGGAAGTGCCCAAGGCCAGGTTGGACGGGGCTTGGAGGAACCTGGGCTGGTGCGAGGTGTCCCTTCCCATGGCAGGGGGTGGGACTGGGTGGGCTTTAAGGCCCCTTCCAGCCCAAGCCATTCCCTGGTGATTTCCAGTTTTCTCAGCTGCACTGAACTGCAGAGGGGCTGGGGTGCTGCTCTTGCAGGGCTGCTGCCAGGGTTTGGCATCACTGTTGGCACCTGAACCAGTCAGGGAACCACAATTATTTCATAATATAACGTTAAAATATTAAAAAAACCCTACAACATTTTGAAAAATGGATTATTTTAGAGTTTAAATTAAAAGATTAGATTTTAAAATAATGTTAGAAGGCCAGCAAGCCTGGCTGTGGTTTCTGAGAGGGCTCCTTCCCTGTGGACACCGATAAATCCACGGGCTGAGCCAGATGTCCCTGCTGGCATGTCTGGAACAGCCCAGCTGCTCGTGGGCACCTTAATCTTGGGGGTTAAATCCATGAGAGGAGGTTTTTGGAGAAGAGCCCAAGGGTCAAGCAGCTCTGCAGCCACTGGATTATCCGTGGATAACACGAAGCTGCAGTGAAACCTCCCCACTTGGTGCCGTCACTAATTAACCCACGGGCTCTTCTCATGGCTCGGTGGAGATTTGATGGCAGAGAATTCCTCTTGGCTTTATATTGAAAAATTAATGGCTTTAAAAAGCACTTACGGAGTGTGACACGGTGACCCCTCATAAATTAAAGACCAACTTTCACTTAAGGAATAAAAGCCATTAATTTTCATGCATCTTGTGGTGCTCCCGGGCTGTGGATTCCAGCTCTTCCCGTCGCACGGACACTGCGGGAGCTGCTGGGGCTGGGAGTTCCTTGGCTGTAAAGAGCCACAGAAGGAAATATGTAGGATCTGGAATTCTGGGGGGTTCTTAAGGTTACTCTCACATTTTTAGTGTTATTTTTTAACTCTCAGCCTCGTTCCTGTGAAGGAAGGGATGGAGAGCTGGGATGGATTCAGAGCCTCGGGAGCTCTGGGAGCTGCTCTCTGCTTAAACCTTGAGGATCCAGAGGGTTCACACGGGACAATGGGGTTGTTTCTCCAGGAATGTTGGGATTTTGCAGCCTCTGATTTAAGAGCCACGTTAAAATGTGGTGCCAGAGCCTGGTTTGTGAAGGCAGCAGAGTTCTGGAAATCCAGCAAATGGGTTGGAAAAGAATCACAGGATCCCAGACTGGTTTGGGTTGGGAGGGACTATAAATCTCATCCCATTCCACCCCCTGCCATGGGCAGGGGCACCTCCCACCAGCCCAGGGTGCTCCAAGCCCCGTCCAGCCTGGCCTTGGACACTCCCAGAGATCCAGGGGCAGCCCCAGCTCCTCTGGGCACCCTGTGCCAGGGCCTCAGGACTGCCAAACGGGTGTCATCACTCGATTTGTCCCTGAGAGCTGTTCCAGGCTTTGCTGGCCCCTGGGCAAAGTGCTGAGCGAGTAAATCCCATCCCCATGGTCAGCACCTCTCTGGGCTCTTCCCAGCAGCCTCGGTTTTAACTTGTTTAATCTTCTGTGACTGAAGCACTCTCAAGTCTTGCTGGCAATGTGCTGTCCACAAGCCCCAGATGTAAAATAAATCTGGCAAGGCAAACCTAAAGCAGCCCAGCTTTGAGCCAAACTAGCGCCCTGTGCAGCTGCAGCACCGGTGACGTGCAGAGCAGGGACAGGGCATGGCAGAGACCGGGGGAGTGAGCTCTCCAACATCACAGTGAGAGCCAGAGCTGTGCTCACTGTCAGCAGTGCCCTGACAGCCAGGAGGGACATCCCTGTCCTGGGGGACACCAGGGCCAGAATCACTGAGCCAGGGGATTGTCCTGCTCTGCTCTGCACTGGGGCGGCCTCACCTGCAACAGTGGGGCAGGTTGGGTGCCAC